>CM052702.1:60502567-60550648 GCA_028551405.1 Uromys caudimaculatus | reverse complement strand
ATCATCATGAGAAGTGATTTTAGATCTGAATCTTGCTTTTCCGGTGTGATGGTGTATCCAGGACTGGCTATGGTGGGAGAACTGGGTTCTGATGATGCCAAGTAACCTTGGTTTCTGTTGCTTATGTTCTTTTGCTTGCCTCCTGCCATCTAGTTATCTCTAGTGCTACCTGCCCTCCCTATATCAGACTGGAGCCTGTCCTTCCTGTGATTCTGGTTGTGTCAGAACTCCTCAGAGACCAGCTATCTCCGGGATCCTGTGATTCTGTGATCCTGTGATCCTGAGATCCTGGGTGTGACAGAGCTCCTGGGAGTCAAGCTGCCTCTGCGACCTTGAAATCCTGCTGTGACCAAGCTCCTGGGATCCCAGGATCCTGGGCATATTAGAGTGCCTGGGAGTGGAGCTTCCTCTGGGTGTTGTGGGACTGGCTGAAGAGTTAGCACCCAAGGTCTGCTCAGGCACTGGCCCAGACTGGAAGGAACCCATGCCACTGGTCTGGTGGGGTTCCTGGGTCCCTGGATCCCACTGGTCCCATTTACTCCCTGTATTGGGACAGACGTTGTGTGGTCCTCTCATCTATCCTATGATCCTGGGTGTCTAGTTGCTGACTTTTAATATTGTTTTACGTATAGAATTGTTTTACATATAGAAACTGCTGAACTTATTTCAGATGATCCAGAATTAACTTTGTTATTTATACAAGTACAACAGGCAATTTGAAACAGAGATCATCCTTATATATAACCCATATTTGTTCTCATATGGGTTTGTCAGGATCATTGGTACTAGGAAATAAAGAGATCCATTATTAATATGAAATGTATTAAAAGCTTCAAATTTTCATTAAAGATATTATATAAATAATAGAAGCTTAAAGAAAAAAATTTATAACCTGGTGACAAGCCAAAGAAATTATTAAAAATTTTCCTAATTGTTCCTTGTATAATTAAGCTCTATTACCTGCTGGAAGTAAACCTAAAGGTACCCAAAGAAATGAAATTTGGCAGATGGATGTGTTTCATTTTATAGAGTTTGGAAAATTAACATATGTACAGATTATAACTGATACCTATTCAGGATTCCAATGGGCTTCTGCCTTGAGTTCTGAAAAGGCTGATTCTGTAATTATACATTTATAAAAATGATGGCTATCATAGGAATACCTTTACAAATTAAAACTGATAACACTCCATCATATGTATCCATTAAAATGAAACAATTTTTTTTACATATTATAACATGAAATATATTACAGATATTCCTTACAATCCTATAGGTAAAGCAATTGTGGAAAGATCTAATTGCACTTCAAAGGAGATGCTCATAAAAACAAAGGGAGATATGAGATCTTCCAGAGAGAGATTACATAATTCTTTACATTACATTTTTAAAATGTCAGTGAGACAGGTTGTCTCCTTGTTGTCTCAGCTGTTGAAAATACTGGATTTTATAAAGAATTGCTGATTTAAATAACCCAATATTAAGGATAGTTAAGGATGTGTTAACCTCACAATGAAGTCAGGAAATGTGCTGTAGTAAGGGAAGAAGCTATGCCTTTATTTCCATGGGAGACAAAAGGCTGTGGTTTCCTTCCAAGTTAGTAAGGATTCAGTTTGACCATGGGAGGCCTGTGCACAGACGTAAGTCTCCAAACCTTGATCCCTACCCTCTGAGTATCAGGGGTGAGTTAAGGAGACATGGGTGCTTCTGCAGTTGCCAATGAATCTTTTTGGCTGCTTGGTCCTTGTGACTTACTATCATGTGCCATCCTTTCAGATGGCATGGATGGGCATTTGTAACATTCCATTACAGTTTAGTGATGCAGTCCAACCTGACTTACAAATAAATGCCTTTCACCTGGTCAGGCACAGAGCAGAGAATCATCATTACCTGATTTGCACACACCACACATTTCATACATGTGTTAATACAAAAATGTCCCTACAATGTTACTTTTAATAGTTTGTGTGTTTTCAGACACCAATGTAAAAGTAAGAATTTTTTATGCCAGCCCTTGCTCTGAATAATGCCATGGAGACCTTTGTATTTTTAAAAGCTTCAGGCCCTATAGCTGGACAGATTCTGAACTATTCTAGCCTGGCAATGCTAGCCTGGCCTATTTCCCAGCCACAAGGCCTATTACCTGACATCTTAGTCTTTTCTCCTTCTTCATTTCTTCATTTGTGTCCCAGTCGTGACTCTCCTGGTCCTCACCTGAGACTGACTCTCTCTCTCTCTCTCTCTCTCTCTCTCTCTCTCTCTCTCTCTCTCTCTCACACACACACACACACACACACACACACATCCGCGCTGAAGTCCCACCTTTTGCTCTGATCAGCTCTTTATTAACCAGTCAGGAGATAATGGAAAACAATGTTTTACAAAACACTGAGTCCCACCAAACTCCAGACTGCAACTAGATCTCTGGGCACAGAAACCAGCACAAAAACATCCTTCAACACACCAATGAAGTATGTTCCAGCCCCAGGCAGTCCAGCCTCTCAGACTGCCTCAGTTAGCCATGCCCCTTTCTGAACATCAAATGAAACCACCGACTCTCTCAGGACTAGCCAACATCCCAATTTCCTTAGGGTCCCCGAAGATGCCATTGCCACCAGACAGCAAGAAGCACAATGTTCTTGTTCCTAAGAGGTGGGGGAGGTGGTTATTGGTATTTCAGTGGGTTTAGGGTGTTGCCTACAGGTTATTGGTAGTGGTCAGGGAAGAAACAAATAAAAGGTTAGATTTGGGGATCTCTCTCTCTCTCTTTTCCTCTCTCCCCTCTCTTATCCTTCTTATCTAGTGTTGGGGGGGCGTGAGAAAAGGGAAAAGAAAGTGTTGGAGGTTGGTCTGGTGCTATGTATAAAATGCTGACTTCCATATTCCACAACAGGTTGGTTGGTTGGTTTGTTTTTAATTTGGGCTTTGGGCTTTAGCTCAGTATAGAGTAGTTAGTTGCCTAGTAAGCACAAGGCACTAGGTTCTGTCTTCAGAAGGGGACTTCAGGAAAAACGATAACATCTTAAAATTTTAATGCCTGTGAGAAGGCTCAGAGTGTAGAAGCCATTGTGGTAGGTAAGTCTGGAGAACTGAGTGAAGTCCCTTGATCTCCACAAAGAGACAACTGATTCTTATGATTTATACTCTGGCCTCCACAAATCAATTCTCTCTTTCTCCCCCTGCACATACACATTAAATAAATCTATAAAAACCTTTATTTTATTTTGTCCTTTTGAGACAAGTGCTTTGTATAGCCCAAGCTAACCTCAAGTTCATTCTATATAACAAGGCTAGTCTTGAAAAGACTGCCTCTGCTCCCTACATAATGGAATTGCTGGCAGTCTCCTCACTGGGTCCACTTTCGAATAGGGGGTGTTGAGTCAATTAAAGAGAAACAATGTATTTGCATAATCTCATCACTTCTGTCCCACTGCAAAACCAAACTGGGGAAGGGGGGGGAGAGGGTTGTGTAGTCTTGTTCTTTGTCCTGTACCAATAGAGCCGAACACCTTGATTGCACATATTTACATATAAAAAACTCTACATAAAAACTGTTGAGTGAACGCAATGAGCATGTTAAGTGGTGCACTAAGAAGTCATTTTAACAGCTGTGCAATTCTGCGGAAATGGCTTCACCAATGCTGGGATCTCACCAGGAATGAAGTGTTCGCAGTCTGCCTCCTCCCACCACCGCTATTATTAAATATTAAAGTAATCCAAAGAATGTATCCTATATCTCAGCGATAAATGTCTTCTCTCTGTAAATCAACGTTACTAGTCTAGACCGACTTTTTTGTTTCTTTCACTGTAGGATTCCTCATTCAGCCTCCCGGGTTTCCCAGGCAACTGCAATTGGAAAACCCTTTGGAAAAGCAATTCCAAGTTCTGTAACAGAACTCCCGAGGTGAGGCCTCCGGGCTGCTCCGGGCTCTCGATTCTGGGGTGCGTGTCCGGCGCAGCAGCTCCTCTCAGCACTTCCTGCCTGGGACACATCGCAGCTCCGGAACTAGGACTAACCAGTCTCCAGCCCTGCCTGCACAGTGATCCCAGAGGCGCCCGCGCCTCCGCTGTACGGCGGGATCCATGCCAAGATGGCCGCGCCCACAAGCAATCTCCGCAGGGCTCCGCCATCGAAGCCGCGGTACCCTCTGAAGCGGTGCCGGGGGTGGCCGCCATGTCGGCCTCTGACTCCAATAAGGACCTGACAAAGCCAGAGGCGGTGGGCCGGAGGAGTGCGGACAAAGCCAGGCGTCCGAAGGAGATGGCTACACCCAAGCCGGCGGACAGCGATGCGGTGAGGGCGGTAAGGATTTGGGGGTGGTTTGGCTGTCGGTGATTGGAGGGTGACTGGAGTAGGAGTAGACAAAATTTGAGTCTGTGGCGTCGGTGTTGAATAGTCTTTTGGGGAGGCCGGTGTTCTAAGGAACCAAGGTACTAGGGTATTATGGGCATATGGAGTATTAAATGCCCGTGATATTGGGGGCATACGGATTTGTGGATTTCTGTAATTTTAGGAAGTCAGTGTTTTGACGGATCTGTCTAGAGAAGTGATGCTTGGGAGCGGGGAGGCGTCTGTAAATCACAGTGACTGAGTCTGGGTCTGGAAAGCTAGCAAGATCAGAGATGAGGGCTTTGTGATGTAGTAGAGATGGGAAGTCCTACAAGGATTGGAATTTGAACTGTTTGGGAGCTGGTGTTTTAGGTAGCCGGGGATTGCAGGCTGCACTGTCAAAGGGGCACTGTTGAGATTTGGAGAATTGGCCCATTTGGAATATGTGAGGATCTGAAGTTGAGGCCTTGGGATCAGTGATGGTGGTATTTCTGGAAGTCTAATAAGCAGTGTCTTTAAGAGGCCCCGTTTCGTGTGCTATGACTGGCAGTGAGTGAGGGGCCTAGAGGCTAATGAGCGGGTGATTGCTGGTGGAATACGAGGAATCTTATATAGAAGTGCCCATTGGGGTGGCAGATTGTCAGCTAGGGAGAAAAGGTATCAGTAGTCCTTCCTAACTGTCCCATTAGTGATGGGGTTCTTGGTAGGAATTAGTAATGATTATTAAAGGTTCTTTATGACTCTGTGACTTGGATTCTGAGGCCAAGAGTTTGTGAGCTTGCAGGGCTTAATGACAGAAGGTTCTGTAAGGTCACTGGAGCGCAATGGAGGTTAGCGACTGTCCTGTGAAGAATGGTAATTGGGAACTTCTAGGTAGAGATTTGGGAGGAGTAGTGACTGATGGATATTTGGATGTCAGTGGTTGGAAAATTGTAGAGCAGAGTATACGATGAAAACCTATTTTATGCCAGAGAAGTTTTAAGTAGCAACATACAGGACCAGTCTCTTTTTAAAAATAATTTATTTAATGTTATTGTATGTGCATTGGTGTGAGTATGTCAGATCCCCTGGAACTGGGGTTACAGACAGTTGTGAACTGCCATGTGGGTGCTGGGAATTGAACCCAGGTCCTCTGGAAGAGCAGCCAGTGCTCTTAACAACTGAGCCATCTCTTCACCCCCTCGCTGTTCCGCTCCCCCAGTCTGTCTTTTAAATTTGAGAAACAGAAAAGAGACGATAAAATGTAAATAGATGTGTAAATAAGATAATTCCAGGCAAAGGTAACTGCTATGAAGAAAGTAAAGGAGGTTACTGTGGTCGAGAGTAAAGTTAGGAAGTGTTTGTTTCTCAACTTATTCTTTAAAGAAATGGCAGTTGATTTGAATACAATGACAGGCTGTAGTTAATGCAGAGATCCAAAAGTATTCTAAGAAGAATGTCAATTGCTAAGGCCATAAGATAGAAATTAACTTCTTGTTATAGTAAAAGAAAAAAAATTAAAGTGGCTGGAACACACACAGGGAAAAGTAGAAAACTATGAAATCAGTGGTAGAAGGTTCTATGCCGTGTAAGATCACATCGGCTATGTTGGATGTGGATTTTATTCTACTTTCAATGAGAAACCACTGGGCTTAAGCAGGAGGTGAAGTGATCTGATTGACACACCAAAAGGACCACTCCTGGCTATGGAGGGTGAACCACAGGCCAGAAGCGGTGCCAGAGGCCAGACATGCAATGGTCAAAGGAAAGAGATTATGGTGACAGTTTGGAGTTATACTGGAAAAATGAAATCGTATTCATTTACATCTGGATGTAAGCTAATAGAGCTTATTGGTGAATTAATATAGACAATGATATTGAGATTAGACTTTGGGCTTCAGGAAATGGAGTCTAGGTATATGCATGTAGAAGGTTCTGGTACAACCCAGCCCCCAGTAAAAACCTCTTTGGACCTTTGCTGGGGCTTTCCAACCCATTTCACATGTGTCGTCAAAGCTTGTTTCTGGAGGAATGAGTGTGTTCTATGTGACTCTGCTGGGAAAGGATTCTCGAACGCCTGGGTTTGCTTTCACCCTGACTTCATCCCTTCCTGATTACCTGATTGGCTTTGTCATTAGCTGTGTTGGAACATGGCTGTGATTGTAGTGCAGTGCAGAGCCTTGCCACTCTTCCTACTGAGTCACTGAAGGTTGATGTATTGAAAGCTGGTGAGTCTGTAAACAGACTTGAGACAGCGGACATGGCTAAGAAATGACGGCTGCAATCATTTCCGTCCATCATTAGACCCTCGGGTACATAAGCCACGGAGAGAAATTAAACACAGTCTCTACTTGAGATCAGGATCCCTGGGAGATGGGCAGACTTTATCTAAAGGGAACAGAGAGGCAAGAGCTGGAGTTTGCTGACCGAGAGCAGGGTTTCTGTAATAGACACTGTTGAAGAGGTTTTTTTGGTGTCAGTGATTGAGGATTAGTCAGATTAGAGATTTGGGGACTTCTGGGGGTTAGAGATCAATGTGTCTTGTGGTACTCTGTGATTGAGGAACCCATGGGTGCCTGGAGGATCTGCCGATGTCTGGTGTTGGGAGCTGTTGTTGTTAAGATTACTCACATGATTAAGGAGACTTGTACTGACCTGGGGGTTGGGAGGGCGTGGCAGTCAGGGTTGGGGGTTATTAAGAGTCAGACTGGAAGTCTGCGAAATAGAGATTAGTGCCGGATCCAAGCCACACATTGCTGGTCTGTGAGGGTGAGGGATTGCCTTTACCTGTTGAGAGAGCATGTTTAAATGTTATTGTAAACAACAGTGGATAGCTGAGGTGAGAACAAATTCCGTTGTTCAAGTCACTCAGGAATGTGGAGAGTTAAGAAGTGCCAGGCTGAATAAGACTATGGTAGGAATCAGTAACATTTACAGATGTATCTGTGGCTTTACTCAGGAGGAATGGGAGCAGCTGGAACCTGTGCAGAGAAACTTGTCCAAAGATACGAAACTAAAAAACTGCAGCAACCCAGCCTCAATGGGTAAGAACAGTTCCCCGCCACCCAGAACATGTTCACTGCAGTCCCTTCTTCCTCAAGTCCTTGATGTCTCCCCTTGATGTTTTCTTGTTTTATTTTATTTTGGTGGTGATGATGATGATGGTGGTGGTGGTGGTGGTGGTGGTGGTGGTGGTGGTGATGGTGATAGTCGTTGTGGTTGGTCAGGGAGTTTCAGTACTAGGAATGATGCTTGTGCCATTGCCTCCAAAAGGGAAGGTTTACCCAGTTGAGGTACATGGGCATCCTTATTGCAAAACATTAGAAGCCACATATGTTCATTCGCCTTGAAAGGCCCTGAAGATCAAACATTGGGGCTTCATTTCTGAGATGGTTGGTCCAACACTCAGTGTCTACCATTTCTTATGAGTAGGAAATCAAGATCCCAAACACGGCAGAGTCTCCAAGTTGGAAGGAGAAGAAGAGCCATCATCAGGAAAGATGAAAAACAGCACAAGTAGCCTGAACAAAGTAGCAAGGCCCAAGAAAACAGGAGCCAGTGCAAGTAAGTTTTTAGTTTCTTGGTGGTAAGTTTGGAATTCTTCAAAGAGTAATTTGTAAACTTTTATTAGGGCTGGGATACAGCTCAGAATAGAGTGATTTCTCATAAGGACCTAGATTTAATCCCCAGTATGGAAAAAATTATTTTTCCTTAAAAGTCCCAGGTTTTCTTTCTTAATCAGGAACTAGTAGAAAAAAAACACCAGAATCTCTCAGGAGAAAAAGAATTCAAGGTACAGATGTTTCCTTACCTTGCAGATTCTAATATCTCGTTTTTCTGCAAACCTGTCCACATGAGAGGCTCATGACAAGCTCTTATTTTACGGAGAAAAAAAATGGGTGAATGGAACCACTTAATTACTCCTTAAATCTCTGCTTGGATGTGGTGGCTACCCATGGTAGCTCCTTTCTGGCATCTGCCTCAGAGGGTAGGCATGCATAATCTCCTTATAGGAGAGGTGCTGCAATTCCAAATGCCATGCTCATGGGGAGCTGGAGAGGCGTGATCTTCCATAGAGAGCAATAGTACAATCAGTCACCATTCTGGCTGAGATAGGGGGAAAGCTGAAATCCAGGGCTCAGCAGCCTGAAGTGAGCGACCGGCTCCCTCCCTAGCCCCTTCCCTACCTGTATGCCCGCTGCTGAGCTTTCAGCTCTTTTCAACTCTCAATCTCGTTCCTGTTTACCATGTTTAAAAAAGAATCCTCAATTTTCCCTGTCCCCTACATGCACACCAGTTCTCTAATGTGTCATATTTTCTCTTAATGAATTCACACATTCTTAGATCAGTCTTTTTTCTGCACCTATGGGAATGATGAATGCCCCTGTCCTGTAAGACAGCATTGTGTCCACCCACCGTCAATCCCTCGGATGAGTTGAAGGAGATGTACCCATAGTCTCAGGCATCTGAGGCCCAGCTGGGAGTGCTATTTGCGGGGGGTTTAGGGGATATGGCCTGTTTCCTATTTACAGTTCAAGATGTGAGCTTTCAGCTTTCTGCTCTGTGATGGTCCCTTGCTGCCATGTCTCCCTGCCATGACTGTAGAGACAGACTTATCTCTCTGAAACCATAACCCCCCTCCCACCCACCCTCTGCTGACTTGGTCATGGTGTTTTTATCACAGCAATAGGGAACTAACTAATACAATCTCTAGTCAACCTTCTTGCCCTCTAGTGCCCATGTTTATAGCTGTCAACCTTAAGTGCCTGCCATGTCTTTAAATGGGTGAGTTACTCACCAGCCCCCCTTACATTGCTGATGGTCCCTTAAGGTCCTATCTCCTTGAGTTCTAGTCCTCTATTGCATCTCTTTCAAAAAGATCTCCTATTATGTAAATACAAGCTAATTTTCTACACGGACAACTTCTCAATGACTGTCTCCAGTGTCTTGGTTGTACCTTCTTATTGGAGCTGCTTGTAGGGAATTCTCTAAGAGTCAGCTATGGAAAGCCTCATATTTATTAGTTAGAGGCTCTCTTCACCCACCCTGACTTATATATTATTGATAAGCATTACCTATACTTGCAGGTCCAGTGAGCCCATGCTTAAGTTTCTGAAGTTAAAATTCAGGTTCCAGTTTCTCAAATAAGAAAATTATTTTCCTGGGAAGGAGGATACGCACCTCTAATCCCAGCACTTGGGAGGCAGAGGCAGACAGAGCTCTGTGAGTTCGAGGCCAACCTGGTCTACAGAGTGAGTTCCAGGACAGCCTGGGCTACACAGAGAAACCCTGTCTCGAAAAACCAAAAAATAAAAAACAAGAAAGGAAAAGAAGAGAAAATGATTTCAGCCTTGATCAATTGTTATTCTCTTGCACCCAGATCCACCCTGGGATGATTTTGTACATAGCAGGACTGTGATTCACAGTCCCTTCACAGTGAAGTTGTCTGTTCATGCTTTCTGTCGTTTGGCGGAGTGGCTAATCACTTGTAACAGCTTCATCTGTCCCTGTAAGAAGCTGGTGAAGGGACTAGGGAGATGACTCGGTTTGTAAAGTACTGGCCACACAAGCGGAAACCTGCGTGCAGCTCTTCAAGCCCCTGTAAAAAGCCATCCCTGGGGGTGCACACCTGTAATCTAGCACCAAGGAGGTGGAGATTGGAGCCTGGGACTTGTTAGCCAGCATGGCTAGCCAACTGGTGAGCTCCGTGTTCACATGTTCACATATACAAGTGAACATGTATACACATGGCAAAGATTGTTTTACTCTTACATGTCAAGAGAACAGGTGTAAGTCTTGATCACTTTAAGAAGGAAATTTGTCCCTGTCTTCCCCATCATCACTGGGTATCAGAAGACTTTGTGTTGTCATGCTACCTGGAGGGTCCTGTTTATCTCTTTGTCCCAGGGTACTGAATCTCTTGAGTCCCTGGATGAAAGAGCAGCTAATAGTCAACTTTTCTGGCTCCCCCTTCCCTACTATATTTAACTTCTACCAAACATCTCTCTCTCTCTCTCTCTCTCTCTCTCTCTCTCTCTCTCTCTCTCTCTCTCTCTTTCCCTCCCTCCCTCCTTCCCTCCTTTCCTCTCTTTCTCTCTCTCTCATTTTTTAAGATGAATTTCTATTATGTAGCCCTGACTGGTCTAGAATTCATAGAGATCTTCCTGCCTCTGCCTCATGAGTGCTAGGATTAAAGATATGTACCACCATCACCCACCGCAAGCCACCATCTCTTAAACGCCCTCCACAAAAGTGAGAATTTCAGCCGTCCGTTCGGGTACCCTGATTTTCTGTATATAAAACGGTTTTATCGCTCGGGTGCACTCTGACATATGCTTTTCTCTTTAAATGTTGAAAACTCTTTCCTCAGATGACTTCCCCATTCTGTTTCTATGCAGAGAGCTATCAGGGAGTAGTCCTGGGGAAGAGGGGTGATGTTTTAAGATGTTTCTAAATGTATGATCATGCAATGTGTAGAGAGCCATGGAGAAGCTTGACATTGGCCTTTGACTGTTGGAATGGTGACAGGATCACAGGCATGTACTTCATAGCTCACTGTAAACCCAGATGGTGTAAAGCATTTCCCAAGCTAATTGCTAGGAATTTCATGACTTTGAAAAAGCATCAGGGAACCTAGAGGAATGGAGTCGTCGGTTGTTTAGTAAGAATGTTCTTGTTACATTGCTCGTGGAAGAGAGGGGAGGAGCAGCCTCCCCTGCTTAGAGCCACCGTCATTCACAGGTTCCTCAGTTCTCCTCGGTAGACGTATTCTCTGTTTTAGTTTATTTTAGCTGGCCTTAGGTAGAATAGAGGGAGTTATTGGAGAGGAATGAGTATACCTCTTATAACCCAAGGGCAGAGACTTTAGCCAAACTCCACTAGGAACAAGAACTGGCAACTTAGAAGCCACAGGGAATTAGAATTATACACACTGTGTTCTTGAGAAATAGTCCTACATTTCTGCTTCTTTCTGTGTGTGAGTGCTTTATTCTT
Source organism: Uromys caudimaculatus (assembly GCA_028551405.1). Lineage (NCBI taxonomy): Eukaryota > Metazoa > Chordata > Mammalia > Rodentia > Muridae > Uromys > Uromys caudimaculatus. The sequence continues at coordinate 60,539,346 of CM052702.1, read as the reverse complement.
TGTATTGAAGAACTCTTCACTGCATAGGTTAAGTATGGCTTTTGTGGTACTTACATCATGTCATCTTAAATTTTATCACAATGGGGAGACTAGTAATGCCTTGCTATGTAGCCCAAGCTGACCTCAAACTTATGAAAGAGTATCTTGTTTCAGTCTCCTGAGCACTGGGATTAACAGGCATGTCCCACCATCCCCGGCATAATGGCAAAGTTGTTTTTTAAATTTAATGCATTGCTTGTTCAGTGTTCCTTGTGTCTACTTCACCTGTCCAAGGTTATAAGATCCTATTTCTAAGCAGAAAACTCTTTTCCTAATGACCACTTCCGTTGTCTTTCCCCTGGTTTTACTATAGCTTTCTCCTGTCAGGTCCAAGAGGATAGGGACATTCATTCTTGATGCTTATTTTATATTGGGATGTTAGGGTTGAGTAAGTATACAGCCCCAAACAAGAAGAGCATCTCTTTAGGAAACTTACAAAGAACTTCAGCTGGAGTGCAGAAACTCACAAGAATGTCTCATTAATTCTATTTTAGAAGTCCAACAAGATGATGAGCAGAAGGAGGAAAAGCAGAAGTCCCAAAGCAAACTCACCAAGGAAGCGACATTCAGGAAGAAAAGTTCAACCAGTAAGAAAAGCAGTGAGTATGCTTTGTTGGAGAAAAAAAGTGTCCATTCAAAACACATTCCTTCTGAAAAAAGATTGCTTAAATCCAATTCGCATGGGAAGAACTTGAATCAGAATTTAGACTTACCCGGCCAGATTAAAACCTCTACAAAAAAGAAACCCGATTCAGCTAACGAACACAGGAAATTACTCAGCCATTCTGCATCTGATGTGAGCAAAGATGAAATTTCAACTAGAAAGAAATGCGACAAGTTACCCAACAATAAGTTGTCTGGTAAAGATGACAAAAACCAAACTGGCAAGAAATGTGAGAAAGTATGCCATCATAGCGCGTGCCACACCAAGGAAGACAAAACTCAGACCGGAGAGAAACAGAAATCACCCCATCGCAGTCCATCTAAGCTCGACAAAGCCCCAGGCTCTGGGAAACCTTATGAATGTAATCAATGTGGGAAGGTCCTCAGCCATAAACAGGGACTCCTTGACCATCAAAGAACTCACACTGGGGAGAAGCCGTATGAATGTAATGAATGTGGGATAGCCTTCAGCCAGAAGTCCCACCTTGTTGTACATCAGAGAACTCACACTGGGGAAAAACCATACGAGTGTGAGCAGTGTGGCAAAGCACACGGTCATAAACACGCCCTCACTGACCATCTAAGAATCCATACTGGAGAAAAGCCCTACAAATGTAATGAATGTGGCAAAACCTTTAGACATAGCTCAAACCTTATGCAACACCTAAGATCTCACACAGGCGAGAAGCCATATGAGTGTAAGGAATGTGGCAAGTCCTTTAGATATAATTCATCTCTTACCGAACATGTGAGAACACACACAGGTGAAATACCATATGAATGTAATGAGTGTGGCAAAGCTTTTAAGTATGGCTCATCCCTGACTAAACACATGCGCATTCATACAGGGGAGAAACCATTTGAATGTAATGAATGTGGGAAAACTTTTAGCAAAAAGTCCCACCTAGTTATCCATCAAAGAACTCATACAAAGGAGAAACCTTATAAATGTGAGGAGTGTGGCAAAGCCTTTGGGCATAGCTCATCTCTTACCTACCATATGAGAACTCATACCGGCGACTGCCCCTTTGAATGTAACCAGTGTGGTAAGGCCTTTAAGCAAATTGAAGGCCTTACCCAACACCAGAGAGTTCACACAGGGGAAAAACCCTACGAGTGTGTTGACTGTGGGAAAGCCTTTAGTCAGAAGTCACACCTCATTATACATCAGAGAACTCATACAGGGGAGAGACCCTTTGAATGCTATGAGTGCGGCAAAGGTTTTAATGCAAAATCACAGCTGGTTATTCATCAGAGATCCCACACTGGAGAGAAACCCTATGAGTGTATTGAATGTGGTAAAGCCTTCAAACAAAATACTTCTCTTATCAAACATATGAAAATTCACTCAGAAGAACAATCTCAGGAGGGAAATTAATGTAGGAAATCTGACAGCTGACTGGCTCGGTATTGTTTAACCTTAAAGATGTTCTCAATTTGATGACGTTAGGAAATCATTTCTTGTGATTTTTGCGAGAATTTGAATATGGATCTTTACATAGGAGCATTAGATGGTAATAAAATTTAAACTTGATCCTAAGCCGTTACAGAAATACTGTATTTTTACACTTGTAAATTGTCTCCATATTTAGATTAAAATATGAAACTTTAAAAATTGTGAATAAGGGGATGAGGAGCTATCATAATCAGTAAAGTGCTTGTTAAGCAAGCATAGAGATCTGAATTCCATCCCTGGGACCACGGGCAAAGCTAGATGTGGGGGTGTTCTTGCAACCTCACAGTTGGGAGAGGTGAGACAGGAGAGTCCCCGAGACCACTGGGCCAACCACACGTGCTTAATTTGCAAGCCGTTGGTTAATAGGGGAAAAAAACTCTTTTAAAAACAGGGTGCAGGGCTCCTGAGAAACAATACTCAAGGTTGACACATGTACATACACACACACATGCATTTGTGAAAATGTTAACTAATTAGAGCAACAAACAGTAAAATATGACAATTCATGATTTTTTAGGCATGTGCTTAAGCACTACAATTAGTATTTAATTTACTTTTATACTAATTGCATATTTACTGCCTTGTGTAAAATACAGGTGAGGGTGAAGGTATCCTCTGGTATCATCTAGTTTTCTTTCTTAATGTCTCTGTTAGCTTCTGAATTATTAGAAAACTTTGGAGAGTTTTGTTTTGTTTTGTTTTGTTTTGTTTTGTTTTGTTTTGTTTGAGGCAGTATCTCACCATGTAGTACTGGCTAGCATGGAACTTGTTAAGTAGACCAGGCTGGCCTTGAACTTGTTATGTAGACCAGACTGGCCTTGAACTTGTTATGTAGACCAGGCTGGCCTTGAGCTCACAGAGATGTGCCTGCCTCTGCCTCCCAAGTGCTAGAATTAAAGGCTTCAATAGAAAACTTTAAGGGGTTTTGTCTAGATATTGTTAATAAGAGGTTAATAAAACATGGAAAACAGCTGAAATGTGTTGGTAATGAATGATGCTGGTTATGTTTAGAAAATAGATTGTTGAACAGTGTGTATAGTATGTTCTCATTGTAGACAGAGCATGTGTGTGTGTGTGTGTCTGCCTTTTTATGCCTCTGTACATACATATGTATTTATGCCCATATATTTGTATATGAATAGACTTGATTTTTAACCTAGAAGAAAATTAATAGTGGCCACCACTGAACACAGGAGTGCAGCATTGATTTCTGACATTTTAATCATGTACACGTGTCTTATTAAAATATATGTTATATTAAAATAATTTTATATGCACAAATTAACAGTTTAAAAATACAACTGAGTCTATTCCACAGTGTTATTTGACAAAATGACTTAAGATTTCTATGCTCATTTATGAACAATTAATTTGAAGTATGGCATTAAACTTTGATGTTGGATTCACAAAGAGTTTCCTATAGAACACAGATTTTGTTAACATGACTCATAACTGTGACAGTACTTTATTTGTCTTGTTTGCTATTAAAAACTAAAGATGAATTCTGATTGCAGATGAGTGAAAGTGATATTTTATTTCCATATTCAGCAGAATGCTAATTCACAAATGTCTTAGTCAAGGATTTTGGCTGCTTTGTGACAACTGCCTCCACACCCTGTTCTTGCTTAGTAGCAGATATTGTTGCTGGATCACTCACTCGGCTTCTCACAGAGTCTGCTTCAGAATGCTTGTCAGGGAGGCATTCCAGTAGGTACCATAAATCAGCTTGATTTTTTTCAAGAGACCTGTCTGCCATTGCAAACTGTATTAGCTAAGTTCTATTGATAAGACACCATGACTAAAAGCAACTTGGGGAGAAAAGGGTTTATTTCAACTTGTAGCTTAGAGCTCATCATCCAGGGAAGTCAGGACAGGAACTGAAGGCAGGAACCTAGGGGTAAGAGGCCATAGAGGAGCACTGCTTCCTGGCTTGCTTCTCAGGGCATGCTCAGCCTGCTTTATTGTGCTTTATCATTACCAGCCCAGCGTGGCATCTCCAGTGGTGAGTGGGGCATCGCTCTCAAATCAACCATCAAACAAGAAAGCGCACCACAGACTTTCTCCCAGGCCTTTCCAAGTGGCAGCATTTTCTCAGTTGAGATCCCCACACACTCATAATCTTAGCACTTAGGAAGCTGAGTCAAGATCACGACTGTGAAGCAAGCTTTAAAAATGAGGCCCTTGGGCTGGAGAGATGGCTCAGTTATTAAAGGCTAATCTCATAACCAAAAATATAAGTGTTCATTTCCCAGCACCCACAGCTGTCTCTCCAGCCAAAACAAAATGAAACAACACAACACAAAACAAAAACAGGTCCATCTCACTCCCTTCCCTGCAAAGAAAATATGTGATTGTAACATTTCTGTTCTCACAGCATATTCATTAAATCCCATCTCAAACCACCCATGGCCCAGTCGTTAGAACTTGTGTAGTCCTATTCCGTTTCCTCAGTATTTATCTACAAGGCAGTCTAGCATAGTAGGCCCCAAACAAATAGGTGATTAAATACTCTGCAAATACTTCATTCTGATTCTTCTCAACTTCCTCATTTCAGAGAACAATAAAACATAAATTTGGACAAAGCAAAGTATGTGTGTACACATGCACATGCTTGTATTGGAAGATTGCCTTGTGAATATTGTGCCTTTATATCCAAATAACTGCTCTTGGTTGAAGAAAGTACAATATTCATTGGTGTTGGTAATTTCCCCAAGTGGAAGTCTGGCACTATGCACAGAGCTGGAGAAAGCCTGCATCTTTTTAGAAGGATATCCTGAGCGGTAGACATTAGTACGTCAAGTGATTTTGTTGTAGTAAAAATAAATTCTCTCTTTGGTGAATGAAAAAAGAGTCTAAGCGAACTAGATGTGAGGGCTGAGGGTGGTTCAGTAGACAATGAAGTGTAAGGATATAAGGACCAGCAACTACAGAGAAGCCAGCCCAGGCTGGCACGGTCGCACCAAATCCAGCTCAAGCATCAGAGAACTGCAGATTTCTCCCCACTACAGCTAATTGTCAGAATTATTTAAGTGACTGCAGCTACAAGCTGGAAAGGGGCACTACTCAGCAACAAATGTGCACTGTGCTTACACCTGTCATATAGCAGTTTTCTTCAAACGCAAACTTCTGTTCATCAGTGTTCTAAAATGATGCTCAGAGTTGTAAAGAAGAGCTCTTAAAGACTCAGGATGCATGGCCTGGAGAGCTGGCTCCACCGAACACTGGATTCTCTTCCACAGGATCTGGCTTTGATCCCCAGCACTCACATGGCAGCTCTTGGGAGCATATTATGTCGTATTTGTGACTGATAAGCTGGCCTCTGAGGTGCTTCTCACTGGAAAGGAGACACTCTGTAGCAGCCTGGGTTGGCTCAAATGACCTTTTCATTTTAGAAATAGGGTGCACGGTTGATGTGAGTCCACAGAGCAAGTTCAAGATGTATTTGAAAAGAGAACTCAGAGGTTCTGAATTATCCTTCATTTTATCTCCAAACATTTCTTAGGCCTGTAGTGGGAGTGTAACAGGGCCCCAAATCTTATAACTCACTCCATGATGGAAGTGCCATTAAGGTTGTAAAACTCAGCACCAACCTGCCAAAACTAAAGGCCTAATCCATCAAAGTCCATATAGTTCTAGGAAAGTCTCTAAAGGCACTAACCTTGCTTCTAGGTAACTGTTCTTGTTAACTGAAGTGTGTCAACACAGAAGATGGTTTTTGTGCTTAAAACTCCTCCTGAGGCTTGGGGCTACACTGGGGTCCCAAACACCCAGTCTAGTTTCCAGCTGGCTAATAAAGACCTTCTATTGGCTCAAATCTATGAGTAGTCTTCTCTGGTAAATACCCCTATAACATTTCTGGTGGTCCCACAGAGATCCTAGAGACCAGATCTCCAGATACTGGGGTCTCAGAGCCCCTTGAATCAAGGTAGAATGCGGTGGTCAAGGGACGCCTACAGGGTGTGCAACCTGAGGTGCTTCTGTTCCCAGCACTCCCTTTGATCAATTGCTGCCTAATGCTTTAGAGGGATCTGGCACCTCCACTCCTGGTGGAAACAAACAAAGTCACATGGCCTGTCACCTCTGGAGATAAGTCTGGGTAAGGCACAGTCTGTTTGGACACATAGGAGAGGCTGCTGATCCAGTGTCCAGGATCCATGTGACACATCACTGAATCTGTCTGTTCACATGTATGAATGTGTGGTGGCCACCTGTGGTTGTCTTTACTGTGTCTCTGTGTATATGTATCTCTCTTGTGTATCTGTGTCTGCGTGTATGTGTGTCTCTGTGTGTATGTGTGTCTCTGTGTGTATGTCTGTGTGTTTCTGTCAGTTCTTTTTACCTGTATTGACCAGTGACTTTCTCTGGTGTGAGAACCCCCTGGCTTAAGACCTGTGCGCAATCCTGTTGGGGACCCAAGTCCTTTTGGCTTTGCCAAGTCACTGAAAGAAAGAAAGAAAGGAAAGAAAGAAAGAAGGAAGGAAGGAAGGAAAGAAGGAAGGAAGGAAGGAAGGAAGGAAGGAAGGAAGGAAGGAAGGAAGGAAGGAAGAAAGGAAGAAAAAGAAAGAAAGAAAGAAAGAAAGAAAGAAAGAAAGAAAGAAAGAAAGAAAGAAAGAAAGAAAGAAAAGAAAAAAAGAAAGAAACCTTCCACCTGTCCCTCTCAGAAGTAGGACTCCTGGTCGCAGGCAGGGTCCCTGTGGAGGTGGGGAGAGGACAAGCCTCTCATCCAGGGTCCCCTTTCCTCTAAGCAGAATGCACATAGGGAGGAGGAAATAGTTACCTAAGGTGAGTTTCCCTCTGTTCCACCCCATACCTACTCTAAGCAGCTCCAGGGAAGCAGAAAAGTTCCCCTCAGCTGAGCCCGAAGGAAAAGAGAATATTCCACTTCTTTCTCTTTTATGATTTATGTTGCCTTTTAAATCAATGATCTGTGTCTTAGTTGGGGTTTCATTGATGTGAAGAGACACCATGACCAAGCTAACTCTTATAAAGAAAAACATTTCATTGGGGCTGGCTCACAGTTTTAAAGGTTTAGTCCAGTATCATCATGGCGGGAAGCAAGGCAGCAGGCAGGCAGACATGGTGCTGGAAGAGTTGAGAGTTCTATATCTTGATCCAATGGCAGCCAGGAAGAGACTGCCTTCTGCAGGCAGCCAGGAGGGGACTCCCATCCACACTGGGTGGAGTTTGAGCATAGGACCTCAAAGCCCTCCCCCACAGTGATGAACTTCTCCCAACAAGGCCACACCTATTCTGACAAGGCCACACATCCTAACAGTGCCACTTCCCATGGGCCAAGCACATTCAAACCATCACAATCTACAACCCACTATTCTCTGAAAAAAAGTTTAAAACAAACAAACAAAAATCACCCCTGGGCTGGGTGTGGGGAACGATGCCAGACAATACAGCTGGGACCAAATGAATTCTCCCTTCTATCCAATGCTGAACAAGGAGACTTTAAACAATTTTCACTAGGTTCACATGCTTAAAAGATTTCCTTTGTCACCTACTCATATTTAACCAGAGTCTGAGCACAGCTTAGTGGCCACAATGTCTTTTGTCTTTATTCATACTAATAAGCTCAATGCAGGCAGTGCTTGTCTTCTGAGCATATGTTAATGGTTTAGGATTTATAAGGGTGTCTATGTGACAGATTCTGACACTCAGGGTTATTGATAATATTGCTTAAAAACAAAGAGGCCTTGGGTAATGGGCAGAGTTTATTTGAGCAATTCATGGAAATTAAATAAGGCAAATGTAGACAACTATCAGTTCAAAGGATAAATTCAAAAGTAAGTTAGAAAATGCCTCAAGACAATGAAATGAGAACAGGACATTTCAATTAACTGGATAAAAAGCAACGCCAAAGTTTATAACAGTAGATTCCCCCTGTCAAAACTATTTCAAGTAGCAACCAAATTCTACACCTGCAGAAGCTACCAAAAAAGGACAAACTAAACGCAAAATTATGTGATATAATTTACATTACAGAAGGGAGGAAGTAAAGATTAGAGCAAAAATAAAAGAAAATAGAAAAATAATTTTTTAGGTTGAAGAAATGAGAAGTTCACTTTCTGAGACAAACTGGCAAAGCAGTAAGCAGACTAAGAAATGAGAGTCAGCCAATTAGAAAGGGGCAACTTCACACCTCATCCCACACCAACAAAAGAGTACAAAGGCACAACTGTCATTGAATTAAACATGTAAGAAATAGAGGAAATCCTAGAGACAGAACAGCCATCAGTATTGGATCAAGAACAAAGAGAAAATCTGAAACTGACCAGTGACAAATGAGGAGTCTAAGCCGAAACCTAGAGCAAAGAACAAATCCAGTACCTACTAGCTTCACTGGTGAATTCTACCAACAAAACATTTATAAAAGCTGTTCTTAAATTCTTCAATAAATTGGAAGAGAGAATACTTCCAAAGTCATTGCGAAAGGAAACATCACTGATACCAAGTGGAGACAAAGACTCCATGCCATAAAAACACAAAACCAAGCAGGGGTCCTGACAAGGTGGCTCAGCAGGTGAAGTGTTCCCACATGGTGAAGGAGGGACTCGACTCCCTGGAGCTGTCTTCTGACCTCCATAGGCAAGCTTTGGCACATGCATCCCTCACACAGCACGTACATGTACATATTACATTGTATGGAACGGGGTCAGGACGATCCTAGCAAAAATTTGGTGTGCAAACAAATCCAAGCTATGAAAGAGAAAAAAATACTACACAGATGGTAGGGGGTTTGTAAAAAGACAGTGGTTTCTGGCTGTGAAGATGGGGTATATTGGTACTGAGCTAAGAATGTTGACAGAAATGAAGGCAACCTGGAAGAGACAAGCAATTTTACTCTTCTCCATAATAAGTTGAAAGCAATTTAAGTTGAAATAGAAGAGTCTACTTGAGAAAAAATTTAGAGAGAAGTATTGTGATAAGATACAAATGAGATCTGTGAACTGGAAAATTGGAAATTAATGATGTGGAAAAAATTATATAAAATATATATTACAGTGCCTGGATTCTTTAAAAGAGAGAACAAACAGGTAGAAAATACACTCACTATGGCTATTCTTTCTTGTTAACTTGATTACATCTGGAATTAAATAAAACCCAAGCAGTTGGGTACACCTGTGAAAGATTTTTTTCTCAATTAAATACTTTGAAGTGGTAAGATTTACTTTTAATCCTGATCTTTTGAGGAGGGAAGATACACCTTTAATCCAGGCCACACCTTCTGGTGCCAGCCTATATAAAGGACATGGAAGAAGGAAGCTTGCAGTCTCTTTGCCTGCTTGCTCTTGCAGACAAGTCTATTCCTTCACTGGCAAGAGAGGAGATGGGGAGATGAGTGGGCACATGATGTGAAATTCAGAAAGAACCAATAAAAAGTTTAAAAAAAAAACTTTAAAAAATCAACCACAAAAGGCACAGATAAGAGTCCAGTTGACAAGTCTTAATGATTTTCAAAAATTAATGGGAGTATTAATTGGCTATAGCCTTTAGTTGAATTAACTACTCAAAGGTTAAGTAATTTTTTTCAAAGGAGGTTGTGTTTCAAAAGTTAAGTGATTTGTTACAAGGAAGTTTGCACTTAAACATTGAAAGATGGCTAAATCAGAGAGAACATTAACTCTGGTAGAACAGAGACTGGAAAGTGCATATGTAGATCCCAGAGATCCCAGACTTGATTGTCTTTTCGTTATTTTGCCCTCAACTCAGTCTCCTACTGGGCTCATTATGCAAAGGGAAGATAGTACTATAAAATGGATTTTTTTTTTAACATACAAAGTAAAAGATTAAAGACTTACATAGAAAAAGTTCCTGATTTAATCACGGAAGGTAAGATAAGACTATATCAATTGTCAGGAGTGGACCTAGCAGAAATTGAAGTCCCTTTTACTAGTGCTGAGATTGTGTCATCATGAGTATCAGTGAAGACTGGAGTAGAGCTTCTAGCAGCTATTTGGAAGAAATTAACTGCAAATGTCCTAAAAGCAAGTGTCTTCAGTTTATAAAGACTAATTGGATTTTAAACGGAGCTCCAATTCCTGAAGCACCTACATTCTATACTGATGCAAGTAAGTTGGGAATGGCAGGCATAAGTCAGACAAGAATGAGGAAAGTAATTTGAAGCCCATATACTTCAGTTCAAAAATCAGAACTGTATGCAATCCCTAGGGCATTACTAGATTCTCCAGAATTCCTTAATATTATTACTGGCTCTCAATATGCAGAAAGTGTTCTGCATATAGAAACTGCTGAATTTATTCTGGATAATTCAAACTTAACTTTCTTATTTATACAACTGTAACAGGCAATCAGAAATAGAAATTAGTCATTATATATCATCCATATTCAGTCTCACAGAGGCTTGTCAGGTCCCTTAGCATAATGAAATGAAGAAATTGACCAAATATTAATAGGAAATTTGTTAGAAGCTTCATAATCTCATGAAAAACACCATGTTAAAAATAAAGGTTTAAAGAAAAACATTTTTGATCACCTGGCAACAAGCCAAGGAGATTATAAAACAACACATTCCTTGTTCTCTGTATAACCAAACTCCATTACATTAGGAGTACTAAATCAAATGAAATTAGGAAAATGGATGTATTTCATTTTGCAGAATTTGGAAAACTAAACCATACACCATACCACTGATACATGTTCAGGGTTTCACTGGGCAACTGCTTTGAGTTCTGAGAAGGCTGATTCTGTAATTACACATTTACTGGAAGTCATGGCTGTTATGTGGAAACCTGTACAAATTAAGACTGATAATACCCCACATGTCTCCGTTAAGATGAAGAAATTCTTTTTTTTTTTTTTTTTTGATATTTACTTTATATACATTTCAAATGTTTTCCCCTTTGGAACCCCCCTATGCCATCCACCCTCCCCCTGCCTCTATGAGGGTGCTCACCCACCCATCAACCCCGTCTTCCTTCCCTAGCATTCCCCTACACTGGGGCATCAAATACCCCCAGGCCCAAGGGCCTCTCCTCCCACTGATGGCCAACAAGGCCCTCCTCTGCAACATATGTGGCCAGCACCATGGGTCCCTCCATGTGTATTCTTTGGTTGGTTGTCCAGTCTCCAGAAGCTCTGGGAGGTCTGGCCAGTTGACACTGTTGCTCCCTCCATGGGCTGCAAACCCCCTCAGCTCCTTCAGTCCCTTCTCCAACTCCTCCATCCGAGACCCCACACTTAGTCCAATGGTTGGCTACGAGCATCTGCCTCTGTATTTGTCAGACTCTGCCTGAGTCTCTAGGGAGACAGCTAATCATGCTTCCATCAGCAAGCACTTCCCAGCATCCATAATAATGTCTGGGTTTGGTGGCTGTGTATGGGATGTATCCCCAGGTGGGACAGTCTCTGGATGGCCTTTCCTTGAGTCTCTGCTCCACACTTTGTCTCCATATTTCCTCCTGTGAATATTTTGTTCACCCTTCTAAGAAACACTGAAGCATCCACATTTTGATCTTCCTTCTTCTTAGGCTTCATATGGTCTGTGTATTGAATCTTGGGTATTCCAAACTTTTGGGCTAATATCCACTTATCAGTGAGTACATACCGTGTTTGTTCTTTTGTGACTGAGTTACCTCACTCACGATGGTATTTTCAAGTTCCATCCATTTGCCTGCGAATTTCATGGAGTCATTGTTTTTAATAGCTGAGTAGTACTCCATTGTGTAAATGTACCACATTTTCTATATCCATTCCTCTGTTCAGGGACATCTGGGTCATTTCCAGCTTCTGGCTATTATAAATATGGCTGCTATGAACATCGTGGAGCATGTGTCCTTATTACATGTTGGAGCATCTTCTGGGTATATGCCCAGGAGTGGTATAGCTGGGTCCTCAGGTAGTACTATGTCCAATTTTCTGAGAATCCGCCAAACTGATTTCCAGAGTGGTTGTACCAGCTTGCAATCCCACCAGCAATGGAGGAGTGTTCCTCTTTCTCCACATCCTCGCCAGCATCTGCTGTCACCTGAGTTTTTGATCTTAGCCATTCTGACTGGTGTGAGGTGGAATCTCAGGGTTGTTTTGATTTTCATTTTCCTGATGACTAAGGATGTTGAGCATTTCTTTAGGTGCTTCTCAGCACTTCAAGTTCACATAAAACCAGATATACTGAATCTAATAGAAGAGAAAGCGGGGGAAAGTCTCGAACACCTGGGTACAGGGGAAAAGTTCCTGAACAGAACACCAGTGGCTTATGCTCTAAGATCAAGAATAGACAAATGGGACCTCATGAAATTGCAAAGCTTCTGTAAGGCAAAGGCCACTGTCAATAGGACAAAATGGCAACCAACAGATTGGGAAAAGATCTTTACCAATCCTACATCTAATAGAGGGCTAATATCCAATATGTATAAAGAATGCAAGAAGTTAGACTCCAGAGAACCAAATCAAAAAATGGGGAGCAGAGCTAAACAGAGAATTCTCAACTGAGAAAGCAATTCTTTGCATATTATAATATAAAGCACATTACAGATACACCACAGAATCCCATAGGCCAAGCAGTTGTAGAAAGATCTAATCACATCTTAAAGGAAATGCTTATAAAACAAAATGAAGAATAAAGACTCCCAGGAACAAACTAAATAGTACTTTATTAACTCTAAATTTTCTTAATGTTAATGAAAAAGGAACACTAGCAGCCGAGAGACACTTGATTATAGAAAAAAATGTGAAATTAAATCAGCCTGTATATTATAAGGATATGTTAAAACAGAATGGAAGCCAGTGAATGTTTTCATTGGGGTTGTGAATTTGATTTCCACAGGAAATGAAAAGTTGTGTATACCATCAAAACTTATAAAGATTAGAATTCAGCAGGAGAGGTCTCCTGAAAACCTTGGCCGCTGACCTGAAAAGTGCTTAGTTCATTGACAATGCCTCTGTTTATACTTTTCTGCTACATCCAGCATAATTAATGGCTTGAAACAGAAAGGGGGAAATGTGACAAGAATTTTGGGTTTTGGTTTCTTAAAAAAGACAGAAATATTATAAGAATATGTTTTTGTGTTAATCCCAGTTGTGAGGATATGGGGAGGTTTCACAGCAGCTGACTGTGATTTGTCTCATGCTCTGGCAGGGGCATGTTTTTACCAGCTGCAGATAGAATCTGTCTGTGATTGTGTGACATTTGGAATTCTGGGAACTTTTCAGAGGGTATATAAAAGCTTGGACCCACTAAAGGCAGGGTTGAAGGTTGTTGGTCACTCAGGGGGTTGGCTACAGTTTGTAGTTGTGCTCAAAGAGGAAACAAAAAGAAATTAGATTCAAGAACCTTTATCTTTGTCTCCCTACTGTCTTTTCCCCCTATCTAATGATAGGGGATGAAACTGGGGGAGCACAGAGGGTGGGGAAAGAATCACAAAGTAGGAAAGACTGGCTATGCAAATGCATTGTCCAAAATCCTACCCTCTGTGAAGATTTCCCTTCACAAGTGTCTTTGAGGGTTGTCCCAGAAAGGGGTTATAATTGTGTAGCTGTCCCCTTCTGAGTGGTGCCTGCATAACATGCAAATCCATCAGTAAACCAGGCCTTGGTCTTCTCATCTTCAGTCCAATGCTCATAGGACACATCCCATGAGGCTGTGGGTGCAGGCTTGGAAGCAGATGGCATTATAATGGGAGTAGAAACCACAGGCCTTTGGGTAACTTCTTCATGCAACTTGCTTGTGTCTTCAGGACCTGCTCAGACCTGATCTTGTATACACTACTTCCATTTGATAAAGATTTCTGTCATACATGTCCTACTTTATGACTGATGGGTCAGACAACATCCAGCTCACGATGGGCAGATCAAACCACATGGTAACTTTGTCAAATGTTTGGTTTCCACTACAGTCCAATAGCAGGTCAAGAGTTGTCCCTCAAAGGGAGAATAAGTGTCAGCAGACGATGGTAGAGCCTTGCTCTAAAGTCTTTCTGTGACTTACCTATGGAGGGTTGTTCAGGATAATAAATATGGTTCTATTTGCATCCTTCTATATACATCCAGTTAGACCAGCACCATTTGTTGAAGATACTGTCTTTTTTCCATTGTATGATTTTGGCTTCTTTGTAAAAAATCAATTGTACATAGGTGTGTGTGTGTGTTTATTTCCGGGTCTTCGATTTGATTCCATTCATTAACCTGTCTGTTTCTGTCCCAACACCATGTAGTTTTTATTACTATTGCTCTGTAGTACAGCTTGAAATCGGGGATGAAGATTACTCCAGAAGTTTTTTTATTGTTCAGGATTGTTTTAGCTATCCTAGGTTTTTGGTTTTCTAAATGAAGTTGAGGATTGCTCTTTCAAGGTCTGTAAAGAATTGTTTTGGAATTTTGGTGGGAATTGTACTGAATCCATAGATTGCTTTTAGTAATATGGCTATTTTTACTATGTTAATCCTACTGACCCATGAGTATGGGAGTTCTTTCAATCTTCTGGTATCTTTCTCAGTTTCTTTCTTCAGGGACTTGAAGTTCTTGTAATACAGGCCTTTCACTTGCTTGATTGGAGTTACACCAAGATATTTTATATTATTTGTGGCTATTGCAAAGGATGTTGTTTCTCTAATTTCGTTCTCAGTCTGTTTATTGTTTGTATAAAGGACGGCTACTGATTTTTTTTTTTTTTAGTTAATTTTGTATCCAGCCACTTTGCTGAAGGTGTTTATCAGCTGTAGGAGTTCTCTGGTAGAATTTTGGGGATCATATATGTGTACTATTGTATCATCTGTGATAGTGATACCTTGGCTTCTTCCTTTCCAATTTATTTTCCTTTGATCTCCTTTAGTTGTCTTATTGCTCTAGCTAGAGCTTCAAGTACTAGGTTAAATTGATAGGCAGAAAATGGATAGCCTTGTCTTATTCCTGATTTTAGTGGAATTGCTTTGAATTTTACTTTGTTTAGTTTGATGTTGGCTATTGGTTTGCTGTATATTGTTTTTTATTATGTTTAGGAATGTTTCTGTCCCTGATCCCTCCAAGATGTTTAATATGAAGGACTGTTGGATTATGTCAAAGATTTTTTTTGCATCTAATGAGATGATCATGTGATATTTTTCTTTCAGTTTGTTTATATAGTTGATTGCATTGATGGATTTTTGTATATTGAACCAACCCTGCATCTCTGGAATGAAGCCTACTTGATCATGGTGAATGATGTTTTTGATGTGTTCTTGGATTTAATTTGCAAGTATTTTATTGAGTATATTTTCATCAATGTTCATTGATGATAATTGGAAATTTCTGAGGTTATGAATTTCTGAAGTGGAAATTGGTCTGAAGTTCTCTTTATTAAGTCTTTGTGTGGTTTAGGTATCAGATTGACTGTGCCTTATAGAATGAGTTTGGCAGTGTTTTTTCTGTTTCTATTTTGTGGAGTAGTTTGATGAGTATTTATATAAGCTCCTTGAAAGTCTGTTAGTCTGCACTAAAACCATCTGGCCATGGGATTTTGTTTTTGTTTGTTTGTTTGTTTTTTATTTTTGTTTTTGCTTTGTTTTGGGTTGGGAGACTTTTAAGACTGCTTCTATTTCCTTAGGGGTTATAGGATTATTTAAATACTTTACTTGATCTTGATTTAACTTTGGTAAGTGGTATCTATCTAGAAAATCATCCATTTCATTTAGATTTTCCAGTTTTAGGAAATACAGGCTTTAGAGGTAAAAGCTAATAATTCTTTGAATTTCCTCAGTGTCTGTTGTTATGTCTCCCTTTTTCTAATTTTGTTTATTTGGATACTGTCTCTTTGCCTTTTAGTTAGTTTGGCTAAAGATTGTTTATCTTGTTGAATTTTTCAAAGAACAAGCTCTTGGTTTTGTTGATTCTTTGTATTCTTTTCTTTGTTTCTAATTTATTGATTTCAGCCTTGTTTATCTCCTGCCAACTGCTCCTCTTGGGTATGTTTGCTTCTCTCTCTCTCTCTCTCTCTCTCTCTCTCTCTCTCTCTCTCTCTCTCTCTCTCTCTCCAGAGCTTTCAGGTGTACTTCTAAATTATTAGTATGAGACCTCCCCAGTTTCCTTATGAAGGCACTTAGTCTATGAACTTTCTCATAACACTGCTTACATCGGGTCCCATCAGTTTAGCTATGTTGTGCCTTCATTTTCATTGAATTCTAGAAAGTCTTTAATTTATTTCTTTATTTCTTCCTTGACTTAATGATCATTGAGTAGAGATTGTTCAGTTTCCATGAGTTTGTAGACTTTCTGTTGCTTCTGTTGTTGAAGACTAGATTTAATGCTTGGTGGTCTGAGAGGAGACTAGGAGTTATTTCAATGTTTCTTGTGTCTGTTGAGGCTTGTTTTGTGACAAACTATATCGCCAGATTTGGAAAAGATTCCATGAGATGCTAAGAAGAAGGTATATTCTTTTGTGTTTGGGTGAGATGTTCTGTAGATACCTGTTAAGTCCATAACCTCTGTTAGTTTCATTATTTATCTGTTTAGTTTCTGTCTCAATGACCTGTCCATTGGTGAGAGTGGGGTGATGAAGACCTCTACCTGTTTGATTGCATTTTCCTGCATTTCTTTAAGGGATTTATTCATTTCTTCTTTAGAGGCCTCTATCATCTTTATAAGATTGGATTTAATGTCATTTTCTTGTGCTTCAGTTGTGTTAGGATATCCAGGGTTTGCCGTAGTAGGATAGCTGTGCTCTGAAGAGGGCATATTTCCATGGTTCTTGTTGACTGTGTTCTTACGCTGGCCTTTAGTCATCTGGTTGTCCCTGGATGTTCCTGGTGTGGCAAGTATCAGGAAATTTGGCCTAACCTGGATATTCCTGGTGCAGCAGGCCTCTGATGGGCAGTCTTGGGCTGGACAGTAGAACTCATGGGACAGTCTCAGAGGAGCTGGTTGTGCCCCAGGTGACATAGAGGGCAGGAGATTGGGGGCAGGAGGAAGGGTCTAACCTGGATGTTCCAGGTGCAGCAGGCCTGGTGAAGTCTGGTGGAGCAGTGGCTGGACAATGGAGCTGGGAGTGGGGGTGGGCAGCACACAGCTCAGGGCAGCTGGGCATGCACCAGGGGACGCAACCTTATACTTTGTTAAAAATGTGTTTGTACAGATTTTCATGTTTTCTTTCTTTGTCATGTAATATCAGAACAATTAAGAGAATATCACTGGTTTTCATATTTAAATTTTGAGATATAAAAAGAAGGTCCCTTGAGGGGTGTACTGGCTAGTTTTGTGTGTCAACTTGACACAAGCTGAAGTTATCACAGAGAAAGGAGTTTCAGTTGAGAAAATGCCTTCATGAGATCCAGAGGTAAGACATTTTCTCAATTAGTGGTCAAGGGGAGAGGGCTCCTTATGAGTGGCACCATCTGTGGGCTAGTAGTCTTGGGTACTATAAGAAAGCAGGCTGAGCAAGCCAGGAGAAGCAAACAAGCCAGTAAGCAGCATTCCTCCATGGCCTCTGCATCAGCTCCTGCTTCCTGACCTGCTTGAGTTCCAGTCCTGACTTCCTCTGGTGATGAACAGCAGCATGGAAGTGTAAGCCGAACAAACCCTTTCCTCCCCAGCTTGCATCTTGGTCATGATGTGTGTGCAGGAATAGAAAACCTAACTAAGACAAGGGGACATTATAAAATTTTTAATGCATTTATGTATGAGGGATATTTATACCATGTTGTACACAATTATGACTCTGTTAAATATATGGTGCTTTTGAGATTGTACATGGAAGAGTTATATAGGTATAATTATGACCTGGCTATTACTTCTATTTGGAAATTAAGCATGACAAAGGGAGATATGATTGTGTGTCAAGCTGACAAGGGATGGCTGTAATGACTAGTTTTGGTTGTTAACTACATCTGGAATCAGCGAAATCCTTAGCAGCTCAGTACACATGTGAGACATTTATTACGTCAATTGAAGATGGAAAGACCCACTTTTAATCTGGATTTTTTTTTTTTTTTGAGGAGGGAAGAACCACCTTGAATCTGGGCCCCACCTTCTGCTGGCAGCCTATATAAAAGACATGGAAGAAGGAAGCTTCCTCTAGAGAGCTTTCCCTTACTCTTGCTAGCAAGTCTATTCCTTCATGAGCATTAGGGCCAACTTCTTTGGAATTCTGACATATACTGAAAAACAGCTAAGACATCCAACCTTGTAGACTGAGCAACTATTGAATTCTTGGACTTTCTGTTAGATTAGCTTAACTACAGTCTGTAAGCCATTTTAATAAACAAATCATACACACACACTGTAAGTTTTATTCCTCCAGAGAACCCCACCTAACGCAATACCACAGAGGCATTTACATTTGATTTGTATTGAGTAATAAGTAATGAAAACATTTAGAAAGAAACTGGAACAGAAAAAATTGTGATGCCACATAAGCTAAGACAAACTGTCTAACACAAAAGGGCCAAGAACCATTTCCTATGGAGGAAGAGCATCAGTAGAAGAATCTAACTTCAGAAATAGGGGTATAGCCCGCTGGTGGTAAAGGGTGGCTTGGTAACAGTGACACCCTGGGTTCAGTCCTCAGCACTCAAAGAACAAAAGAACAGAATGTAACTCAGAGATTAAAGGCTAGTAACCAAGGCTCTTCGTTGAAACATTAGCTTGAAACATTTGTAATGAAATATGAAATTAATACTTTAAAGTAGATTAAAAATAGATCCTTTGGAGCGGAGTTACAGATGGTTGTGAGCCACCTTGTGGGTGCCATAAACCAAACCTAAGTTCTCTGAAAGAACAGCCTATGCTTTGAACTGATGACCCATCTCTCCAGTCCTCTGATTTGTCTATTTATACGTTTTTTAGATTTATTTTATATGTATAAGTGTTTTAGCTGCATGCATGTCTGCTTACCACATATATGACTCATGCCTGAGAAGGTCAGAATAAGGTATCAGATCTTCTGGAACTGGAGGTATAGATGGTTCTGAGCTATCATGTATATTGAATTCAGGTCCCTTGCGAGGGCACCAAGTGCTCTTACCCACGGAGTTACCTTTCCAGCCTCAATTTTTCTATTTTTAAAAAGGACCATAATGAGTACAAGTTTTGTGCTCTAACTCTCCAGCTACTGGCTGCAAATTATACATATAAATGCAATACATATACACAAAGCATAAACCTAACAATGCACAAAAGAAAGGAAGCTCCAGCAATGTGGCTGTAAGATACAGTGCAACACTCAGGTTGGCCAGTAGGGGGGAACCCTGCGCCATGCTGCACTTGCACTGTGAGAGCGCAACACCAATTTCTTGAGCTTCCTCAGAGTCCAGAAGACTACTGGCAAGTGTGATTAAGATTCTTACTCTTTCAGCTATAGATGATCTTAACAGAGCTACGCATGCGTAGTTGCCGAGGCCGCGGCGTGGTTGCTGGGTCTGTCCTATTATCTCCAGAGTTTCAGTCCTTATTTGGTTTGTCAGTAGTATTTGACCGGTCCCCTCCGTGTTTTTCTATATCTAATTAAAATGTTATTGCATAGTGGATGGATTAAGCTGCATGCAATTAAGCCGAGCACCGCAACCAATTAACATGGATGTCACACAAATTGGCACTTCTCTGCACTATAAAACTTTTTTGGTTATTTCATTATTTATAAACAAATGTCTGACACTAGATTTGTAGTGTATTTGAAGACTGGAGTTTGTTTGTTTGTTTTTAAAATATCCATTTCAAGTAGATCCATTGTCTGTAGTCATTCAAAAACTATTTAAATTTCCTTTGCATCTAAATAAAATCAAAGTGATCATCTCTTCAGAAAACCAATTCTTAAACTTACAATGAAATTAATTCTGAATTGCTATTTATCAAATAAATAACGAGGGGTAAAGCCGTGACTGTCATATCATCTGCATATAGGCACGTATAATGAGCCCATTTCTAGCATTTCTTTTGTTGCTTTTGATTTTTGACGATTAATTTTAATGTGTGTGTGTGTGTGTGTGTGTGTGTGTGTGCGCGCGCGCGCGCATGTGGGTGTATGCAGGTGCATGCAGAGGTCTGACAGGGACACTTGGGTTACAGTTGTGAGCTGCTTGATGTGGTGTCTGGGAACTTCCATTTATCTGGTGCTCTGGAAGCATGTCTGGAGACAGTATTAACAATCAAGGCGCCTCTCCAGCCCTATGCACTTCTTTAGGTGTCTAGTTTTAAGTTTTCACATCCGTGGCTAAAATATTTTTATATTTGAAATTTAAAACCACTAATTATGCTTCAGAAAAAAAAAAGAATTAACATCAACAAAAGCATTGCCACCATTCAGGTGAACTGTATGAACTATCAGCACAATTCACTGACCTATAAAATGGCAGTTATATATGGTTCTGTTCGATGCATGTCAAGGGGGAAGTCCTGAGCATAATTTATAAAACTATTTTCAGCGTGACACACAGAAAATTATGAGTAATGAAGAAAGGAGAAAAAAAGGAAGCCAGAAACCAGACATGCCTACATCACGAAGGTTCGAAGCAGCATCTTTATGTGCGTATCGTAACGCCAACTCTCACGCATCCAGCATCTGTATATATCAGTTAACAGTGCATCAGATGCCTTCATACCTAGGGACACAGACATCAGGTTTCAAAACACTGGCCAGAGGCGTTATTTTTATTGTTTCTCGTGTTTTTATTGGTTTTTGTTTGGTTGGTGTTTTGTTTTGTCTTTTTTTAACCTTCATTTGTAACTTTCCTGGGTTTTTTGTTTGTTTGTTTTTGTTTCAACTTGTCACCCCTAGAGTTATTTGGAAAGAGGCACCCTCAAGTGAGAAAATGTCTGTATAAAACTGATTCAGGAGGGCCCACCTCGCTACAGAAGAACTGCCCTGGGCAGGGCGTTCTGAGTTATATAAGAAGGCAGGCTCACAATCCACAGGGAATTAGCCAGGAAGCAACGTTCCCCTAAGGCCTCTGCTTTAGTTCCTGTCTCTGGGTTCTCTCATAGAGTTCCTACCCCCCACCCCCCACCCCTTCATGATGGAGTGTAAGCTAAAATAAACCCTTTCCTCCTCAAGTTGCTTTTGGTCATGATATTAATCACAGTAACTAAAATCTATATAAAGAGACAGAAAACCCCAATCTGTTCTTGACACCTCACATTCTCTAAACACCATGTAGTTTCTCTATAAATGTCTCTCTCAGTCCAGCTATCTTGAGAGTAAGCTTATATGATCTCTTGCCAGTGTGGTCCAGTAACTTCCTTCATGATCTCCTAGCCTAGAGGTTCTCAACCTTCCTAATGCTGCGGCCCTTTAATAGTTTCCTCACGTTGTGGTGACCCCCAAGTATAAAATTATTTCATTGCTACTTCACAACTGTCATTTTGCTGCTGTTATGAACTGTAAATATCTGATGTCAGGATATAGGACATATGTGGAGCTCTGGACCCACGCATTGAGAACCCCTGCGGGGTTGCGACCACTGAACCCTGTGGGGTTGAGAACCACTGATAGCACCCTCTTTTTCTCTTCCCCTGCCTTCCCTTTGTCATTTGTTCTCCAAATGCAGCCAGATGAACGTTGGAAGCACTCCTCTGACCACGCGCTTACTCCCAAAACGCTACCTTCCATTTACACGAAAGCCAACCCCTACCAAGCTCCTCGTGGGCCGAATGAATTGCTATGGGGTGAACGTACAGCGGAAGTTTTACCCACAGTGCCCAAGGGTGTGATTCAGTGTAACTATGGTAACTCAGGTCTTTAGGGTGAACCCTAAGACGATACGACCAGTGTCCTTTAAAGAAAAGACTAGGACACAGGCTGGATCAGACGGGCTACTGCCTGAAGACTTGAGCAGGCAGCCACCTACCATTCAACCAATGAGAAAACCTCAGAAGACAAGCCCCATGGAACACTTTTGCTCTCAGAGTTCTAGCTGCCAGAAATGAGAAAGTTTAATTTTTGCTGTTGAAGTCACCCCTACTGCATGACTTTGTGAGGCCAGCCCCTGCAAACTGACACAACCCCCTTTTTAGCCCCGACTCACTTTGTAACTCCTGTGTTCACTGTGCTCTAGCAAGGTTTCCTTTGGCTCTCTGAACTCTTTGTACTCCTATTTGTCATGGCCTTTTCGTATGTGTACACTCTCCCCACGCCCTAGGAGACCCTCTGTCTATTTCCTGTTGGTCTGGTTTATTCTCTTGTACTTTAAAAAATAGATTAATTTACGTGTATGAGTGTTTTGCTTGCATGTATGTCTGTGCACCACATGCATGCAGTGCCCACCTAGGGTGTCAGATCCCCTGGAACTAGAGTTATGGATTCCTGTGAGCCACCACGTGGGTGCTGGGAATTTAAGCCAGGTTCTCTGAAAGAGCAGGCAAGTGCTCTTAGCTGGGAGTCATCATCTCTCCAGCCTCTCCCTCTTCTGGTGTCATCCTGATTTCCTCATTCAACTATTAGTGACTGAGTGCTAACTCTGTGCCTGCCAAGGTCTTGACCTTTCTGAGCATGCAGTAGTGTGTACACGTAGTTCCTGGCCTCAGTGGGCTTACAGATTTCCCTGAGTTAAATAGCTTTGTATTGCAGTGTTCCTATGACAGATACCTATTGGGGAGAGGACTCCAGACCTCTTAGAAAAAGACTATCTGTGGACAGCAGAATGGAATGCCAGACATCAAGATGCAGCATAGCTTAGAGTCCACCCCCAACCTTGAAGAAAAGACTGCTTGGTTGTGAGGAGTGTGAATAGCTAGCACTCGCAGCTGTTGACTGCTTCCAACTGCCTTGTCTGAGCTGAGATGCCGGTCTCTTTGGGATGCACCTCCCCAGGACTGGCCAGAACTGGCATAGTGTTTCTGCCTAACACAGAATGGCTTCCTTCCTGGATTCTGCTGCCTCCCTCCATCCTTCATGAGTTACTGGTCAATAATCTCTTTGCCCCCTAAATCTGTCTCTGGTTTCCAGGAGACCATGCTAGGTTTGGGGAGCTAAGCAGGTGGATTCCAGTAGCTCCAAGCATCCTCTGACACTGACACAAGCAGGTGTTTTAGAACTGATATTGAGCAGGGTTCAGTAGTATGTACTACCACTCTGGCTGCTGGAGAGACTACAGGATATTTCCTCTCTGGGACATGAATCAAATAAGCCTGTGTTCGTTGATGTTCTTCTTGGCCCCAAATACACCCTGGCATCATGTAAGTGACTTGAATGTTTCCACAGGCTTTCTGAATGAGTTATTTGTTCAATTAGTTGAGGGTGAGACTCGGGTAAAGGTCATTAAATCATTTTTCTATGAGTCAGTTTCAGAAATGCTAGCTAGTTACAAATGGGCTGTTAGCTGGTTACACATAAACCCCTTACCCACACACTTTGTCTAGTCATTTCTTGACTGCCTCAGCTCTTCAGTCACATGAAGTCTATGTGTGCTGTTGGGCTGAGGGGTGTTAACCATGCTTAGTGACGGGGAAGGCGCCTGAACTGAAGTCATGAGTGGAAGGGACTCACTGCTGCCTTCTGTTGGGGAAGCATCTTCTAGTTCATTACTAGACAAGCAATAATCCATAGCCAGATATGGTGCTACAACTGTAATCCCAGCATTCAGGAGGTTGGAGCAGGAGGATTGCCACAGATCCAATACCATTCAGACCCTCAGAGTAAGCTCAAGGCTAGGCTCGATGTGAGTTGCTGGGAAGACAGATAGATCGGTGGGTAAGTAGTGGCTGTGCAGGCTTCCAGCAAGGTCAGAGCAGAACTTACATTAAAAAGCTAGATGGTCATGGCTGCTTTTACCCCAGCACTGGAGAATTGCTGGGACTTACTGGCCAGCCAGCCTATCTGAAACACACTAAGTCCCAGATTCAGAGGGAGATGCTGTCTCGAGGGGATAAAGTAAAAAGAGATAGAGGGGGACAACTGGTGTCCGGTTCTGACTTCTGCACATACTAGCAAAGGCATAGGCATGTGTGCACACACACCACAATCAACCAAAAAAGGAAGAGGAGTGGGGGACGGGGAGGAGGGGGAGGAGGGGGGAGGAAAGAAAAGTGATGAGCCCCACAGTCAAGCATCCACTTGTAGATCGAGAGACCAGTAGGCATGCCTCATTCAATCTCGAGCTACACCGCTCCTCCATATTTTAAAGAACTCCATGTGCAGTTTCTTTGTTGGTGTCTGCCCAGTCCGACATGTCTGGAGCTCTGCAGCACTGTTATTCCCCTTTCTCCTATTTAGCCATCCTCCTCCCTTCATGGTAAAAACATCCTGATCTGTGTAGTGCAGTTAATAAGAACAAAGGGCCCTTGGGTTTAAATCTAAGTTCTCCCAGTGACTGGCTACATGGCCTTGTACATAATCTTACTTAATCTCTCTGAGTCTGAACTAATACTGTGGTAATATGAATGCTACATACCATGTTTATTTCCCCACATCAAACACTAGTTTATGTTTCTAGTTCCAGGGTAAATGAATTTGTACTGAGACAAAATATGTCCCCATTATGACTGTGTGTCTTTGGGAGCAGACTCTTGGCATAATTTCTACTTGGACCTCCATCAGCAAATATGACTTTGAACAATATTTTTGTTTTTCTTTAATGATGAGATTATGTCCAGTTAGTTGAAGTCCAACGTGCTCTAAGCAACCTGACTACTGACTTAGCAGTTTGGATTCTGAGGTCAATGCTATCTGTATGAAGGTTGGGGGCTTTTGGGGGGCTGTTAGTTTAGCCTCAGAAGACTTCTTTTTAAATTAAGATGTATTACTTTTATGTGTATGTGCCTGAATGACTTTACATGCATCACATGTGTACAGGAGGCCACCACAGGGGCCAAAAGAAGGTGTGTGATTTCCTGTAACTGAAGTTAGAGTCAGTTGCAAGACACCATGTGGGTGTTGGGAATTGAACTGGGTCCTCAGCAAGAACAAGTTTCAAAGAATCTGACTCCTTCTTCTGACTTCCACTGCACCAGGCGTGTGCATGCTACCCAGGTATACATGCAAAACCAATGCTCATACACATGAAATATAAATGAATCTTTTCCAAAAAATGAGTAATCCAGCTTCTTCCACACTCTACTCATGTCTTAAAAGCAAAGAGTCTCTACACACTTGACCTTCCAGTTCAGTCCCTACCCTCTCCATAACTGGCTTTCTGATTCCAAGCCAGATCCAAAGTTATATCTGATTCCAGATGGCAGCTCTCTAGGACATCCACTGTTTTTCTTGGGAATGTTTTGTGAAATGTAAGTCTACTAAATTCATCCATAGGAGATGAGATTGTCAAGTTTGAAAAGGGCAGGAACAATCGTTGGCCTCACATCAATAACTGAGAAAGCATTCCAGAAAGTGTGTGTGTGGGGGGGGGGGGGGGTAGAGGAGACCCATATGGGAAGAAAACAAACCAAACCAAAAAAAAAAAAAAAAACCAAACACTGAACCCGGAGAGAGTATAAGGACGAGCAGAGGAGCTCGGGAGCAGGGGAGTGGAGTGTAGGCATCACCGGAAAGGCTCGGTCCTGACAGACCATTTTATTCCCTACCAAAATGAAGCTGCTGCTGCTGCTATGTTCGGGACTGACCCTAGTCTGTGTCCATGCAGAAGAAGCTAGTTCCAAGGGAGAGAACTTTAATGTAGAAAAGGTAGGCTCAGCGAATAGTAACTTCTGACTCACAGAGTGCTTTGGGGAACTCTTGAAGCCAAGTGGGTCCTTTGAGAGGAGGGGTATAGACCCAATCTATTAGACAAATGGATGGCTTCCGACCTTGAAGTAAGACCAATTGTATGCTATTCAGATCTAACAATGTTTGGGGATCTCTGTTCTCACTGAGAGGCAGGGACAGCATGTTAAGTGTTGTGACAACTGGTGTGAGATCTACCCCTGTGTATGCTCAGGCCCTGGCCTATAGGCTGGAGTTCAGTAGGAACATGTCCTTGTGGTAGCTCTGCCCCTTCTCCCTTAACCATTCGCTTACCTATTACAGATTGATGGGGACTGGTATTCTGTTCTCTTGGCCTCTGACAAAAGAGAAAAGATAGAAGAAAACGGCAGCATGAGAGTTTTTGTGGAGCACATCCAAGTCTTGGAGGACGCCTTAGTCTTTAAATTCCACACTGTGTAAGTGGAGTGCTCTTAGCTGAGAAAGAGGAATGGAAGCCTTGTATGGTCTCATGCCTACACACACACACACACACACACACACACACACACACACACACACACACACACGGGGTTGGGGGGAGCGATGCCTCTCACAGCATGTACATGTGTACACAAATACTGAGTCTGTATTCAAAACTAGAGCACTCCATATGTTACTGAGCCAAGATCTCATAACCAGGGTTTTTTCATAAGTCAGAGACAAGAGTTGGTGACAGGAATTAATTCACCAAGAGTTCGATAAGTAAAGGTCAGAGACACTTCTGAAACCACATTAATGAGACAGTGATCTCATTAATAAGTTAAGATTATGTGATCTGAATTAAATTTTTCTTACTAGTTGTTAGCCAAGGAAATCCACCCCCTTATACTTGTGTTTTCCTGCAGTAAAAGGGATAATAATAATTCTCCTCTGTGGATCTGGGAGCCATGTCCAGCGACATTAGCAAAGTGCTAATTAGAGGCAGATGGTGGACATCTGGCTGGTAATCTACACCAGTGGCTGAAGCACGGTGCTGGTGAAACCTGGAAGTAGTCGCAGTTGTGATAGGGATGCCAAGTGGTTGTCGTTTTCTTTTTTTTTAAATAATAGGCAAATTTGTGATTACTAAAGCATCAGATATAAATGAAAGAACATAAATAAAAGCCTTTCGCTAACTTTACAAAAATATTCAGAAGTTAAATGGAATCAGAAACTGGATACGTATAGAGTAGAGGGTGAAGAAGCCAGCCAGACCAAAGCCCCTTAAGCACCAGTTTACTCTGTTTTACAGTGTAGATCAAGAGTGCACCGAACTGGTTTTGGTTGCCTACAAAACAGAAAATGCTGGTGAATATTATGTCAACTGTAAGTACATAAAAAGTCTATATATCTATCCACAAGGAATTTAGTAAACCCTAATACCTTTATCGTATGTGTGTGTGTGTGTTTGTGTGTGTGTGTGTGTGTGTGTGTGTGTGTGTGTGTGTGTGTGTGTGTTGGTGTTTTGCTAAGGATTGAACTCAGGAACTTGTACCTACTAGTCAAACTTTCTACTCCTAAACTCACCCCAACCCCTTTGAGAATCTCAATCACTTCCTGACACTGTTTGTTTAGCCAGTGTTATGGGAACCGTCTGATAGCTGGCACCCTGTAGCAGGCAAGTGGGATAAGTGTGGTGAGATGGACTCTGTCTGATTCTGCCCGGTAGCTAGCACTGGTGCACATCACTCAGGATGTTGCAGCAGATATTTGCTACAGCAAGCTTATAAAAGACAAAGACATGTCTCTTGAAGCTGCTGAAGGAGGTCGATCAGCCTCAGAGAGGATGAGGGAGAGATGCTAACTGTTTACGAATGGTCTGGACCTCTCAGAGTCCCTTTTCTTAGAATTATGTCCTGAAGTCTAGAAAGCTACAGAGGGAAAGCATCAGACATTTCACCCATCTCTTCCAGAATATGTGTTTTAATGTTTTTATGTTTGGGGTAGAACAGGTAAAGGGTTTCCATTATTTCCTGCGAACCAAAGAATTTCTGAGCTGTGTTCCATTTCCTCCACAGATGATGGACACAATACATTTTCTATACTTACGACAAACTATGAAAACTATGCTATATTTCATCTCGTTAATGACAATGATGAGGAAACCTTCCAGCTGATGGAGCTCTATAGTAACTAATTTTCACACTGATCTTGGGGGTGGGAAAAGAAGAGAAAACCCTAGCTTTAATATGGCCTTCCCAGCGTGGTCCTGCTTCTTTCTCACCTCCTGAAGATCGATGCTCACCTTCATCATCCCCCAAGCACAGTGATGTGAGCATCTGAAATCTCTCGGTGTGACAGAAGGATACTCTGTGGGTGCCAGACTCAGGGAAGACCATACCCATTCCTGTCAATCATGTTGCCATCATCCTTATGGAG
This sequence comes from Uromys caudimaculatus, assembly GCA_028551405.1. Classification (NCBI taxonomy): domain Eukaryota; kingdom Metazoa; phylum Chordata; class Mammalia; order Rodentia; family Muridae; genus Uromys; species Uromys caudimaculatus. The sequence continues at coordinate 60,511,225 of CM052702.1, read as the reverse complement.
AGGAGCCCCGGTCCCCTCACTCAGGTCTGTGGTCAATACATATGACACAGCTGCTGCACTCACTGTTGCACTTTTCACAGGCCGAGAACCAGATTTGAGTTCAGACATCAAGGAAAAGTTTGTGGATCTATGCAAGAAGCATGGAATCGTTAGGGAAAATATCATTGACCTAACCAAGACCAGTAAGTCAGGACGCATTTATTCTTCTTGTCCTGAATATTATATCATAGAAGAAACAAACCTGAGGGACTGGCTACCAGCCGTTTGTTGAAAGCTGGAGAGGTCTCTCTATTCTCTTGAGGAAATAAAGTGGATCTGATGCCTGAACATGTTCTTGTTCTCACCCTGCAGATCGCTGTCTCAAGGCCCGAGGTTGAAGAAAGGCCTGAGCCTCCAGGTGGGCAATCTCCAGTGAGAGCAAGGAGGGAGGGGGCATGAACCCTTCCAAAAGCATTAGCATTGTGCCCCTAAATTACAATAAAAATAATTTGATAAGGAATCTTTAAGGAGAACTTGAAAATTGGCTTTGAATTATCTGGATTTGTGATCTGGTCCTACTCTGAGCTTTGAAGTAAGGTGACCCAAGCACTTAGGCAAGAAAACAAGGGAGTGAGTTATACATAGTTGCTGTATGGTTGTGTAAAACAGGTGCAGCAATGTGTTCAGTGTCACTAAGAATTAAAATTTGAAATAGAGAGTAGCAGGGTGTGACATAGCTGCTCGTCAGTGTCTGAGGTCCCCCTCCGTCCCACTTCAGATAATAACATCTTCATTTGAACTCCATACAACCTTGGCTTCTTACCTGGGAGCAGAGCTGCCTGATCTCCACTTCTCGTGCAGTCTGGACATCAGACTCCTCTGGCCCCTCTTTTCCATTTACTCCAAAACGTCACTCAGATAATGTGTGAAAGTCTTTAAAATTAGCCAAGGGTTTTATCATTATTCCTCAACTTACTGAACATTTGTCAGAGCTTCTTATGCCAAAGGTTGTGGAAACAAGCCTCAGAGCTTTTGCTACTTCATTTTTCATATGCTCTCCATAAGGAAACAGTCATTTACTTTATGCCTTTCATCCCTGTGTTCTGGCGAATAATGTCAGACTGCAGAGGAAGATCTATTTCTTCATCCTTTATTCTCTATAATAGAATGTCTCTCTGTCCTGAAGTCAATCAAAGAAGTGCTGAATGAGTTTCTGTGTTCTTTCTTCCTGACTTACTCACCAGGATTCCAGCATCATCCCTTCCTGTGAACACAGCATCCTGTGACAAGTTCTGTGATCTGCTTTCTATCCTGTCTCACAGAAATGTGCAATCCTGGTCTCTCCAGCATCTTCCCTAGTTACCTAGGACAACTCATCAAGAATCAAAAACTTTCTTTAAATTTCTCTTTGTCACATCCATGACAATTCCCCATTAATTTCTTCCTCTTCCTATTCAATAAATGATTACTCTTGCACTTAAATGTATATCTCTGTGTCCTGAAAAATGTAGGGCCGACAGTGAGTGAATGTGACCTCCTGAGTCCTGTACCCAAGGTCCTTCCTTATGTCCCAGAATGCAACCTGACTTTCAGGATTTTGCCTCCTCTGCAGCAACTCCAAGCCCTGAGGACTGCTGCCTGCTCTGTAGTTCTCCTGTCTTAGTGGCTTTATAAGGACCATAGGAGCATGAGACTTGCTGCAGAATTCCTCCATCCATAGAGTATCTTTTCCAACAGAGCGTGGAAGACACGTATTTCTAAGGGTATGCCTGCCCAACAAGTTTCAGGACATGTCAGGGGGGGTTGGTCATTAGAGGCCCAATGGATAAAGAGAAAAGGTTGCCTAACTCCCCATGGCAAACTCTGGCCCCTAGATCAAGAGATTAAATTTGGTTCGAGCTCAGGACTCCAGAATCAATCAAGTTATTTCTGTAGTTTGCTAAAATATGGCAAAACACTATCGAGAAAGCCAAGCAGTTATGCTGAATTCCCCCTCCCTCTCTCCACCCCCTGATGGGTCCAAGTTATTCTCTGACCAAAGTCTCCTAAGTGGCTTCAACTACATCCACGTCCAGCTTTTCATCTTTAGTCTTGGCAAAAATTTAAGAGACCAAAAAAACGAAACAAACAAACAAAAAAAAAAACGTGTTCATAACCTAAGATATCCTTGAGAATACTTATAAATTAAGTAACAGTTCCAATCCCGGACCTCTGTTGAAGACAGAAAATGGCTTGACAATGCTACCATAAGTTAAGAGACCACAACCCAGAGAAAGGTACAGAAAAACTTGGCTATTCCCAGGTCAACGCGGCAGCTTGAGTTCACCCTAAAGCCTTCCCCCTTCAACACCAATCACTTTGTGGAAATGTGATGTGAAATAGTAAAAACATTCAAAGTCAAGGAAGACATTCCAAATATTGGAGACAGAGCAATCCCTCTGTAAAGGAAGGAAACAGGAAAGAGGTAAGGGTTGATACAGTCAAACTGTACAAGTCTCTGTGATCTGGGAGTAGATTACAGCTAACGGAGCACACAGGGTTGCCCACAACTATCACAAAGACCCAAGGATGCCACTTGAGCATACACCCTCAGAGGAACAAGGGTTGAAGCAGAATGATTTTGAGGACAGATTCCCACCCTTACATGGACATACAGCAAGAAGACAACTGCCTGTGGCTGCAGAAGTAACAGGACCACCCATTCTAGAGATCAAAGCAACTGCTGACACCTTAGGACTGGCCTGACTGCTAGATCTAGGAGTTCCTACTGTAACAAGCTGGCCTGATGCTCATGGTTGGCCCAGAATGTCTTATCGGGAATAAATAACCTCACAGAATATCAACGTTAGGCACGATCATCCTGAAAGTGTAAACACAAGATCATTTTGCCATCTATAAACACGTCTGTCCTCTAGCTAGAATAAGTGATGGCTAATTCTTTACCAATTGCAAAGTTAGCTCTATGTTTGTGTCCACTTCTTATAAATGGGATCTATTGGGCTATTTAATCCCTGAGGTGTTGTTCCCCAATTGCACCCAACCTAGAGCTTCCTGAGACATCCCTAAATCCTAGAGCAGGTTCCTTGCGTCATTCCTTTTATAAAGATTGTCTTGTGTTTGTGTGTGTGCATGCATGTGTGTGTGCATGTGCACGTGTGCATGTGTATATGTAGAGACCAGATGTTGGTGTCAAGTGTCTTCCTCTCTCATTCTCCACCTAGTTTTCTGAGACAGTCTTTCAACTTAACCAAGAACTTATGAATGTGGCTAGACCTACTGGCAAGCAAAGCCCAGGATCTCCCTGCCTCTGCTTCCCCAGTGCTGGGATTACAGGTTTTGCAGCACTTGGCTTCTTCCATGGATGCTGGGGACCCAAAGAGAGGTCCTCAGGCTGTCATAGAAAATACTTTACTAACTCAGCCAGCTCCTCAGCTCAAGTTCTTTCTGAGATGCTCCAGGCTGCTCTTAAAGGATCTTCCCAATATCAGTAGTACAGGTAAACTCAACCTTATTTTGCTTACAAATATGCCCTTAGTGGCCTTTCATGGGGTGATACTAAAATTTTAAGACAAAACAGAGGTTCCTCCATGACTTGGAAGCAACAACCTAAACCACAAATGCAGTGCTTGGTTTGGGTTGGTAGGAAACAGAACCTAGGAAGTAGTTAAATTTTAGTCTGAGCTATGAGAGAGAATAAGAGGGTTGTCATTTCTCCAAGTCTCTTGAGAGCATAGATTTAGTGGGGAAGGAAAGATCCCAGTTTCAAACCTTACAGTATTCAGCTAGACTGCTATATCAAAAAGGACCCCAGGGCTGGGATGACAACTCAACTGGGAAAGAGCTTGCTGTGCATTATGAGGTCCTGAGTTTGATCCCCAGGATCTATATAAAAGAGTTAAGATTGGTGCAGCGTGGTGGAGCATGGTGTCTCATGATTGTAATACCAGCACTGGGAAGATGGAGACAGGCGGATCCCTGGGGCTCAGCTTGCTGGCTGGCCAGCCCAGCATCTTGCTTACCCTACTGGGTTCCAAGCAAACAACAGACCTGGTTTCGAAATACAGTGGACAGACTCTGGCAAACAACACTCAGGGTTGATATCTGGTCTACACACACAAGTATATATGCAAATGTTCACCAGTGCACACACACACCTATGAACACCCACACACACGTGTACACACCCACACGTGTGTACACACACAGGTGTACACACAAACACACACACATATGAACACCCACACACGTGTGTACACACACACACATACACGGACCCAATGATAATCTAATATAGCTCAGTGAAGATGGAATTAATTTCTCTTTCCCTGTACTCATTCAGAACCCTGGTTCTTTCTCCAGTGATCCCCTGGGGCATAACTTTGTCCACTCAGAACAGGCCTAGAGGAGACAATGAGTGATGTCTTTTCACTCCATCCTTGGCTCTGAATCCAGGTTCTGCCTTATTTATTATCTTCCACGGCCTATTGCCACTTCCTGTTTGCTCTGACTCAGCACCACATGCTTAGTCAAAGGCCAGGCCTGAATTTCTTTTGGCAATACAAATTCTCCAAAAATGTAAAAGAAGCTTGTGTTTAACTCTCAGCCTCTCCACGTATACATAATGTGTATAGACAGGGATTTAAGCCTGGAAACTTCCAATCTTCTAGATTGGTGTCTGAGACCTGCCTACCTTCCTTCCCTATCCCTTAATTTGATGGTGGCATTTCCAACCTGTCTAAAACAACAGGCATGAGTGGAGGGGTTCTTTAACACTTACCCAGCAGTCCTCCAAGCCCTCGGCAGCTGCCTTATCTGCTGTTAAACCTAGACCCTTACTACACAGACATCATTTAGACTGCTTCAATCCAGGATACTCCAGCAGGAACTCAGTCAAGCTGGAGTGAGGCTGCAGGCAAGGGGGGGGCTGACTCAGTAACACTCACTTCCTGTGAGCTGATGCTCCCAGGGAAAAGAGGCAGTACTATGTCCACCAGACTGATGAACTGGTTAAAACTTCAGTGACTGTAGAGAGATCTGGCGCTAAGCTGTCTTGGCTATCATTAACCCCCTACATCCTTCATTCCCTGCCTCTGTGTGACCCTGATTTCCTTATGACTTTTAGGTAAATTAGGTCAATAATATTTTCAACATCTGAGGCCTGCAGCAGAGTTTCCCCAATTTGATGTGGCCCACCAATGCGTTTTTAAAATCCCTTGAGTTACTTTGTTATGATGCTATGAAGACTCATAGACCTGTTGCCATGTTGGAATATGGTATTCGGGGTAGCCTAAAAGTGTATTCCTCTCTCTCTCTCTCTCTCTCTCTCTCTCTCTCTCTCTCTGTGTATGTGTGTGTCTGACACACACATACATAAACACACACACACATTTATTGTTGGGGGAGGGTGCATGTGGAGGTCAGAAGGCAGCTTTTGGAGTTCATTCCCTCCTTCCACTGAGGGTTCTAGGGATTGAACTCAGGTCATCAGGGTTGGTGGTCAGCTCCTTTCCCTGCTGTGCTATTTGGCCAGCTTCAGAATAAGCTCTTTCTTATTTGGTTGGAAGTGAGAGCTGTGTTTTTGCATCAGCATTCATTTCCCACTTGGCAGGATCCAGCCTACGTGTTTGCTTTGGTAGGTCTTGCTGAGAAGAGCAATCAGCAAAACAGTTGATTTTTCTCTTTATTCCTCTTGCTTCACAGCCTTTATCAGTGCATAGTTTGTCTCCCAAGATACAACCAACAACTGTTTGGCCAAATGTTTTGCCACCATGTAATTAAAGGCACCAGCTTTCTGGTATCTGAATCCTTGATCCCAATACTGGCCTTCTAACCAACTGGTCATCAAGCTTAGTGTCTGTCAGTGGCCTCAGCTAATATGTCCCCACCACATCACACACACTCTAAGCTTCCTTAGCCAACAGAACTCACAACAAGCTAGATGCTGCATTCACAAAGATCTAGGTCATCAGATGGCCTCTGAAACACATAACAGTTTGTGTCTTATGAACATAAAGCCTTGAGATATTAGCTAATTTCCTTATAGATACCAAGAATAAAACTCTCAACTAAAGTTGGGGTAAACTCCCCTTAATATTCCCTCATTTTTCCTGACAATGTAAAAGTTATCAGGAAATGGGAAAACCAACTTGGGTCTGCTTTGCACGTGCCTGCGAGACATCAGGATTTTGGAAACTCCTTGTTTTCTCCTCGGTATATACTAAATCCTGTCAGGGCTTTTTGATCTCTTTCATTGGGAATGACACTCTTTCTGTGACCATGATGCTTCAAGGTAACAACCAGCTGCATCTTATCTTAGTTAAGGAAACAATATTCGGACTTGACTACACTACTTCAGTACCACTAACATATCGATTCAATGGCAGATTTTGTTCTCAGTCAACAAAATGTGAGTTTTCTTTGAGGAGTTGAAAAGGACTATTCTGGAGCTTTGTTAGCATCATCTTTCTAAAATATCAACTCCTTGAGTGGTGTGTGGAGAGTGACGTCACCTGTAATACTGACATAGCATGCAGGGGAATACAGTGTGTTGTTTGTGAACATTATACAGTTGTGTGCAAAGAGCTCGCTACCCGCCATGTCCTGGAGGGCCCTTCCAGGACAGGCTAGTGACTAGGTTCGAAGTTCCCACCAGCGGGTGCTCCATGCTGTAGAGAGAAACTGGCGGCGGGAAAGAAGCAGGGGACAAAACATGCGTGGGAGCAAGACGAGACCCGATCAAGCTCCATTTAATCTTTAATGTTACATATTTTTAAACACTTTTGGGTGGGAAATGGCAGAGGGAGGGGAATTCATAATGTAACCAGATGTCACACACATAATTATATGTCATTGTTGTCCTGGGACTGTAGGCGGTTCAGAACAGGAAGTCTAATCCTTAGCTGGGGGCAGTGACAATGGGGAGGAAACAAAGGGATGCCTGCTGTGGAATCCGGAACACCTTGATTTGCTAATTAAGCCCAGCCTGACTATCTAATTAAGACAGTCTGGTCTCTGGCAGGAAGGAATGCCCGCTGTGGAAATCCAAGACACTATGGCTAGCAAAATAGGTAGCAGAATATGTCATGGCCAAAGCCTTTGTCTCTGACAATTCCTCCCTTTCTTTACAAAATGAGCATTATAGCCTTGTATAGGCAAGGATGGGCTTGTAATCTGAGAGTGAGGGTAGAGGCCCAAACCTCCATGGTGACTGCCATCTTTTGCTGGAGGAGGGGTTCTAGGATGGCAACCCCTATGCATTTGGGCACGCCCTTCAGGGAAGCCAGCAATTATCGGGTCGTGCCCGGACCCTCCTTCCCTTGCAGTACTTTAGTCTCACATCTCTTCGGATACCCACATGGCGAGCCATGTGCCTGTTTGCTGGACCATTGGACAGGCAGCCCTCTGTAGCAAGGAGCTCATTATTGAATTATGATGGGGTAGGTGCCCCGATCTGAGAGGTGGGAGATGAGGATAGCACAAGGAAGGCAAGGCATGGCCCATTCCATGATTGGGACATTAAAGCCTTTTTCAAAATCGCAGCTAGAGACTCTGCTGAGGTTTCTATAGCTAATTCAAACTGTTGGCTGAGGGAAGAATAGGAATGTATTGAATACCCCAGGGGTCCGCCAGCAAGGCCTGCAGGGACTGCTGAGGAGGCAAGAACAATGCCTGTAACTAAGGAGAGAAACACAGCACGTTTACTGCAGTGTGGGGGGTCTAATATCCTCTGGGATATTATAAAGAAATAGTCTTTTTAAAACTAAGGAGGGAAAACTTCTCAATAATAACGCACGATCCTCTTGCTTCTGTTTTAGATCTGACTCACTTCTTCCAATACTTGCAAACCTTTTCTAGAATATCAAGGTCCTGTAAAACTCACAGGCAATAGAACAAAAGCTAGTTGATAGACAACAATTGACATGTCACATTCTAATATAGTTGAAAAAGGTGTACAATCAATACAACTTACATTAAATTCTGCAGAAAAAACAATATTTTAACATGACCTATAGAAATTGGGAGCCTTAACACATGTACTAATACTTGTTCACAATACAGATCTTGTTCCAACTTTATCTTTTGCTAACATAACATTAGGGAACTGCAGCTAACTTTCAAATATGTCTTTGAGAATGTCCAGAAGCAATTTCTGCTACAGTCTGTGTTTTCTCTGTCCCACAAGGTCGAAAATCTTGAGGTAAGGCAGCTTATCTAATCTGGGATATAGGCAAGCAAGGGTAGGTCAGGAACAGATGTCCAATACAGCTTTTCTGTCACCATTTTCAGGGCACTCAGCAAGCTTTACAGGTCAGCATCATTCTCTGTTCCAGCATCAGCATGTCTTAATCTTTCTGGCAGCCAGCATGCTCCTTTAGAAAAAACACAAATATGCCCTCTTCCCCATATTAAATACCTGATCTGGATCATGCCGTATGTCTGAATGGGTCCTTCTATATCACCTAGGCATAAATGTGCCTATTTGTAGAGTGCCATAAACACTTAGTAGAAAATCACTGGCATTCAAATTTTAAAATTCCAATCTTTTTGTGCTATAGGGGATATGATTCCCCCTTTTTGTTTTTATATATATAAGATATTGTTGTAACATTCCATGGCTTGTTCTACAATACTTTGTCCTTGAGAAAATTAAGGAATCTTAGAAATATAATTAATATAAAA
>CM052702.1:60472127-60502067 GCA_028551405.1 Uromys caudimaculatus | reverse complement strand
ATACCCAGGAACAGGTGTATAGATGTGCTCACCCGGGCAGAACAGAGCGGAACATTCTCAGAAGGGAGGGTAAAACAATTTCCCAGGATTTATGGATACATAGAGTTCAGATATAGTTCAACTATGGGCCTTGAGGTTTGGGGGACCCACCTGCTATTGTTAACTGGGTCAGCCAGAAGGCAAATGGAAAATTTTCTTTTAGCCAGCTTCCTCATTTCTTCATTACTAAAATTCGCAAAGACTCTACTCTACATAAACATCTTTTACTATGGGTGTATATTACTTCCCGACAGTTTTCATATAGACCCATCGGCCACGAGGTACTAATTCACGGCTTTCCCACGGACCAGATTTGTACACCCACACACCCTTTGTCCTGGAGGAAGAGCTTCCGTGAAGCAACTCTTCCTATTTTTTCCTTTTCTCCGGAAAAAGCATCTGACTCTTTCATGCGTCACTCACCTTTTCTCCCAAAGTCTACTTCTCGGTCGGGTCACTCTGAGAACATCTTCAATTAACTAATCCTCACCCAGCCGGGCCTTCTGCGTGTCGTGACGTCCGACAGCATGCACAATCTCGTTCCTCAGCCCACGTCTAGGCGCCAACTGCAAAGAGCTCGCTACCCGCCATGTCCTGGAGGGCCCTTCCAGGACAGGCTAGTGACTAGGTTCGACGTTCCCACCAGCGGGTGCTCCGTGCTGTAGAGAGAAACTGGCGGCGGGAAAGAAGCAGGGGACAAAACATGCATGGGAGCAAGACGAGACCCGATCAAGCTCCATTTAATCTTTAATGTTACATATTTTTAAACACTTTTGGGCAGGAAATGGCAGAGGGAGGGGAATTCATAATGTAACCAGACGTCACACACATAATTATATGTCATTGTTGTCCTGGGACTGTAGGCAGTTCAGAACAGGAAGTCTAATCCTTAGCTGGGGGCAGTGACAATGGGGAGGAAACAAAGGGATGCCTGCTGTGGAATCCGGAACACCTTGATTTGCTAATTAAGCCCAGCCTGACTATCTAATTAAGACAGTCTGGTCTCTGGCAGGAAGGAATGCCCGCTGTGGAAATCCAAGACACTATGGCTAGCAAAATAGGTAGCAGAATATGTCAAGGCCAAAGCCTTTGTCTCTGACAGTTGTGTGTGTATAATACAGTCTGGCGCAAGGCAACTAGTGATCTTCTTACACTGGAACTCTGATTCAGCAGGTCAGGGATTCAGTTTGTCCTCAATTAAGGAGGTTAGGGACAAATGGGTCTCAGTGATGGAGGACAAGGACAGGTGCAACTCAGCAACCAACTTTCCAGCCATTTTAACCTGAACTGGTAAGCTCCAGGCTCAGTGAGAGAGCCTGCTTCAAAAACTAAAGTGGACAATAACAGAGTCCTCTAACATTGGCCTCTGGCCTCTGAGCACACATGTGCACATGCACTCACATACCCCACAGCACAAAACTCATCATTTGGAGGTTTCAGGGCTAGTTCTGTTGGCCCCATTATTTGTGCCTGTAACATATCCACTGGGATGGAAGCATTCAACTGAACCATACCACTCACTTCATAACCAGAGGAAACATGCAAAGGAATAGAAAAGTCCTGGGTTCCCCAGGTCCTCTTCAAAGATGGAAACCCAGTACCCCGAAGGCCTCTACTAGGGCGCACCTCTAGGACTAGATACTGAGCTGTTAACACACAGGCCATTAAAGGAACATTCCAGATCCAAACTGTAATAGCAATTTATTTTCTGCTTCATAGGTGGATTTTTAGGGGTGGGGACAGTTTTTCAATTTTCTTTTTAAAAACACAGAGACTTCTGAGCTGAGTGCTTTTTGAGGGCTCTAATCCTTTTAGAGCTTCTTGAGGCTGGGAACATCTGATGGCTCACAGCCCCTTTCTCCATCTTCAGAGCCAGGCGAGTCTGGCCAACTCCTTCTAGAAGGACAATGTCCACTCTTCTACTCAGAAGCACCCAGCAGTTACAAGGAACCTCGGATAATAGAGGCCAATCGCCCCGCCTCAGGGTCAGCTGAGCAACCACCTCAATTAAACTTGACTCTGATACTGAACGTTCTCTCTGGTTCTAGAAATAGGTACGCATGCTTCTTCAGGAAGAACTGTTGCGTGTGCTACAGGGCTCTCAGGAGCTTTCTACACATTGCCCCAGTGGGACTGTCTCCATGCAGCCTCTGTGGTCTGACAGGGTGAATTGTTGATGGTGTCTTTCTTAGAAGGAGGAGGAAGCAGAGGAGGAGGAAGAGGGAAGGAAAGAAAGAAGGGAGGGAGGGAGAGAGATAAAGAAGGAAGGAAGGAAGAAAGGAGAGAAGGAAGGAAGGAAAGAAGGAAGAAAGAAAATTTGATTATTTTTATTGTATATGTATGAGTGCTTGCCTTTGTGTGTGTGTGTGTGTGTGTGTGTGTGTGTGTGTGTTTGTACCACACATGTGCATGTTGCCTGCAGAGGCCAGAAGAGGGATCTAGAGTCCCTGGAACTAACGTTGTGAATGGCTGTGACCTGCCCTGTGGGTGCTGAGAGGCAAACCTGGGTCTTCTGGAAGGGCAGTAAGTGCTCTTAACCACTGAGCCATCTCTTCAGTCCCTTGTCTCTCTTTTAGATCATTTCCCCACTATTTTCTAGACAGTAATATTCTTTTATTTCCTTCTTATAATGGAGAGGAGCAATTAAACCACACTGGTAACATTGCAGGCCTGTTCAAGTCTAGATAATGGCCAAACTTTTAATATATTTCGATGAAAGCAAATTAATTCCTGTGGGATTCTCAGTAATAAGGGATTGCTAAACATCCCGTGCCCGATGACTTTCTTATCTCACCTAATAAATATTAAAATCAAGATCCAATAAAATCAAGTTATTTGTAAGTAATTAAATTCTCAGAGCAAAGTTCAAGAATACTGATAGACATGTAAATGAGCCAACCATGGTGTTTGACATTAACTTAAAAAATGACCTGCCCACAGAGAAATAGGAAAATATGATTTCCAAAGAGAGGAAAACAAAGCAGTAGAAAGTGATGTTTTTGTTAGCATCAAGGCATTAAAATAGTGACCAACTTCTCTATGAAAATTATCACATGCCAGCCAGGATTGTGAAGGAAGCCCACTAGGCAGAGGGAAAACCAGGCCAGATGAAACCGGAATCTACAAAGCAAGAAAGCTGTGGCTGCCACAGGTACGTGTCTGAGGTTTTTACCTATATTCTTTTTATTTTATTTCATTTTATTTTATTTTATTTTATTTTTAAGATTTATTTAATGCATGTGAGCATCCTGTCACTGACACACCAGAAGAGGGCATCAGATCCACTTACAGATGGTTGTGAGCCACCATGTGGTTGCTGGGAATTGACTCATGACCTTTGGAGAAGCAGACAGTGGTGTTAACCAGTGAGCCATCCCTCCAGCCCATTTACCTATATTCTTAAAGGGCAATCAGCTGTTTGAGCCACACAACGACACATTGTGCTGTTTTAATATGCAGAGGAAAATGTGATAAAAAGAGAGCAAGGGAGAAGAATGAAGACTGGAAACACTGTAAAGTTCTCCTTCTAAGAGGAATGGTACAGTATTCCTTAAAGGCAGGTGACAGAAAGTATGAGTGTACTCAAGCCTTACAGTAACCATTCCGTGGGCAAAATAAAGGCTTCTAATAACCCAACAAGGAAGATGACTTCATAAATCAAAATAAAAATTTCATCCATATTGCTGCATGCCTATAATCGCAGAACTTGGAAAACTGAGGCAGAAGGATCAAAAATTTGAGGCCAACCTGGAATACATCATGAGTCTGAGACAATCTAAACTGTGAGTGCAATCAAAGTGAGGCTGTTTAGTGAGTCCATCCTCTCCCTCTCAAAAAGGAAAGAGGCTGGGAGGAGGGGGACAAACAGAGCAGAGAAGAAACGAGGAAGAAAGGGGAGACAGGTGGAAAAGAAGCAAGATATAAACGCAAGGCTTCTAGCCGCTGCCCACGAGTCCTACCAGAACATCAGTCACGTGCCCTGTCCCTGCAGCCCTTGCCAACCCCAAAGCCGCACTGAATGGAACTTGCATTTCCTCTTGAGGATCTTCAGAATGCCTTAGGCTGTTGCCAAATGGGAAGTCTCCACCACAGAACCTGAGCAAATACAATTTGTCAAAGTAAATTTCCTCCAGAAACTCTGCCCCTTTCATGTGTCCACCAAAGTTTCCTGAGTGCTCTTGTATTTCCACACCTCTTCCAACCTGGATAGAACCTCCTTCCATTTTTGCTAGTCTAGATTGGAATTTCAATGCAGGTGTGATTAGCATGCTCCTGGATACCAGTGAACTTAGAGTTCATTCCTCTACAGTGACATTTCATCTTTAGTAAATTGTTTTGAAGATTGTTTGTTTGACAGGCTCTCTCTATGTAGCCTTGGCTGGCTTGGTACTTGCTATATAGACCAGGCTAGCCTTGAACTCACAAAAGATCTGCTTGCCTCTGCCTCCCGAGTTCAGGAATTAAAAGGTTTGCCACCACACCCAGCCTCTTGCCTGTTTCCTTATGAAATTTTCATTTTCTTATGGGCAGGTATACTGGAGTTCTTAGAATAGTGTAGTCAGTTGACTTCACATATGGTGAACATTCTCTCTTCCTCAGTCACTGTTACCTTTACCCAGGGCATCCATCAGCGACACTGATTGCATCTGATATGACCAGATCCACCAGTTTGGAGCCAGGATTTGTTTCCAGCTTTTAGGTTTTTGTTGTGGAAGGTTTTGCTTCTTATACATAAGTGCTCTGTGTTTTCTCTTATCAACTTCAAAGGCTTCTTCCCCCATCTTTGGATGTTGCCATCATTTTAATAAGCAATGCTGGAATGTAACCTTATCATGGAGATGCCCTTGTACAACTGGAGTACAAAGAGCTTGCAAAATGAATGGATTGAGAAGTCATCTTTGCTTTGTTTTAGCAGCGTACAAATAAATGGGTTTCTAGGGCCAAGTTATTATTAGTTTTCAATTCCTTGAAATTTGATACTGAAAACATATCAAAAATAATACGGTAAAACAATATTCAAACTCATATTTTATTGGCTTTAATGCAAAGTTAAGGTTTAAATGAAAAGTTTCTACTGTATTTTTTTTTTTTTTAAATAACTACAGCCCAAATTCAAGTGCCCTGGAGCAAGCACATATCAGTCAGCTACCAATCAGGGACTGCATCCGGAACCAGGCAGTACTATGTGGTACAACAAAGCAGTTTATTTGTGATCAGTGTTGAGACTCTATACATCCGTAGCAGCTATTCCTAATTGTCAACTTGACTATTTCTGGAGTGAGCTACAATCCAGAATTAGAAGGCTCACCTGTGATCCAGATCTTAAGGCTGGAAGACACAAGTTTCTGACCTGGATCTTGGCATGGAGATCTTGAGACATAGTGGCCATGAAAAGCTTAGGCCCAGGCAAAGCAGTACACGTCCTTAATCCCAGGAGACTGAAGCAAGGAGATCTCTGAGTTCAAGGTCAGCCTGGGACAAAGCAAGTCCCAGATCCAGGTGTGGTGGTACACACCTTTAATCTGGGCCACACCTTCTGCTGGAGACCTACATAAGGACATTGGAAGAAGGAAGATTCGCTCTTCGCCTGCGTGCCTTGTGGGACTGAGCAACTGCTAGATCCTCGGACTTTCATTCACAGCTGCTGCTGACCGTTGTTGGGGAGTTGGACTACAGACTCTAAGTCATCAACAAATTCCCTTACTATGTAGAGACTACCCCTAAGGTCTGTGACTCTAGAGAACCCTGACTAATACAACATCCTTCACAAATTTAACTTTACATAATCTGATACTCTCTTGAAATATCAACTTTGAACTGCTAGACTTTCCTACAATGAAGGGGCTTGTATAAATTATTTCCAAGAATGAGGTACCATTTCACAGACCTAGTTTCTTTTGTTTGTTTTCAAGTTTTAGAGAACTGAATTTGCATTTGTTAAAATCAAAAAAGTAGGAAAGATGTTCTTTACAAATAATTTTGATCAAATATGTGTTCAAAGAAAGCGGGATAAAAAGGCTTTTTCTCTAACATTCTGCACTGTGCTGTGTTGTTCAATAGAAATGCACTTCTGCCATTTGCTAAAAGAATGAGAACAGGATATGTTGGGAATTTCCTAATGGGTAACAGAACCATTCTCTTGGGCAAACCATATGCCAGGGCAGCTGTGCTGTAACCATACGGGTTCCATAACCTGGAGCTATATATCCAGGAGCTGCCGTAGCCCCCACAGACGCTCCCCTTATCAGAGTTCCTCTTCCTCTGCCCCGAACTGCCTGGACTACTGCAGATACTGCCATATTCACAACACCCTTTGCCTGGGGAATGCTCTTCTTTTTCTTACTATTTGCAGCATTGGGTCCGGAAAACAGCTTCTTCAGGGCAGCTAATGCTGCACTTGCCTTGCCCACTTCCTTGTTTGGACCTGCACATCTTCTTCTACCTCCATTGCAAAGCGCCTGTCATGGCTTCCACCAGTTTCTGAGATGAGGTCATACTTGAGACCTCTTCTTTTTGAATTGAGCTCCATCACAGGATTTTTGCCACTTGCTGTGAGGATAGGACCCTGAGGGTTTGTTTTGTTTTTGTTTTTGTTTTACCTCTAAGGTACTGGAGATCTCAGTTGTAGAATTTCCAGTATTATTGGTTGAGTTTGAAGATACTGTATCATTTCTGCTTCCATTATCTGATTTTTCATCAGAACTCATATATTCAATGCATCAAAACCTGTTGGGTATCCCATTGCTTATAAAACCTTCACTGCCACATGAAGCTTTGCTGTTTTCTTGGATGGTCCTGAGGCTTCGTATGTTGTGCCATCCACATCTACAGACATTGTGAAGACTGGGGCAAGGACCGGGCCAGACTGTGACAAAAGCTTATACTGAACCCCGGGTCTGATCTAATTTAATCTCATTAGTGCATTCATAAGGTCTACTGCTTTGCTACCCAGAATTTCCCTTAAGTTTCGTTTCATCTTCTTTTGGGATCTTTATCATCCCCTAATCCATCCTCAAATGGCCTCTTTAGAGCTGAAGACCCAACAACTTCTTTATCAGTAACTGACCAGGAATACTTTTAAAAAGCTTACTAGATGGAAGAGGATCCATCTCCAGCACTTTATAAATCTGGCCAAAGGCTGATAGTTGTGGGGCAGTGGTCTGTGGCAGGCAATCTGACACCCGGTTGAGCACAGGCTGAAAATTCTGGGAGACCCAATGGAATATCCATGAGGGACCGGGCTATGGTTTTAGCCGACGCTCCTGGAAGACTCCTGTAAAAATAGCTGCAGCCTTCACAACCCCTATATATAGAGAGGCCTGGCATGTGAGACTTGTCACGTAGAAAGCAACTCTGAGTCCTCCCACAAGCAAATGAGGCACCATTTGCCCCCAGACCAGACCAATGGGAAGTATCAGTTGCCAAACCCCTGACCCCTCCCAAACAGTATATCAGACCGTCCTGACCTGTGTAGCCTCTCTGCCTGCTGCCTACTCCCCGCCCTCTGTCTGCCCTGCCTGCTCCTGCCCACTGCCGCCCGCCATCCAGAAGGAATAAGGGTGCGAAAACTGCTCCGGTGTCTGAGAGCTTCTGTCCTAAGAGCTGTTTTTTGGTTTTTTGTTTGTTTGTTTGTTTGTTTCGAGACAGGGTTTCTCTGCGTAGCCCTGGCTGTCCTGGAACTCATTCTGTAGACCAGGCTGGCCTCGAACTCAGAAATCCACCTGACTCTGCCTCCCGAGTGCTGGGATTAAAGGCGTTGGCCACCACTGCCAGAGGCCCGGGAAGAGATCCGCTCTCCCGGGACCTGAAGCCTCTCATTCTCCCGGCCGAGCACTGGGGCGTGTGCCAACAACGGTTGCAGGTCTCGTGGGGATCGTGCTGTGGCCAGGACCTGGCTCAGAGCGGGAGAGTGGCCGAGGCGGCTTACACTTGCAACCGCCCTGTCTCCGGCCGCCCAGGCCTGACTTGGCACAGTGCTGGGCGAGTACAGTGTCTGAGCATCTTGGCGCAGCCTGGGTGCAGGGACCAATGCGGAAGAGACTCCATCCCCGCTCGTGCTCCCTCCCCCTGCTGCGACCCAACAGATAGTCTAAGTGCATGCTATGCACTGTGAGTGTTATCTTCTTTTAGCTGAGTGGTCATGTAGCTTAAAGTATCTGTTGGGTCTCGCTCACGAGGATCATGAAGATCAGGACCACCAGGAAGTAGTATTCCGGATGCTAAACACTTCATTACTTGTCTCAAGGCCTCCCCAATGCCCAAAGGTCTATTACAGACCTTTTCTCATGTAAGCTCTAGTGGCCATCCTTTCAGTGGTGCTCATGTGGGTACCTCTTGCACAAATCATGCAGAATGCAGAGGATTACACATAATTTTAATCCATTTGCCCTTACCTGAAACCATTTGGCATGTTGAAGAGAAGCCAAGGCATTCAGGCATTTTTGCCTGTTCAATAAGTCCAGAGGGTCATTCATCATAACATTCTCTCCATCCTTCTTCTCCAATTCGTCCCTAATTAGAGGGGAAGTAAGTATCACCTCCAAAGTCAGCGTTGGCTCTTTCATGTTCCGAATTATAATGGACACCTCATTTATACACTGTTCTACTTGGTATTTCTCTTCTGTTAGTTTCTGAATCTGAGTAGGAAGGTTAGCTTTTACTATATTTAGCAAGGTTTCTGTGGGTTTGTCTTTGCACAGTAGGACTAGCTCCAGCTCCTTATCATCTTTAGTCAGCAAGCCTTTTGCAACCAAGCCAATCCTTACTACACCACACAATGTCTGGCCACTTTGATCCTTGGAATAGTTTTTCACAGCGTCATCTTTCTTTACTTCTGTCTCCCCCTCAGGTTTTGTGCCTTTGGTTCATCCAGCCAATCTGAGACATGTTTAAGAGCACATTCAACAGTAGACACCGTATTTTGCCAGCTTCAAGTTCCTCCGGAGATGGATAGATTGTTGAATGTTTCACCATAGCATGGCGGTCATCACTGACAAAAGATCTAATAGGTCTCATGGCTTCCTATGGTATTTTAGCTTCTTTTTCCGATCCTTTTCTCTCTTTCTTGTTGTCTTCACTAGACACTGTTTTGTGTGACAGTACCTCCTCATATGCCTAAATCCCCTGACTGCTCATTGTCAAATATAAGCAAAGATGTTTGAAAATTGTTCTCTGGAATGCACCATTTTGCAGTGAGCAGTGTCCTCCTCCAATCAACCAACAATTCAAATTTTCAGAGAAGGGTTTTGACATAAAAGCATTGTCATCGATCCCGTGCTGCCGCGCTATGCTCCTGTCTGTTCCCCGCTCCCGCTCTGTGGCCGTAGCCACCTCGTCTGCCTGAGTCTCCAGCTCCTCAGCACAGCAGCAGCAACTGTGGCGGCGGCTGCCTTAGTGGCTCTCCTCAATTTCATAGTTTTATCTAACACATCAAATGTTTATTAACTGGCCTCACATTATTGTAAGAAAATGTCTGAGGTAATTAACAAGATCATGGTGGCACATGCCTTTAATGACAGCAAAGGCAGGTGGATCTTTGTGAGTTCAAGGCCGATCTAATAAGTTTCAGGCCATCCAGAAGAAAGACACACACACACACTCACACACAGAGAGAGAGAGAGAGAGAGAGAGAGAGAGAGAGAGAGAGAGTGTTGGGGGGATTATTTGGAGTCATAATTCTGAAGGCTTCAACCTAGCATCAGATGGCCCATTGCTTTCAACCTCCTTCAAGGGCAGCACATCCCAATGGGAGCACTTAGCAGAGAGAACCATCCACCTCTTGAGAGATCAGGAAGAGGCCACGGTCGCACAATGGCACCTCTCCCCCACCATGACCTAAGGTTGCCCATGAGCCCTGTATCTCCTAAGGTTCCACACAGACCTCATAGTGCCACCATAGGGACGAAGTCTTGAGCACATCAGCTTTTGAATGACATCATCCAAACCACAGCACAGTCTTCAATCTAGCTGGACTCCAGCTTTATGTGTCAGGTGAAGCAGGAATCTAGTTTCTCAGCATCACTTGTCTTTGTTCACTGATTCTTATTGCTGCCTCTATCATACAGTCCATCCAGTGCATCCAGAGGAGTCCCTTAATAGGTCCATGGGGCTGATCGGTGTGTTTTTGTGCTGATGTGACAGTTCTCTGAGATTCCAGGTATATACATAATTTTTTTTTTTTTTTTTTTGTGTTGTGACCCACGAAGTCTAAACTCTCTACTACCAGCCCTTTGGAGAAAGGTACACTGATCTCCTTTTCCACACGTTACCTCTGACTCTGTGCACTGTGGCTGCTTGTTTCACATTCCCGTCCCTGCAGTGAACAAAACTGTCCAACTAGAGCCAGCCCTGAATGAACCTGGAATGAAACGGGCATTGAATGATCTGATTTGAGGTACAGTTTGCTTGTTTGTTTTTAAATAATCTTGATACTGTTCCCTGTAAGTACCTCGAACCACCTTAGCCAAGTTGATAAAAGTCAGATCAATGTCTATGTCTTTAGAGTAAATATCAAACCAGGGGACTCTGGTTATTTTCTCAGTGAAACCCAATGACGGGTAAGACTCCTAATCCCTGTTCCTGGCTTAGGAGAGTTTATCCCTTTGATGTTGTCCTACCAAGATGGAATTTAATTGAAACTGTCTGTGGACCAGATCCCTCTATAGTACTAACTATGGATTGCAAAAATTACCATTTCAAAACCATATTATAGGGCTTCCAAAAGCTTTTGATGAAACTGGTTTTGGTTGAAAGGATTATGGACAGTTCCTGGCTAGCCACTCATTGAAGAGAGAACAGGATATATCAGGCTGATCCGGGAGCCTGGCCCTGGTCCTATGGCCACAGCCAAAGTTCAGTGTTTATCATCCTAACACAAACTCTTATCCATGGTGTTGTGCCCTAAGCCTTCCAGTGAATGCCAGAAGCCATAACGAGTACCAAACTCAGTGTTCTTCCTACATGCACATATCCACAGTAAAGTTTCATAAAGAGTTTGGGTGTATTAATGCCATCGCTGGCTTGATATCTATGGAGGCCTGCCCTTTTCTGAAGAGAAATAAAATTAAAATTAAAAAACAATTTGGGTATATTAAAAGATTAACGATGTGCTCACTTCGGCAGCACATATACTAAAATTGGAATGATACAGAGAAGATCAGCATGGTCCCTGCACAAGGATGACACGAAAATTCATGAAGCGTTCCATATTTTTAGCTGTCTCCAGAGAGGCTCAGAGCCTGACAAATACAGAGGCAGATGCTCGCAGCCAACCATTGGACTGAGCATAGGGTCCCGGATGGAGGAGTTAGAGAAGGGATTGAAGGAGCTGAGGGGGTTTGCAGCCCCATGGAGGGAGCAACAGTTGTCAACTGGCCAGAGCCCCCCAGAGCTCCTGGAGACTGGACCACCAACCAAAGAATACACATGGAGGGACCCATGGTGCTGGCCACATATGTGGCAGAGGAGGGCCTTATTGGCTATCAGGGGGAGGAGAAGCCCTTGGGCCTGAGGGTGTTAGATGCCCCAGTGTAGGGGATTGCTACGGAGGGAAGATAGGAATGGGTGGGTGGGTGGGGGAGCACCCGCATAGAGGCAGGGGAGGGGGAATGGAATAGGGGATTTCCAAAGGGGAAAACATTTGAAATGTATATAAAGTAAATAGCCAAAAAAAAAAAAAAAGAGAGAGAGAGAGAGAGAGATTAACAACAATAGCTAATATAGTAAGTATGGTAGTATAGTATAACATAAGTTATTCAGAACTCGCAGATTACTTCTAGAATTCTCTATTTAATATTTCCAGACTGCAGCTAGCCAAGGGTATGAAACTAGGAAAATCAAAACAAGCTACAAGGAGACTTCTTAAACCTACATTTAAGAAATTATCACAGGGCCTGAAAAGATGGCTCAATGGTAAGAGCACTTACTCTTGCAGAGCGTCTGGGTTTGGGTCTTAGCATTGGCTCACAACCATCTGTAACTCCTGTTCTAGGTGATCTGATGCCATTCTCTAGCCTCTACATGGTGCATATAAACTTCACACACACACAGAGAGAGAGAGAGAGAGAGAGAGAGAGAGAGAGAGAGAGAGAGAGAGAGAGAGGGATTAAATTAAATAAATCTTTAGAAAAGAAATCACCACAGGTCCCCAGTTAAACATGGTAAATTGGACATGTGGCTGTCTTTCCTTCTTCCTGAAGCCTTACTAAGACTCTAAAGCTAAAATCTTCACAGGGAAGAGAAGAGAGTGGTTGCAGCAGACACAAAGATGAAAAGAACGCATAGGTCGTGATACCAGACAAAGATGGCAGTACTCTGCAAAGCTGACAGCTGAGGGACAAGGGCAGAGTTAGCCAAGCAGAGAAAACCCAAAGGGGAGCAGGAGCCAAGAACAAAGGTCTCAGGACAAAAGCTCCAGGTCATCTGAGAGTCAGGCAAAGGGACATGGGGTCCAATGTGTCCATCAGCACCTTTGGTAAAGCAGACAGGATGCAGTCCAGACTGGCCCCAGTGTGGGAGGAGAGACAGTAAGAAGTGGTGTGATCTGGGGTATACTTTGAAAGAAAAGAATTTCACAATGGAGAGGGTGTGTGGCCAAGAATGGGGACAAAGAATGATATCTCAGATCTCTGGCCCTCACAACAGGAAAGGAAAAGATAGGTGTAGTGTCGACATCAGCTGAAAGAGAGCTTCAGGAAGTAGGGAGACAGAGAGTTCCAGGTCAGACATCAAGTTTGAAGTGACTACTGAACTGCCAGGGGACAAGGCTAATCTTTACTGTCTTGGTCAGGAAACATGCCTGCTCTCTGCCCCAGAGGAGTGGCTCTCTCTCTTTCCAGGTGGTTTGTCATAGAAGCATCCTTGAAAATCCCTTGGTGGGACTCAAGCCACCAGAAGATGCACAGACATGCTGATGACGGTTGTTCCCCGGCAATATTCATTCCCGTCTCAAGCTGCCTGACTCCTGGTAGAGTTTTACCTGGGAAGACTATATTCGTTAGATTTCTAGAGCTGTGCTAAAACACCACAACGGAGACAATTTATAGACAAAAGATTTCATTTGGGCTTTTGTTTCCAGAAGGTTCGAGTCCGTGGTGGTGGAGAAGGAAGGCATGGCAGCAGGGAGCAGCAGCAGCAGCAGGAGCAGCAGCAGGAGCAGCAGCAGGAGCAGCAGCAGGAGCAGGAGCAGCAGCAGCAGCAGGAGCAGGAGCAGGAGCAGCAGCAGGAGCAGGAGCAGGAAGATGACAGATTACATTTCCATCTGCACACAGGAAGCAAAGCCAGTGAACATGAAGCAGTGGGCGGGGCTATCAACCCTCAAAGCCCACTCCCAGTAGCTGCACCTCCTAAAGGCTACATAATCTCCCCAAAGTGTACCACCACTGGGGACCAACTGTTCAAATTCATGGGCCTATGAAGGACATTTATCATTTGAAGCACTGTCCATCCTGAAAATTGAGCGAGGAAAACCAGTCCATAATTTTTGAGTCAAATTTGAAGCAAACTTTAATTAAATACTGGCCAGGATAATGGACTATGGCCAAGTACAGTTCAGGGTTCCCAGAATATGGCCGTGAGTCACATTTTACAGAGACTTGTAAAGGCTAATCCATAAAGCCACCATATTTCCCATCAGGTCCAATCAGAGGCAAGCATACATCCTGCTGTACTTTCTGCTCCTGCACCTCCTACCCACATGTGATCAAGCACATTCGGTACAATTGGGACAACCAACCTTGTTTAGAGAAGTGAACACTTGTAGCTTG
Source organism: Uromys caudimaculatus (assembly GCA_028551405.1). Classification (NCBI taxonomy): domain Eukaryota; kingdom Metazoa; phylum Chordata; class Mammalia; order Rodentia; family Muridae; genus Uromys; species Uromys caudimaculatus. The sequence continues at coordinate 60,488,265 of CM052702.1, read as the reverse complement.
TTATCTGCTATAAGCAAGAGTCTCCAGCAGGAAGTGTCCATCCTTGGAGGCCTACAGGTTAGAGATGCTTTTTGTTTTGTTTTGGGTCTCTCGGGCACAGTAGTTAAAACTTAAAACATAACCTTGGCTCTCACTTCACCACAGTGGCTGATCAGTCAACCTCTATGATGAATATGGACATGAGTTAAGATCAACTCCAGTTCACTAACAAGTGTCCTCAACAGAATTAAGCCAGCCTGTCCTGGTGATGTCAGCTATGTCCCCAGGGTTTCAGCAGAACAGATCTCATAAGCTATCAGTGTCTACCATAGAAATTCAAGAGTGTACTCTGTCAGTTCTTGAATTAGTTCAAATCCTAATCTAGGTGTAACAGAGAATATAGCACTCCTAGAAACAGAGTAGTTGCCATTTTGTTCCTCCTCACTGAGAGATCAACACCATCAGAGAATGCAGGTAAACAGTGACCCTGCCCCAGCTTTCCAGTTAGCTAGGAAGCCTTGATATTCCCAGCTGAATCCGTTTGGAGGGTCCATTTGAGAACAGTCAGTCCAGATTGCCCACAGCACCAGCGACTTCATATTTAGCCACTTCACAGAATGGGCCAGAGCTGTCTGGCTGAGGATAGCAAACTTCATGTGGCAATGGGGGGAGGGGCATGTCACATGATTTCCCTCTGTGTCAAGACTTCAGGGCAATTCTGAGAGGCACAGCCTCTATGTCCTTCCGACTTCTCATCCCCGGGCTCTACAGCACTCCATCTGCAGATGCCCGTCTTTCCCTTACCTCCACTGAGTCTTGGCGTCTGGTTCCAATGGTTGTAACTTTATTTGTGTCTGAGAAGTCCCCATACACAGACAATCTGTCTAGATGGAAGAGAAGAAAGAGACAAAAGCATTCTTCCTGGGTGTGAGTGTGTGTGTATGTATACATGCGGAGGCCAGAGGTTGACTTCAAGTACCTTTTATTGCTCTCTACATTAATTTTTTGAGACAGGCTTTTACACTGAGTCCCAGGATCCAGTCTCCTCACTCCAGCAATGGATTACAGGTGAGCACCACCATGCCTGACTCCTATGTGTGTGCAGAATGTACAAACTCTGCTCCTCATCCTTGCATGGCAAGGGCTTTGCCCTCCGAGCCATTTCCAGCCCCAAAGAGACCAGAACATTCTCATCAAACTTGGATCCCACTGAGCCTCCCCTTACTGTCATCACTGCACAAGGCAGTCTGTCACAACAGAATAACTCTGCTCAAAACATCAAGGTCAAGAAGGAGATGGTCTAACATGGTCTTCATGGCTGGAGATGGTCTAACATGGTCTTCAGATAAGTTTGGTAGGTGTGTACTTGAAAGTACTTCATTGATACTGAAATGAAGTCCTTCATGCAGACCATCTCAACACAGGTGCACTGAGTTTAAATGATATCAGACTAATTAATAAATTTTTAAAAAGACAACTAGTTTTCTATAGTTATTTCTGAAGTTCCAATATCTGCCTCTAGCAGAAAATAATCTTCCTCATTTCAGACAAACCTTGGCACATCCGTGGTAGAGCCTTGTACTGTGGCCTGTAGCAGCATTCAGTTTTACAACTTTTAGTCTGAGATGTGACACAGTGGAACCTGAAGACCTGGTGGCTCTCAGGAAATTCTGGAGACCAGTGTCCAAAGGTCCTCCTCTCTGGCTCTTGTCAGCATTTTTCCAGATCTCTGCTTTCTTGAAATCTCTGCTTCTTCTTTTCTTCTTGCCCTGACTGTTCTCAAATTGCTCAGCTGTTCCTGCCGTTGTCAGTGGAGAGCCAGTGAAGGGCTGGGCAGAGCCAGGCCACTCAGTCGAGCCAGAATCCCAGCAGAAGGGTCCCCTGGTGGGATCAGCAGGGGGTCTCAAGCCACCTGTGATCAGGAGTCCGCATGCCACCAGGTAGATTCAGATCTGTGGGCCACTGCCAGTGAGTAGCTTTAAGGCTTCCACAGCAGTCACCTGTTTAGGGTCAAGTGGCCCAGCCAAGGCCTCTGGCCTGGCTTCAGCAATCAAGGGGCAGCTGCTGGGGCTTTGTGCTATGAGCCTGAGCCCCAGGAACTGGGTTGGCAATATGGCTGTTCCAAAGTCCAGCAGAAAGAATGGAAAATAGGCACCAGCAGTTGTGGTCACCTCCTAGGGTGCAGGGCTTCTTTGACCATCAAGCAGCTGCTGATGCTTTTGTGTTCTGAAACCTGGGACCCAGGAACACAGGCTGTTCAAGAACCCAGGGACAGAGATGGAACGTAACATCAGGTACAAGGGTTGCACCAGGGGTATCCGGTCTGTATAGCACCTCAGGCTGCTCCAGGCAGTATGAGTCCAGGGCCATGAAGAAATCTGCAGCTCTCAAGACACCTGGTTGTGTAGGTGTCACTGGAACCAAGACAACCCACCCACCCACCACTGCCCAAGAGGGTGCCAAGCCACCAAGCAGAGTGGGTGCACCCACACAATCTGGTTTCCACAATATTTTTTTCAAGCAATCTCACAAGTTTTTTGACAAAAATCTGGAGAAACGTATACTTTACAACAGTGACCTCTGGTGGACAACCTGAAAATCTCCAGGCCTGTAAGAAACTCCCAGAGAAGGTGGAAGATGCCTGAGAAATGACACAAAAAGTTGTCATCTGAATTCCACATGCCTACATACACAATAAGTGTGACTTAATGAACAAATGGATGATATATAGACACACATACCCATATGGGACTTGTCACCTCAGTCCCTAGAGGGCAGTAGTAGCCTGCTTCTCTGTCTCAGAGCCTCGGAACTTTGGTGTCACTGGTCTCAGACACCACTTTGCCGTGCTTGGTCCTGTAGGCTGTACTGTGGTTGGCTTGCATGACATTGCTGCTTTCCAGGACATCATGGAGACTAACATCCTCCTTAGGTTTCCAGCAAGCGGTGATAGCCATCAATCCCAACCTTCAGATTGATCTTGATGTTCACAAGGCAGGTACTCCTGGGTCTGGTGCTGGTCCTCTGTCCATGTCTGTGCTGGCTTCAAGTCCAGGTGCAGCATGACCAGGTTGGGCCATGTATGTAGCATAACACGCCTCCACTTCCCTCAGGCTCTTCTCAGAGCTGGCTTTCCAACTCCTCATGGAATCCAAGACCTGGAAGATGCATCCTAGCTCTGATTTGTCATTTTGGCATCTCTGATCTTGGAACCCTGAGTGATGACCCCTCTGGTGCTCCCTCTGGTGCTTTCCCCAGTCTACCAGGGCCAGTACCTGTCCATTTCCTTTCAGTTCTTCTAAGCCAGCTGTCATGTTGAGTCCTGGTGTCACCCTAGTCTTACTGAGGTTATGAGATCTGAGATCATACATTTCCATGCTCAACCCAGAACTGGAAAGCTGGTCACTTTTCTATTGCTGTGATAAAACACTGTGGCCATGGCAAACTATGGAAGAGGTTATTTGGGCTTTCAATTCCTGAGGCATAGGAGTTCATCATAGGGGCAAAGCCTGGCAGCAAGTGGCAGATGTGGCGGCACGAGTGGAGAGCTGAGCACTCCCTTCTCCAAATGCAGGTATGAAGCAGAGAGAGGGGGAAATTGGATGCAGAGTGAGGAGTTAGGCTCTCAGAGGCCACCCTCAGTAACACACTTCCCCAGCAAGACCATAACTCTTTCCAAATAGCACCATCAGCTGGGAACCAAGGACTCAAACACCCAGCCTATGGTGGCCATTTCTCGTTTGAACCACCACGTGGTCTCCAGACCACCACACGGTCAGTCTCCAGACTGCCTCTTCCTCCCCGTGTTGTTTGAACCACCACACGGTCAGTCTCCAGACTGCCTACTCCTCCCCGTGGTAATGTCGGGGTTCTTCTGTACTCGCTTCAGCTCCTCCTTGAGAGCTTAAGTTTCCATCTCTAAACTGCAGCAGCCTCCTGATGTTGGTATCACCAGTGACCTTCCAAGTTCATGGATGCCACTCCAGACTGGTGCATGGACAGTTTGTCTAGTACTCAACTCTAAAATCATCAATAGTGAGGTGAACATTGTTGTTGATCTGTAGATGACGGGACACTGTTTACAGAAGTCACCAAGGCCTGGACCCACAAGGCTCAATGGTCTTGAAGTAGTGCGCCCATTCTTGACCCCCAAGACTCTCTTCTCCAGATGCTCTTAGGGTTTGTTCTCCGGCCTCGTGCTCTCAGTCTCCCATCTTCTCACCCTGTCCAGGTAGGAGGAGGGGTGGTTGTGCAGACCTTGCATGGTGTCTTTGGCTTGGATGCCATCCGTTCCCAACAGACCCCCAGAGTCTGAGCCATTCCAGATATGGCTGGATCAAGGCATGGAGATTCACCAGGCCGTTGTGGCGCACGCCTTTAATCCCAGCACTTGGCAGGCAGAGGCAGGTGGATTTTTGAGTTCGAGGCCAGCCTGGTCTACAGAGTGAGTTCCAGGACAGCCAGGGCTACACAGAGAAACCTTGTCTCAAAAAAACAAAGAAAGAAACAAACAAACAAAAGACATGGAGATCCAAGTATATTTAAGTATAGACTTGGCTTCATATCCCCCTTAGGGAAGTCTGGAGATGAATTTATTATATGGTTCTACAATTTAACAAGTTTTTGTGATTCTGGGGCTCGAACTCAGTGCCCTGCACATGCAAGGCAAATGCCTTCTACCCAGCTGTGTCCCTACTTGATATGTTTTTTTTCTTCAGTTGGATGCTTATATAAGAGACTATACATCATTTCGCATATATATATATGTATGTATGTATATATATATATATATATATATATATATATATAATATTACAAATGTATTATCAAGCAGCATAGAACCTCTTTAGGCATAAAATATAACATTAAACTTGAAATATTTCTCAGCCTAGCCTGTTGATCAAACTAGACCATCATACACAAATAGTTTTTCATGACGGACTACTGTTAACATCTCTCTATAAAACAACAATAAATCACTGAATGTTGTTGATTCAGAATGCCTGTATGGACTGAGATTCCTCCAAATTGCCACCATCTGTGGAAAACTCATTTAATCATTGTCTTGAATTTTCTCTTCTATTCACCAAATAGGTATTCACTACCAAAAAAACTGAAGTAGTGCAGATTAATATAATAACTCCCACAAGAGGAATTTTTTTTCCTTTGCATCACAGGGTTTACATTGATTCAGCAGCTAGACTAATACGTCTCTGCCCTTAATTAATTGTAAGAATTTTCAAAAGTTCCGATTAAGCATGGGCAAGTAAGAAAATTACAGAACGCTTGCACAGAAATGCTGATGTTAATACTCAAATCATTTTTTGTTTTATTACACCTAACAAAACTCATGATGTATAATAGACTGTAGAAGATACATTGTATACTATTGGAACTATGTAGAAAGTCTTGACCAGTCAAATGCAGAGATGTTTTATATGGCCTTGCATGCACAGAGTGAGAATGAATAATAATTAAATGTAGCTTCCACTTCAAGTATGCATGCTTCCCAGAGAACGTAGGTCATCATAGGACATTTCCAAGCTAGAAACAGATGGCTTGGGGGTGGGGGGAATGGTTCCTGGGTGGTCATACTGAGCTTACTGGTCCCAGACTTCAAAAGCATGTCAATGGTATGGGCAGCTGTGGGCCAGGGAAGATAAGATCAAAGTATGTTGCAAGGAGGAGAAGGACCACTGGATCTCTCCTCCCTCCTCTCCATGCAGTGTCCTCATTAATCATGGCTCAGTTGGTAAAACACTTCTTTGCCAAGAGTCACATGCATGATATTGATTCCACTGTGTTAATCAATATCCCACATCCGTTGTGACGATAAATCTCCCTTCCCTTGGGAGACAGTCACGGGGGGGGGGGGGGGCTTGAAGGGTGTTGTCTTCTCTGGTCCGAATTGCTGCTCTTCCCATGAGCACACCAAGAAAGAAGAAACAATTCCGACAAAATAGGTTTTGTTTGGTTGGTGCTGTGACCAGATGACTGTGTTTACTGGATGCGGAAGGTTTAGGATGGGGTTGCTGACCTTTTCGTGGGTACAGGTACTTGCATCAGGGCAAAAGTCAAAGGACAGCTGTGGGTATCGTTCCTGAAATACCTTACATGTTTTCTTGAGTCCACTGACCTGTTATTGAGCCAAGAGCTTCAGGTATCCACCTGTGTCTGCCTCCCATCTCACTGTTGCTGAATTACAAGTGTATCTCAGCATGCCAAGTTTGGGGGAATCCAAACTCAGGTCCTAATACTTGTAAAGCAAGCACCTTTCCAACTAAGCCATCTCAACAGCCTGTGGAGGATTTTAAATACCCCAGACCCACACCGAGTATCTTTCTTTAAAATTTTTACTTATTATGATTGTATGTCTGTGCAAGATGCGTGTATGAGAGCACACATGCCAGGGAACTAAGGCGGAGGTCATATGACAATATTATGGAGTCTATTGTCTTCCATCTTTATGTAGATTCCAGGGCAGTGAACTCAGATCACCAAATTTGTACAGCAAGCACCTTTACCTCCTGAGTCATCTTGTCAGATCTCTGATTTTAGAGATTTTATTGCTTAGAAGTCAGTTCCCCAGCAAGACAAGACAAATAAAAAAATAAAAAAATAAAAAAATAAAAAAATAAATAAATAACCTAATTTCCACTAGTAATTAAAGATCTTCGTTTTGTGGTGAGAAGGATACACTTTGGGGGCCTGGAAAGATGGCTTAGTGGTTAAGAACATTTGCTACTCTTCCAGAGAACTCAGGTTCCATTTCTAGCAGCCACATGGAGACTTGCAGCCATCTGTAGCTCCAGTTCCAGGGATGTAATGCCTCTCTACCAGCACTGAATGCACACAGTGCAAGAACACACACATAAGCAAAAACACTCTTACCCAATACACACACACAAAATTTTAGAGAGGTAATTTTTCTCTAAAACTGGATTGCACAAAAATTCTTTTCCCATGACATGTTGAATAGAAAAGTACTTATTTTTTGAGTAGTTTAAAAGTTCAAAACATATAAAAAACAAAACACTGCTATCTCCTGGGGAGTCCTTTTTTTCTCTGGGTTTAAATCCTTCCCTCAAATCACACTAAGCCATGCTCTTCTGGAAAACAGAGTTCCAACATATCTTACCACACATGCCTGGGAGCTTCTGTTCATCCATATTTTACCAAAAGATTGTGACCTTCCTGGGGGTGCTGTGTGAGCAGCCTGGAGACAAGGGTGGGGGAGTGGAGGGTGGGGAGTGGGAGGGTGGGGGCGGGGGAATGGAAGAGTGGCGGCACAGAAGACTCAGACAAGAGAAGAAAAGAAGCATGTCCCCTTCCCACTCACTAGGTGGTGCTGGGGCAAAATTTTTACTACACCATGTGGCACTGGTACAAAAGTTGCTTGCAGGGATTCAGTAAGGTCTCTACTATCTTCTGAGCCAAGTATCTCTTCATTAGAAAGGTCTTATAGAACCAGATTCTCAAAGAAGCCTTGGGTGTACTTAGTTTCAGCTTAAAATGTATGTATTGGCAGAAATACAATTCCCAGTTAATGGAAGCTGCTCAGTCATTGCTTCGTGCATCTCTTCCAGGACTCGTTGTGCAGCAGGTTCTGTGTTCTATGAAGTGGGTCAAGCGGAGATAATAAGAAAAAGACATATTCTTAGTATTCATGGACCTGACAAGCATCGCGCAAGAACTCATACAGTGGGCAGTGGTTGGTGCCGAGCCATAACTGGAGAAAGTGCTGAGAGCAAGTGTCTGTTGTACTTAACTCTAAGGGAGACAACTATGTCACACGGGCCTGCCCCTCACCCCAAGGCTTGGGGGAAGAAGAAGCAGAAAGAATGCAGGAGCGGGAGGATGGGAGGGGCGCGGGAGGATGGGAGGGGCGCGGGAGGATGGGAGGGGCGCTGTGAAATCCTGTCTTCTGGACATGACGTGGCTGTCAGACTCTTGAGTCCACAGCGGCTGTGATTAAATTTGCACAAGACCTTCACAATGCTGAGCCCCTCAATATTCCGGCATGGATAAGGGAGGGGCACCTGAGACCCCACCCCTAGCTGAGGAACTGATGCTAGTTAATGGCTACTTGGGGTGGGGGAGTGTCATTCTTCTTTAGGGTTGTGAGCTAATGGTAGTTAATGACTACTTGGGGTGGGGGTGGGGTTATCATCTTCTTTAAGGTTGTGACCTTTTTTTTTTTAAGGGTTGTACATTGTTCAGATCCAGTAAATAACCTCACACCCACACACATGCAACCAACCCTAATTAAGCTCAGTGAGTTTGCCATACATTAAAAAAAAAAAAAAAAAAAAAAAAAAAAATGGAGTAGAAGAGAAGTGTTGGGACGACAAGTTACTTACAGAAGGAGTGGAGGAGGTAAACCTGATTAAGACACATTATATACACTCATAACATTTTCAAAGAATAAATTTTAAATATTATTAAAAGAACAAGAAAGAACCCATACAAGTATCATTGATTTATAGCAGTGGAAATGAGAATTAGCACTAGGACAGCACCGCATAGACAGGGACGTTCAAGGGTGTCCCCCTTGAGAACAGGAAGCTTATCACCTGAGGGAAAGGGTACACACATGGGGACAATGGAAATGGGGCAACATAACAGAGGTGAGAATGCGCTCTGAGGTTCTGAAGGCATCTGGGGTAGCAGATGGCAGAGGGCAGCTGCTGGCCACTGTAAGGAAGTGTCTATGAGTTGAGGCTGGAGAAGCAGGGAGCCGCAGGTCAGGTAAGCCCTGGTGGATAGAATATGAATTTGGACCTTACTCCAAGAATAGTTGGCAGTTATCAAAGGGGCAAACCCAGGGAAATAACAGGATCTTACCTATGCTTTGACAAAATGACTTGGGCTGCAGTGTGGCTTAACATATTGGAGAGGAACACTTGCTATGTGTCAGGGACTGTATGTTCCATGTAAACAATAAGAAAAAGCCTGATGGGGACCGGAGTTCAAGTCCCCAGAATGCATATAAAAAGCCGGCATGACTGCATGTGCCTACAACCCCATCACAGGTGTGGGGCAGGAGAGACAGATCACAAGGGCTAACTGGCCTGCCAGTCTAGCCAAAAGAGAGACCTTCCAGTTCAATGAGAGGCCTTGTCTCAAGGAAGTAGGGAATGGTGACAGAGGAGGACCTCTGACTTCTTATTCTGCTCTCATGGGTGCACATTCTCGTGTGTGCACCACACACACACACACACACACACACACACACACACACACACACACACACACAGATGAAATTCAGGGAACAAGTTGGGGGATTACTGTAGCACTGCTCAGGAGGGAAAAGCTGGTGGCTGGGCTCAGAAACCTGTGTTAGAAGCTCTTTCCTTAGACCAAACCAAACTGCACATCCTGTGGCCCTGGCTTTCATCCAGGACCACAAAGAACAAGTCCAATCCAATAGGAGCCTTTTGAGTGAGTGACACCTCAGGTCACTGCTGCACCCATCTATGCCATTCATTAATCCCTCCTGTTAAAGAGCCATTAGTCTTTAAGTAGGTCCTCAGATGGCCTGGAGAGTAATCCTCTTCCTTGGGCCCTTGCAGAGCAATCTCAGTTGGCAATGTAAATTAAGCTCCATTACCAGCCAGAGCTTCTAGAGAGTAAGATGAGCATGAAATATCGGGTTGGTATTCCAGTGCCATGACTGTGGTGTGAAAACAGACCAAAGAGACTTCAGCCTACAGCCCGACAGCTAGAACGTGGGCCGGGCTACTAGTCTGTTTGAAACATATGTCATGCACTAATCGTTGTATCCTGATAACTCTCAATATGAATCTTAATATTAGTCCTATTTTACAGATAAGAAAAACACGATAGGAGAGTTCTTCAGGTTGCCCAGGTACCAAGTACCAAAGTCCTTCAGTGCCTGCACTCAGCTGCAGCTGTGCCTCTTGCTGACAGGAAGGAAAAGTGGTGTGGTGGTGTGGTGGCAGAGAAGAGAGAATGCTGCCACTTGACTGAACAGTGGTTTAGGATGCTAAGAGAAGTCGGGCGAAGCCCAAAGCGCTACAGCATCTTAGAGAGACAAAGGGACTAAAGAGATGGCTCCGTGGGTAAAGGGTCTTGCTGCAAAACCTGGTGACCTGAGTTTGCTCCCTGGGACCCACATGGTGGAAGGGGAGACCTACACACACACACACACACACACACACACACACACACACACACACACACACACACGTTTTTTAAAGGGATTAAATTAAAAACAAAAACCAGATGACCATAAATGCCTAGCAAGTTAAAGAGGCGTTTATTTAAGGCAGAGAATGAATTTCATAATGCTGAGAATATCAAGGGAGATATGTATACATTTCAGTTCTCTCCCTCCCTCTCTTCCTCCTGACTCCCCCTTAGCCTCTTGAGATAAGACTACTTAACATGAACACATGATCTGACCAATTTACAAGCTTTTACAGTGAAATGCATGATTTTTTTTGGCCTGGGTACATCGAAGCACAGACCCTGAGCTTCATGCATCTTGAGCTGAAGTGAAACTGGTCGGCCACACTTCACGTCTGCCTCCTCTGGCCCCCAGTCACAGTCACTGTGCGGTTCTTTAACTCTGCGCCCTGGACTAGTTCTCTCACCGATGAGTTTGTATATTGCAAGCTAAATCAGGAAGAGTCAAATGAATGCAAAAAGGGTTTTGAAAATCTCAGCTTGCAATCACCTATTCACCATTTTACAAGGATTTATTAACTTCCTCCCACACACCACACAGACTCTGGTGCTAGAGAATCAATCAACAGCCCAACAGGCAGGGTTCCTATTTGCATAAAATGTCTCTGAAGAACAATTATTTTTGATAAAACAAACATGCATATGTAGGCACTGAATCAAACTACTTCCAAAGTACTTTACAAGTTAAAAAAAAAAAGTATGTGTGTGTGTGTGTGTGTGTGTGTGTGTGTGTGTGCAGGCACACTCTCCTGCATGCATGAGGAGGCCAGGAGAAGACCCTGGGTATCTTCCTCGATCACTCTCTGACTTCTTTCAAGCACTGCTCCTGTCTCCATGTTCCACCTGTCTGGGGCTACAGCCACATGTGCGGTTGTGTCTGGCTTTTCACCTGGGAGCTGAGAGCTGAACTTGCGTGTACAGCAAGCCCTCTTATCCTCTGAGCCATTCCTCCAGCCCTACGAGTAAGCAAAACTTTAGGTTATTCTTCTATATAATTTTAAATGAAAGTTTAAAGATTTGTTTAGTATCTTGTCTGTATCTTCAGACACAAAGGGTCTATCTTGTGTTGTTATCTTTACTGAAGGGTCCACATCTTGTTTAACTACATGAGAGAGTGTCACTTCTCTTTGTAAAATAAATAAATAACAAACAAATAAATAACGTTAATATTAAACAATAGAAAACTTTGGTATCAAAATATAGTGGCGATATAAATTTTTAAATTTCAAACGATGCCACAGACAAAGAAGTAAATAACATTAACAGTCCATTTGAGAATAGTTTGGAAACTATGAAATGTAATTGAAAACTGCGCAGAAGAACAGGAAAGAGCTACTTTGGAAGTACCAGAGACCATATAAGATCCTTCATTTACATCTTATTAAGAAGAATTTTTGGTGTCTGTCTGTTTGTTTGTTGAAAGCAAGTCTTATTGTGAAGCCCAGAACAAACATGAATTTCATTGTTCTCCTGAGGAGGGATTACACCATAATACTCAGAAGTTTTGACAAGACAGTTAAACTCAGTCCAGTAAGACACTTTTAAAGATTTGTTTTATTTTTCATCTCTTCCTCTCTCTCCCTCTCCCTCTCTTACTCTCCTCTGCAGAGACTAGAATGGGCTGTCACAGGCCCTGGAGCTGGAGCTCTCAGCGGTCGTGAGCCAGCCAGTATGGATGCTGAGAACAGAACTCCGGTCCTCCACTGGGCAGAAAGCACTCTTACAGCAATCTCCCCAGCCCCCAGATAAGTCGGTCTTGTTTTTGTTCTTTAAGTAGGACATTTTGTTTTATTTTGTTTTTGAGATAAGAGTGTCTTGTGGCAATTCTCCTGCCTCAGCCTCCCAAGTGCTGGAATTACAGTTATGGGACATCATGCCTGGATTACAGGAGGGAACAACAAACAAACAAAACGTGTAGGTCACGGAGGCGCATGCCTCTGATCCCAGCACTCGGGGCTGTGCTGTGAGACCCTGTCTTATTAAAGCTGAAGCAGGGTGTGACCCACAGTGTTGTCTACTGTGGTCCTGATTAAAGTTATTTCCTTGCACATGAGGAATCCTCAGGAGTAAGATAAGCATTTAAATAAACAGATCCAAAACATAACATCTTCTTCTTTCTCAAAAGAGCACTGTCAATCTTCCTAGCTTATCAGACCTATGATGTAATGGTCATGCTAATGAAGAGCAGACAAGAGGTTAACAGAATTTTTATATACGAGTTACCTGAGACTGAAAAGTTACTTCCAAGATTCCTCCAGAAGATAAGGAGGGGAGGAAAAGGGAGAGAGGTAGAAGGAGGGAGAGGGGGAGGGGGAGGAAGAGGGAGAAGGAGAGAGGAGGAGGGGAGGGGGAAGGGGAGGGAGGGGGAGGGGGAGGGAGAGGGGGAGTGAAGGTCCTGGGTCTGGAGAGATGGCTCAGTGGCTAGGAGCTCTTGCAGAGGCCCAGGTTGGATTCCCAGCACCTTCATAGTGGCTCACATCTATATAACTCCAGTTTCAAATGATCTAACTCCCTGTTTCTGACTTCCATGGGCACCAGGCATGTAAGTGTTGCACAGACATATATGCAGGAATGTATGTCTATGCATATATATGTATATAATTTAAATTTTTAAAAAAGGAGATAGCTCAGTGGATAAAGTGCCTGCGGCACAGCGTGAGGACCAGAGTCCTGTGTCGCTAGGTAGTCTAGCTGATTGGCGAGCTATGGAATCAACTGAGACCCTGCCTCAATAAATGAAATGGAGAGCAACTGAGCGTTGTGGAGTAGCTACCAGAGAAGACTGATCAGACATGGGTTTAAACCAATAGAAAGTCTTCATTGGCCGGGTGGTAACTATACTGAGTGTTCAAGATCCGAGTAGACACGAGTCTTTCTCAGGATGAGCCTTTAAGTACAAAAACCATATCCTGAGTTGAACTTCAGTTAACGAGAGCAGTTAGCCACAAGTGGAACTACAGAACTCACACACACACACACACACACACACACACACACACACACACACACACACACACCAAGGTACATTTTTGAGACTTTCCCAGACTTTCCCTAATCCCAAAGATGGATTAGGTCTTTGTTTTCATGTGGGCTGGTGGTGCTGTCTACATGCTGAGTTTTATGGCCTTAATCTTACATCCATCATGGAGTCAGTTTTGCTAAGGTCTGGGGCCTCCTTAGGTCTGAGAGCCTGTTACACTGAGGAAGATATCTAATTTCTGGGCTCTATACACGCACATAGATGAAAACACATGCATGCACACCACGTATATATCCAAGTATACATCCAAAAAAGTAAGTATCAAGAGGGAAAAAGCAGGGCAATAGTAGAATTTGGGAGTTCAGATCGAATGATAAAACACAGGAGTAGACATTTTGGATCTCGGAGGAGTGGAAGGTGGCTGGGAGGATGTAGGAATTGCTGGGTAGTTTTGAAGGATTGTGTAACATTGGAGTTTGTAAATTCATAGTGATATCAATCTGCTCCATTGTGAGACTTCTCCCAATGGTCCTCTGCTACTTAGATGAGTTCTTTCAGGGTTGGCACACATTAAAAAGTCAGACAACAGAGAACAAGATTTATGAAAAGAGTAATGAGATGTCCCATGAAGTTAGATCCCAAGGGAAGAGGCAAAGAGAGAAAGCCAGTGATTGGGAAAATCATGTTTGTGTGGGTGCCAGTGGGCCCTGATCAAAGACCAGTGAAGTGGAGGCAGCTGGAGAAGCAACCAAGAAGAGGCTGTAGGTAGTGGGAAGTTTGAATTAGTGACAACCAGCTGGAAGGTCCTAGGAAGTCTGTGACTAAATAGGATCAGGGTCAATGGAGACAAGTGACTCAGACAAGTCAGACAAGAGACTGGCATCATCAAGACTCTTGTGTTTACACTGGACAGAAAATCAAAATCAACGGCATCATTAAAAAATGAGTGTAGTAGCTTTTGTTACAACAGACGAAAGGATAATTTAGCTTCTGGTCCAGTACATCCATGAGTTCATAGGTGGCTACTAGGATTTGGACCCTCCAGTTGTCAGCTCTGGTCTGTTCTGCATTAGCTCCAGTCTCAGACAAGCTTTTCTCCAAAGGTAGGGAAACTCTAGGCTTTCAGCCCTTTTGCTCCAAGACCAACAGGGAAAAAAAAAAAAGAGGCTCCCTTTTTCTCTTTTCCCAACTGCTCAAGCCCAACTCTTGGGCCTCTTCTTACTGGTCCAGACTTGGGTCATATTTCCATGGCTGTAATCATGGGCACACAGTGCTAGGGTTAGACAGGGTCTCATATCCACCTGTGCTCTGCCAAACTGTCTGGAAAGCATAGACAGAGAGGGTTAGTGGGTGTCTGGTAAGAGGAAACGTGAGATGCAGTGACCACTGAGCGGATGTGTGCTGGGCAGCAGAGACAAACCCTGTCTGCATTTACAGTGTTGAGTAGGATGTTTATGAGCTCATTCAGACTGGTAGCAGAGCCGAGGGTGGAGAAAAATCTCATAAAGCCAGTCTTGAAAGAGGAGGCATGGCATGATGTCAATAATTTCGTGTGTGAAACAGAACTTGTAGTGTTGGTACTTTGAGTGTCTTTTATTTTGCATTTATTTATTTTTATTTCATGTGTGTGTTTGCTAAAGGGGCCTTGTGGGACTTGGTTCTATGTAGCTATCATCCTTTGGGTACTGGGACTCAACTAGGTTGTCAGGCTTGGTGGCAGGTGCCTTTACCTGCTGAACTATCTTGCTAATTCTGTATCTTATGACAACTCTTTAGGCTGAAAAAACCCTTAAAGGTAAGAGTTTGCATTCTTGGTGCCTTCTATTAGGCATGATACTCAATAATGTTTGTAAAGGATGGATGGATGGATGGATGGATGGATGGATGGATGGATGGATGGATGGATGGATGGGTGGATGGATGGATGGGTGGGTGGATGGATGGATGGGTGGGTGGATGGATAGATGGATGACTCATGAGTGAACAAATGGACCACTTGAGTTTGAAAATATCATAAATGGAAGTAAGTTCACACTATTTGATGGAAAAGTTCAACAATCAAATGACTTTTTAAAAATGTATCTCTTCTTGATTATTTCAAATACAGTGTAAATGGAATAGACTCTAGAACCACACAAATCTGGGTCCTAGCTCCCTAAGACTCTGTGTAAACCTCAGTTTCCTCATCTATAAAATTGGGTAATATTATTATTAATAGGATGCCATCTCAGGGTGGAAAGGCCAACGAATTGATTTCCCAAGAGGTTGTATGAGTGTATTTACTGTCTCAAAGCAGAAAAGAAAATAAAAAAAAAAAAAAAAAGGAAAGAAAGCCAGGTAGACCACAGTATTCATGTGTTAAGTCATCAGGTAAAATTACTTGGAAAGTCCAAGTCGCTAGCATATTTTCTTCCTGTCCTCAACAATATGGCGGCAGGAAAATCATCACTGGAGGATTGTTTGTGATCAAAGAAAGGGACTTGAGATGTGTCCTTTATGGAGTGACAGCCCAACCACTGAAAAGCACTTGAAGGAAAAGTGTTGAAATCCTAGAGTCACAAGGCAGAAGCCTGATTCTGGTGGTCCCAGTGGACCAGGCTCGGCCACTTGCCCAAAATGTCCAAAAAGTGATAGTTATAAGAACAGAAAATGAATTTGTTTAGCATATAGGAAGCAAATACAGGGGCCTGTAAATATACTTTTTTATTCTCCTGAGTAATTGTTGTCTTGGAGGCTTACGCCTCTGACTGCTAACCGAGGCCTAGTCCTGGAAGCTCCTAGCCTCTTATCTACGCCTAGATAGTTTTAGCTTGCTGCTGAATAAACTCACCTTTCTTTTTTTTTTTTTATTTATTTTTGATACTTTATTTACATTTCCGATGATTCCCCTTTTCTGGGTCTCCTCTTTGGAAACCCCCTATCCCCTCCCCCTCCCCACCTCTGTGAGGGAATTCCTCCTCCCACCCACCC
>CM052702.1:60404030-60464891 GCA_028551405.1 Uromys caudimaculatus | reverse complement strand
CTGGTTGTATTATCATTGATCAAATGGCCGGAGCGGCCCTTCTGGTTGTATTATCATTGATCAAATGGCCGGAGCGGCCCTTCTGGTTGTATTATCATTGATCAAATGGCCGGAGCGGCCCTTCTGGTTGTATTATCATTGATTGCAGAACTCTTGTAACTCAACCATCCCTGGATTTCTGCCACGGACAGGAGCAGGCTGCTGAGGTGCTTGCTGCAGCCTTAGAAAAATATGTTAGGAATGAGGTAGGGAGGGCCAGGCATGGGTTGGTGAAAACAGGCCAAGGTGAGAGAGAGAGGGGGGGGGGGGAGCGAGCGCTGGGAGCCAGATCCATAAGGCACGTCTCTCAAGGGGAGATCGGGTACATCTTTCTCTTTGCAGAAGTCAGAGTTGGCTGGATCTGGACCCAAAAAAGGCGCTGAGTGGTGACAAGGAGTAGAGAGAAGACCCCACTTTAATACTACCAAAGGGGCACAGAGTTTCACAAGAACTGCTTGGAATCTAATCAATACCCACTGTAGAAGCACCTGGCTTTTTAGACTCTCCCAGACAGGTTCGTGTATCCTTTTTGTAACTTTGAATTTGTGCCAGTCATGTGACCCTTACTGTGTCAGGGTTGAAGATGGAGAGACAAGAGCAGAGATTGGGTGATTTTTAACTATCCATGTGGAAGAGAAATGTTTTCTTACTCCTTGGTGTGTTTAGATTTCTGCATCACCTGGTATCACCACATTCAGAAGCATGCACTTGAAAGAGAAAGCAAGGGGCCTGGGGAGCAGAAATCTTAGCCCAGGCTAAACAGAATTGTGGCCATGAGATAGGAAGAGCAACTACTAGGAAGTAAAAGGATCTCTGCTCCCATCTTTATCCAGACAAACCTGCTGTCTTCAGTAAGCTCCACCAGGCCCTGCCACAGTCCAGTTCTGTGCTGTGGAGGGGCATCTGGGACTGAAGCTGAGGCTGGAGTCTAACAAGAAAGGCCTATTAATACAGGTGCCCAAGGTAGACACTGCTCTGAGAGGCCTTTGGTCTGAACAAGCTGCCATTGAGATGGTTTCTTTGAAAGTCTGTGTTATTAGTTTCTTACAAATGGGTCCTCGTTGCTTAAAATTTTTTGTAATTAATCGATTGTGTGTATGTGTGTATGTGTGTGTTTGTGTGTGTGTGTGTGTGAGAGAGAGAGAGAGAGAGAGAGAGAGAGAGAGAGAGAGAGAGAGTGTTTCTGTACCACAGTATGTGCGTGAAGGTCAGAGGATAGCTTTCTGCGTCATTCTTTCCTTCCATGGTATGGGTCTCAGGGATTGGTCCAGGACCACAAAGCTTGATAGCAGCCCTTTTACCTGTTGAATCATCTTTTATGTTTGTTTTTGTCTGTCTGTCTGTTTGTTTGAGACAGAATCTTTTGTAGCAAACTTTCTATGTATCGGAGGATGACCTTGAACTTCTGACCCTTCTGACTCCATGTCTCGAGTGCTGGAATCACAGACATGTTCCAGCATTCTTGGTTTACATGGTGCTGAGATTAGAACCCTGAGCTTTGTGTGTGCCAAGGTTCCTGTTACTTCCAACAAAGAAAACTTGACACCTCAGAGTTGCATCAAGCAGAAGCCTAGGCATCGGACCCCTGCCCAAACCTGCCTCCAAAGGAGGAAGAATTTGGAAGCGTTCCCTGGGCGGGTCCTAGAGCTCACTTGCTTGACTGGGCTTCAGCTTTGGTCCTCAGCTGTCAGGGAAGACTGTCTGGGCTGCACTAGGCGCGTGGGGAGGGAGCCAAAGCTCGCAAGTGCTCTGGCCAAGTAGCTTCTCTGGGCTGTTGCCAGTCTGCTCAGCCGGACCGGGTGGAGGTGGAGGTGGGGCACTGCTTTTTCTGACCTGAGGAGGTGGGGCCGCAGCCAGTTCCTTGGCATCACACAAGCTGTCCCAGCTCTGCTCTTGAGGCAAGCACCTGAAACACACTCTGGGACTGAGCACTGACCCTCCAAATTTGGGAGCATCTCCCAGACTCTGCAGACAGCAAGCCCTGTTCCCTGTCACACAGGTCACATGGGTCCCGGGGTCACCTGTCCGTGGAAAGACCGGCTCTCTGGCTTCCGGGTGAGGACTTGGATCGAGCCTGTGGTGGCCTCAACCCAGGTGGCCGGCTCCCTGTATGACGCAGGACTACTCCTGGTAGTGAAGGAGTCTTTCGCGTCTGAGGCTGGAGGCTCCTCTAATTACAATGCCAGCCAGTCGCTGGGGGGACATGAGGAAGACCAACAGCAGAAAGCTATCTCCAATTTCTACATCATTTACAACCTCGTGGTGGGCCTGACACCCCTGCTGTCTGCCTATGGACTGGGCTGGCTCAGTGACCGCTACCACCGTAAGATCTCTATCTGCACAGCGATGCTGGGCTTCCTGCTGTCCCGCATCGGACTCTTACTCAAAGTGATGCTGGACTGGCCAGTGGAGGTGATGTACGGAGCAGTGGCGCTCAATGGGCTATGCGGGGGCTTCTCCACTTATTGGTCCGGAGTCATGGCGCTGGGATCCCTGGGCTGCTCTGAAAGCCGCCGCTCCGTGCGCCTCATCCTCATCGATTTGGTCCTGGGCTTGGCTGGGTTCTGTGGCAGCATGGCTTCGGGGCATCTCTTCAGGCAAATCGTTGGGCACTCTGCGCAAGGCCTCCTGTTAACCGCCTGCAGCGTGGGCTGTGCGGCGTTTGCCCTTTTCTACAGCCTCTTTGTGCTGCAGGTCCCTGAGTCTATGTCCAAGCTCAACAAGGTGCACCCCACTGTAGATACTGTGTCTGGCATGATGGGCACCTATCGAACCCTGGATCCAGATCAACAAGACAAGCAGAATGTACCAGAGAACCCTCCGACTCCTGGGAAAGGGAAGCCTTCCCGAGCCATCATTGTTCTGCTGTTTGTGGGCGCCATCGTCTATGACCTGGCTGTTGTGGGCACAGTAGACATTATGGCCCTTTTTGTGTTAAAGGAGCCTCTCCACTGGAATCAAGTGCAGCTGGGCTATGGGATGGCTTCTGGGTACATAATCTTCATAACCAGCTTCTTGGGTGTCTTGGTCTTCTCCCGCTACTTCCGGGACACCACGATGATCATAATTGGGATGGTTTCCTTTGGGTCTGGAGCCCTTCTCTTGGCCTTTGTGAAGGAGACATACATGTTCTACATTGGTAAGTCTGGGGCTTAGGGAAGCAGGGCACTGCAGGCCCTCTGTGTCCATGGTCTGATGCTAAGGGGTACTGTGGTCTAGGAGGCCCAGTTCAGTACCAGGGACTCAACTTGCTATCCAGGAGGTACAAGGGAGACAAGAATAGACATATCTGTATTGTGGCTGTCTATTACCTGTATTGCTGTCTGAATCTTGCCATGGTGATACCCATGGCTCTGGGCCAAGATGTGGTCATTGGATCTTGGAGTCAGTATGGAAGGCTCAACACAGCCTTAAGTGGAGATGGGATTGGGGGTTCATTTAACTTTAGTACATTCTAAAATCATATTTATTTAACCAGAGTGGGGAGGTGTGCATGGTCAGAACACAAATGCCAGAACTTTTCTCCTTCCACCGTTTGGGTTCCAGAGATTGAACTCAGGTTCTCTGGCTTGGCCACACACACCTTTACCTGTCAAGCTGTCTCTCCAGTCTCCTCTCTAGCTTTAAAGAAATAAGACACACAGAATTGTTCCCTTAGTCAGGGCCAAAAAAGGAGGCTTTTTAGCAGTGCACAAAATAACTGGATCCTACGATATATTCCCACAAGACAGTGAACTGAGGTTTCCACTGGAGGACAGAGACTAGTCAACCCCAAGCAGAAAGCTCTAGACTCGTGATCCAACAGGTGTAGAGTGGCCTCCGTCTGTCAACACAATGTCCACTAGCCATGTGTGGCTACTGAACATTTGATACGTGGTTAATGCAATGAAAGAACAGAGTTTAAGGCTTAGTTCATGTTAGCTCTCATAGGCCACATGTGCCTAATAGCTAACAACTTGGAAAGGAAAATTCTAGATAGTTATCAGAGAACTGCCCCAGGTCATACACCTCAGAGTGGCAGCTAGCAAAACGGCAAGGTAACCTGGTGCCCATTTTCAGTTAAGAAAGCCTTGTACAAAGGACAGAGTGCCCCCCCTCCAGCCCTTCCCACCCTATCTTTCCTTCCGCCTTGTCTCCTTCCCTCTCCTGTAATGACTAGTTAATAATGCCTCAGGAAGAAGTGGCAGCTGAACTAGGGAAACCCTCTCTGGAAGGGCTAGAGATTCAGAGTCTGGGCCACTCAGGGCGCTACTAGCAGAGAAGTTTAATGCTTCTGGGCCAAGGCCACAGGGATTGTGGGGAGAGGGGCTGGGAGGAACGCCTTTGCTTCGTTCCGATCTCCTGGGTGGAAGATGGACTCAGGTGAGAGGTGTTCGATATTCCGATCTGTTTCAGCCCGAGCCGCCATGCTGTTTGCACTGATTCCGATCACAACCATCCGGTCAGCCATGTCTAAGCTCATAAAAGACTCTTCCTATGGTGAGTGAGAGGACTCTCTCCAGGCTGTCCTGCCCAGGCTGTCTCAGCTTGCCACACAGACTTCCTGAAGACCCAGAAGTGGGGCTAGGGAGAGGGCTCAGCTGGTAAAAGGCTTGTATGAAGTCCTGGGATTGGATCTCCAGCACTTGTAAAACACTGGGGTAGAAATATGTGTTTGTAATCCCAGTGCTGAGGAGGACTCCTGGGGCTTTGTGCCTAGCTCTGGCCTTTGTATAAGCACACACACACACAGAGAGAGAGAGAGAGAGAGAGAGAGAGAGAGAGAGAGAGAGAGAGAGAGAGAGAGAGGATGCTCATCAAATTGGGTAATTGAGTCAGGGAGACTGAAAAGGAGTCCTTAGATGAGTGGGGGTGGGGGAGTCTCCTGGAGCTCCCCAGAGACCGAGTAGGTGAAACAAGAAAGGGACAACAGCAGACTGTTGATAACAGCAGACCTGTTGATACCTTTATCTCTTCCACAGGAAAGACTTTCGTCATACTGCAGCTGTGCCTAGCTCTGACTGGGGTGGTGACATCTACCATATATAACAAGATCTATCAGCTGACGCTGGACAAGTTCATTGGCACCTGCTTTGCTTTATCTTCTTTTCTCTCCTTCTTGGCCATTGTCCCAATTGGGTAAGACAGAAACTGCCTGCCTGTGTGGGTTGGGGCCGGTGCCTAGGTCAATTAAGGACTCTTTTTTTGGTAATTATAAGCTCTCTTACAAAGAAGTTCCTTCAAACTGAAAATCTAGCAATCCCTAAGTCACAGCAATGAGCAGACGGCTCCAAACATCTGGCTTCTTTCTGGCACTTTGATGAGACGATTTATTTATAGACGCTTCACGTGTCTTCTTACAGGTGAAGGCCAGGTAGAAAGCTGCTTGAGCCATTCTGACCTCTTTAGTTTGGATCCCTTTAGGCAAAAGTCATCCAGCTTGTCCCTTCCAAGGACTGCTTCTTCTCTGAGCTTTGAAGGCACTCAGTGACCACTGCACAGTGTGAGCTCCCCAGCAAGGCCTTAGGCAACAGTCCCTTGATCTCTTCCTCTGGGAGACTTTCTTAATTGTGAGACAAGAGCATTCAGCACCAGGTAAGCACAGGCAGGAGGACCCAGCAACGGCTCCGGAGGGGTCAACAGAATGGAAAGAAAGGAAGGGTTAGCTCTGGCTTCAGTAGAAATGAATGTAAGTCACAAATGAATGTGCGTGCGTGCACGTGCGTATGTGTGTTTGTGTGTTTTAAGTTTGGTGAGGAGACATTTTATTTTTAAATAATTTTAGTTGTTTTCATTTTATGTATATGAATATTTTGTCTGCATGTATGTCTGTGCATCATGTGTATGCAGTGCCCATGGAGGCCAGAGGAGGAAGATGGGACCCTCCAGAATCAGAGTTACAGATGGTTGTGAGCTGCCATTTGGGTGCTGGGAACCCGACTCGGGCCTTTTGAAAGAACAGCAAGTGCTCTTTTTTTTTTTTTTTACCCCCTTTATTGGCCTCATAGAACGCACCCTGACTACAGTCCCCCCCCCCCATTCCTCCCATTCTCCCTCACTACCTACCCCCTAGGCCCAGGGAGCCGCGTTTTTGTTTATTGTTTTGAGAGATGTTCTTGCTATAAAGCTCAGGCTGGCTTCAAACTTGTATCTTCCTGCCTCGGTTTCCTATGTACTAGGATTGCAAGTGTGTGCCCCTCTATCCGGCAGGAGCCACATTTCAGAACAGGAAGGGGGGCTGGAGTATAGTTTAGTTGGTGCGGAGCTTGCTTGGCGTCCCAAGCCCCAGCTTCCATCCCTCTCATCATTTAAACCAGTGTGGTACCACACATCTGTGATCCCAGGACTCGGGGGGTGGAGGCAGGAGGATCAGAACGTCATCCTGCGCTACATGATGACTTTGAGTTTTGCCTAGACCACGTGAGACCCTGTCTCCAAAAAGAAAAAAAAAAAAGAGGGTGAAATTAATTATAATAATATGCTGGTACCCGAATATTCCAGCATGTAACCAGCACACACGACCAGGCAATGGGGATGCTTTACTTTTTAAAATGACCAAATCTTTGAGATCCAGTTATGTATTGTTATCCTTACAGTTAATTCCATTTTGTAGGCACATTTTAAGTGCTCGGTAGCCACAGGTAACTACCACTGCCCCTGAATTGAGGCTCCCTCATGTACCAGTGGGGGCTAGCAATTAGAGAAATGTATCTTTCAGGACAGTCACAGGATATGCCATAAGGTACAACAGATTTGGCATAGTCTGACCCTTCACCCAGTGCTCTTAGATCCAGCCATTTGCTTCTGCACCAGTTTCTTAAATTTTTCTTTTTTACATTCTCTCTCTCTCTCTCTCTCTCTCTCTCTCTCTCTCTCTCTCTCTCTGTGTGTGTGTGTGTGTGTGTGTGTGTGTGTGTGTGTGTGTGTAATACCATGTGTATTCAGGTGCCCTCGGAGGCCAGAGCTGTTGGATCCCTTGGAGCTGGAGTTACAGGCAGTTGTCAGCCTTTGACATGGGTGCTAGGGGTCAGACTCAGGTGTTCTAGAAGCATCCTCCCCTGCAGAGCCATCTCACCAGCCCTACATCAAATCTCAATTGGCCACACCGGGTCTTCATGATCTTGTGTCCCAGAAGCAGGAAGAGGCTCTGGAAACATCCGAGTGAGCAGCTGAGCAGCTGCTCATGTGGATCAGGCACCTACCTGCTAAGTGTTTCTGTCATCTTCCTTCAGCAGTAGACACATGCAGACGAAGCCACATTCTCTATACATTGCATGGCCAGGAATGTATAGAATGACACTCTCAGGTCCCAACCCATGGACTAGGACTCAACTGACTGGGATAGACATTAAAGCTATGCAGGTCATTTGAATGTACAATGAAGATTGAACTGAACATGGATGGCGTGACAGCAGTGTTTCCATGACCTTTTTCCCCAAGGTCACTCAAGAAGAATCTGGGGGAGGGGGTAGAAAAAAGGCCGGGCAGTGGTGGCACACGCCTTTAATCCCAGCACTTGGGAGGCAGAGGCAGGTGGATTTCTGAGTTCGAGGCCAGCCTGGTCTACAGAGTGAGTTCCAGGACAGCCAGGGCTACACAGAGAAACCCTGTCTCGAAAAACCAAAAAAAAAAAAAAAAAAAAAAATATTTTTAAAAAAAAAAGAAGAATCTGAAAATCTCTTCCAGCTAGAGGTTGCCAAACTGTGTCATCAGTCATTAAGTAAAAGCAGCAGGAACAACCTGTGTGGTTTCTAGTCACAGAGGGAAAAGCTACATTCCAATCATAGACAGTCTCAGGGAGGCAGGGCAAAGCAGAGGAGGACAAGAAAAGTCAGAAGGCTGGATCAGTTATCATTTGCATTCTCCTTGATGCCAGGAAAGGTCCTGAGGTCAGGGCTATCTATAAATGGTGTGTGTGTGTGGTGTGTGGTGTGTGTGAGGTGTGTGTGGGTGTGTATGTGTACATGTGTGTGAGGTGTATGTGTGTGTGAGGTGTGTGAGTGTGTGTATGAGTGTGCACATGCTAGCCCCGCCTAGTCCCTATAACAAAAGGGAGGCATTGTCACAACCACCGTGGGAGTCCGTCAGTCTGCCTTCCCTTCCTGCTCTTCTTTACACGAATAGGGAGATGCTAAGGAAATATATGTGAAGCTCTGCTGCTGCCACAGCCCTCTTCCCTGCCCCACCCCATACACACACACACACACACACACACACACACACACACACACAC
The DNA here is from genome assembly GCA_028551405.1 of Uromys caudimaculatus. Taxonomy (NCBI): domain Eukaryota; kingdom Metazoa; phylum Chordata; class Mammalia; order Rodentia; family Muridae; genus Uromys; species Uromys caudimaculatus. Next base: position 60,456,640 of record CM052702.1, on the reverse strand, counting down.
ACACACACACACACCACATGAGCACACAGGTACTCACGGGTACTCTGTGTTGCACAGAGAAAATATAATCCACCAAAAGAGAATTTCGTCTTCTCCAACCTGCACACTTAGGTGAATTCCTATCCCATCTCCATCCTCGGCTTTTAAAAAATGGTACTAACAAATGTGTTAAATACTTTGCATATGATGATTCATAAGGATTCCACCAAGGTAAACATTATTTATCCCTATTTTGCAGATGAGAAAACAAAACTCCCCCCTTTACCTTGCGCTAATCTGAGTTCTGCTTAAGCTCCTGTATTTTCCCTTCAGAGCACACTAGTTGGTGACCCCCCGTGTTGATCTGTTCAATATGCTTCCCACTAGATTGTAGGCTGCCAAGGACAGAGACCACAGCTGTGTGGCTCTTCATCTGTCACTGTGTTCAACAGAGAGCTCAGCACCTAAGAAGTATTCTAGAAAGATTCGTTCAATGAATAAATGCTTTGTCAAACAGGTGTGGCACCTGAGGCTGGGCTATAGCTCAGTTGGTAGAGAGCTTACCTAGCAAACATGAAGCCCTGGGTTCAATCCCCAGCACATCATAAATCAGGTATGCTAGGCCATCCCTGTCAACCCAGTTCTCAGAGGATGAAGGCAGGAGAATCAGGAGTTCCAGGCCAGCCTCAGCCTAGGCTTCCTGAGACCTGTCTAAACAATAATGAGAATGAAGATGACTTGGTAAAATGGTAAAATGCTTGCTGCGTAAGTATGATGCTGAGTTCAGTTCTCCAGCACCTAAGTAAAAACAAGTGCAGCCCCAGTGCTAGGGAAGGGGTGTAGGCAAGGTCTTCAGGGTAACCGGAAACTGAACTGAAGTCGAGACAGCTGCTTGGGATCAGTGAAGGTTATCCTTGTTACTGAGATATTCACTGGAACCCATCACTAAGCAGGAGTGTGAGGCAGAGACGCTAGGATGATGGGGCAGCTGTCTAGTTCACTATGTCACTGGAGACAGGGAGTTCATTATCACAGGACTGGAGGGCATCTAGAGAGTTTTCTAGAGCCAACCGTCTCACTCAGTAGCACCCTGATGCACTATGGAGTCAGCCTATCTCTCTATCGGTGAGGAAGAGGGGTGGGAGATGACTCAGGCATGGGTGAGGAGGAGGAGCTACCTGCTTCGCCTCATTCCAGCCAGCCTTTTACAACTCTCTTCTGCAATGTCTTACAGTATTGTGGCCTACAAACAAGTCCCGAGGTCACAACAAGGAGAGCGTGCAGAGAAACAGAGGAGCTGAAAACGCCAGCGATAACCAGGTTCTGCCTGTGAAACCCAAGTTCCAGTCCTCCAATAACCTGCTTCAGCCTGTGGGTCCCTGGTGGGAGGGGAAATCACTTTCTGGGGGTTGGAGGAAATTTCCTAGTTCTCAGATGCCTCTGCCAGGAAGAGGTTAGGGTCTGTGTGTAGCAGCTGCTTGCACAGTCATTCCAGGTCCTGGAGGGCTTCAGGCTCCAGCCAGCCCTTCTCCCATCGCTGTCTTAAAGGTGCCAATGGAGACACATGGACTTGTGCTAGAAGCTCAATGGAAGACTGTGACTAAAGCCTAAATGTAACCAACCCAAGGGGATTGAACATGAAATGGACATTTTGTAAAAACTGGCTACAGTTTTGTATGCATGCCATCAGTTTTTAAATTAATGTAAAATCTTGGGGAAAAAAATGAGTTTTCTTGGCAGAGCTTTCCTCGGCTGGAGAGCAATGAAGTGCAAGATGGTGCTGCCTTTGTTGCTTTTAAAAGCAAAGATTAGGGCTGGGGCTGCAGCTCAGTTGGTGGAGGGCCTGCCTAGCATGCTCGAAGCCCTGGGTTCAATCTTCTGTACCACATAAATCAGGCATGGTCGAACACACCTGTAATTCCAGCACTTGGGAGGGTAGAGGCAGAAAGATCACAATCCTTAGCTGTCTTACCTGAGAGCAGCCAGGAGCACATGAAATCCTGCCTCAAAATCCAAAAGCAAACCCAGGAACACCCACCAACAACAGAAAACAAACCCCACCAAGTACCAGCAGACTCTTAGTGGAATTCGCGACAGAATGCTTTCAGTCAATACCTTCCTGAGCAATGGGGTAAAGACGGGTTGGTGAACACCAGTTTATCCTGAGTTACTTATTCTGATTCTTTTGCTTACAAAGCCAGAGTCATCTTTTAATAAAACCAATATTCATAGTGTGAATACAAATCTTTCTTTCTCTGATGGGCTCCCCTGTAACTACAGCGGTGGCATTCTCAAACTAAAGTGAAATATAGAGAATGTATTAAAATGGCAGGGCCTTTGGGTGTTTGGATCTGATTCCCTTCCAGGGAAACGACCAAAACTTTACTGCCCTCCTCTCCTCTCTCAAAACCTCCCTGCACGCTCTTCCTCATCCTCCTTGCATCGGTAACTCTTGAGGCCTCAAAGGCACTGCCCTTAGTTATCTTTCCATCATGAGTCAACACCTCCAGCTCCCTAAAGATAACTTACAGTCCCTTACTTTCCCCTCACTCAGCACTTAAGACTACTGCTTTTCTCTCTTCCCTGACTGATATGATAGCATCACCTCCACCTCCCAGGATGCAAGGCTCCAAGTCACCTCTGACCTAGTCCCCTTTCTCCCAGTTCTCTCTCAAGTCCAGCTGCCTATCGCACCCTTCCCCTTTATCACGTCGTGCCATGTTTGAATGGAGGTCAGAGGAGAACCTGCATGATGCGGTTCTCTTACCATGTGGGTCCCAGGGATTGAACTCAATTTCATCAAGCTTAGTGCCAAGCACCTTCACCTGCTGAGCCAACTCACCAGTCCTTGCCATGGCTTTGGGAATTTATTTTTATCCATTTCCCAGATCTTCTCCAGCATCTCAACGCTGTGCCTTCTTACTAGGGGAAGTACATAAACACTCCTTAGTAAGTCAGCCGGCTAAGCACAGAGAAAAGGCTTACTCATTAATATTTCACTTAGATATATTTGAACCAGTAGCAGATGGAGCCCTTCTATAAGAGATCCCATATAGGGAGTGCCCACAACACAGGTGCTATTGCTAGCTTGTCAAGAACCCTCTAGGGAAGGCTTGCCTGTACCTCAAAGGTCATAGTACTGAAGGCTCAAAGAAGGAACTATTCTAGAACCAGTTACTGAGACAGTGGTGATTAAGCCTCAAATCTCTTTATTCCATCTTGCCAACCCAGTTTATATCACTGTAGTACTGGATTGGTGGTGTTGGATTAATAATTGAATTAATGATTGGATTATCACTAAGCCAAGTCCAGCATTATCATGAAGTCCATTTCCAATGTCTGGCTTCTTCTTTTTTTGAGACATCACCTCACTATGTAGCCTTGGTTGACCTGGAACTCAATATGTTGACAAGACTGGCCTCAAACTCAGAGAAGAGATCTGCCTGCTCCTGTCTCCCATGTGCTGTGTACCCAACATCTGGCTTCATTTTAACTACATATACATGAGAGTGATTGTGGATGAGAAGGTCAGAAGAGGTCCTTGGATCCCCTAGAGCTTGTTGCAATGTTTGTGAGCTGCCCGACACAGGGACTGGGAACTGAATGCAGATTGTGTCCTCTGAGAAAGCAATGCAAGCAAGCTCTTTACACTGAGCCTCTCTCCAGCCCCGGCATCTTACTTAGAAATACTAATGCTCTTTTTTGTTTTTGGTTTTTTGAGACAGGGTTTCTCTATGTAGCCCTGGCTGTCCTGGAACTCACTCTGTAGACCAGGCTGGCCTCGAACTCAGAAATTCACCTGCCTCTGCCTCCCAAGTGCTGGGATTAAAGGCGTGCGCCACCACTGCCCGGCACTAATGCTCTCTTAATTGTAGGCATTCCTTTTCTTGGAAATGCCTTGAAAATATGGCAGGAAAACAAAAAACAAAAAACTCAAACAAACAGGAAGTGCTGCCCTGACCCAGAATATAACGTTTTGCTATGGTTCCATGCAGGAACAAGTGTCTAACGTCTGCCTGGTAATCACAATGATACTATGGCAGTTCTTTTGCTAACGCGTAAGATGCAGGAGAGGGCAAACTGAGGCGGGACCTATACCGAAGTGAATACAAAGTTTGTGTGTGTGCATGTGTGTGTCTTTACGGTCACTCCATGTTTTGATTCTCTCAAGCAAATTATCATCTGTTCAGAGAAACTTTTAAAAAGCCCAAAAGGCAGATGTTCCATTTTTCCAGTCCTAACAGAGACAAATGAGCACATGAGCCAGGATAAATAAAGCATTTTTATAGGTTTATTGGTCCATTACTTAAGTTAACTGAGGTAAAGGAAAAAATTTTAATTTACAAGCTAATAGTTTATCAAGCAATACAAATTCTTTGTTTACCTCAAAATGTAATACCAATTCCATAGTAAACAACAAACAGGATTTCTTACATACAGAGATATGAAAAACCAAAGTGGACAAGAACCTTGTGCCAGCATCAAAAATACAACAAAACAACTTTTTTTTTCCTTTTTATAATCTCTGGTTCCACAACAAAGAAAAAAGGTGACATTCTTTTTTGGTAGTTTCATGAGACAAAGACTTGGATCTACAAATAAATCACTTTCTTATCAACACACATTCTCTCAAGCACTTATGTTCACAGCTTTTGTTTTGGCTTAATGGCAGCATGGAGAGAGAGCACACAGCGGGACACCATACCTCAGAAGCCTCCTTCTATCTCTGGAAGTTTTAAACCTAAAGAACAATTTAAAAAAACAAAACAAAACAAAACACAGTCCAAAAATGTGTTTTAATCCCCCCATAACAGTTAAAATACGAGTTAGAAAGTTTGCTGGCAGTTTGTTTTGTGGGAGTCTGTCAGATGTAGGCTGTCTCTCCATGTATTCCTGACTCAGGCATGAAAGGAACAGGCACACAGAAATAAAATGAGAAGGGACTCTGAGGGAGAGGCCCGACCCTCAGCATGGTCCAGGAGGACAGTGCTAACTGGAGAAGATGCTGGTTTGTTCCTGGATGAAGGCCCAGCTGACACAGCCATTGCTTTGTTACACCAATCTGCAGTCTAAGAAAAAATCCCACCTCCCCTCCAGCATCTTGGCAGAGCGTGGGTCGAACAGCAGCGTGCACAGGTGCTAGCTGCTCTGAGCTGGGCCGTGGAGAGCCCAGCATCACCACATACTTGGCAGTACTTCGGGAGAAAGGTATATGCAACTCTTCACTCTGACTTTAATAGTGAGTCGACAGAACATGTTTTATGTTATTTGGCATTCCAACCTTTGCAGAATCTCTATCCTAAATGAGCTCTGGGGCCCATTCTGCAGAAGCAGAGTAAACCTGTCATGCTGTCAAAAACTAGAGGATTTTTTTGAAGCGGTGTGATTTGTCACTGCTGATTCTATCTGTATCCTCTGTTCCCCAACTATGCTAAAGCATAATATGTTCATTTTTCTCACTTGAAAACATCACACAGTACTGTGGTCCCTGTTTCCTGGTATTATTTCAAACACTATTTGGCAACCGCCATATTTAATCTGGCCACCTGAAAGGCCGCCTTCCTTCCGTGGCCACCACCTTCTGGCTTGAGACTTTAAGAGGACTGCAGCTGCTTATATTAAGTTTCTACACCAACTGCTTCCATGTGTAAAACTTTCTATGCAGACTTTTAAAAACTAGCTGAAGAGTAAGGCAATTAGTAGGTACTGACAAATTGTTACGAACTACAATTAGGCTTTTAACAATCTGTGGCTTTTTCAAGTGCTAAGTCCATAAATATGAGACACATCTTATTGGTCTTTTAAAGGTCCCACAACACTTATTAACAAGCTACCGTAGTGAAAAACTACTTTGGTAACGTGGGTTTTTGCCACACAGAAAGTCATACCCAGGAATATTCAAACAGATAAGACTAAGAGAGAACAGTCTGCCCTGTAACAGAGCCCTCACCTCAGCCTTCTTAGACACAGAGAGTCCCTGTCCTCTGATGTATGCAACCATGGGGACACCTTCAAAATGGAACACTGACAATCTACAGAGTGGGTTAGTAAAATATTGGATTCCTGATTATTCACTAAATTAGAAACAGGGAGGAAGCAAGCAGCCCCAGCACACCGACTGCAGCTCAGTTTGGTCAAGGAGAGGTCATTTTCCTCAACTATACTGAAAAGTGCCCCCTGCTGCCTTGAGCAGAGAAAACCCACAGGTACTGAGAAGGCACATCCAATCTGTTGCCATCCTGAAGGCTTTTGAAAGGCAAGAGGCAACTCCAAATTCCCACCATAGTCTTGCACATGAAGATAACCAAACTCTCCTAGTCATATATTTAGCAAGACCCTCTGAGGGAAGGTGGGACCCAGAAGGGTATGCCCTGCCTCAGCCACAGGTAGCTGATCCTCGGGGGGAGTGGGGGGTATCACCCTTAAAGGTTGCCAATTCCACCTAGTCAGACAGGAGCCCTGTTCCAGCCCATCCATCCCAAGACCCAAATCAGTAGGGCCAACACAGCCTCTCAGGCAGTCCCTCTACCCACCCCAACCAGCTCAGGATAATGTGGTGTAGGGACGCTCCCATGATTCAAATGACCTCATCAAAACAGCCAGCTACCTAGGGCTTCAGTGCCACAGGACAGGAGAAGTCACACAGCCTCTGAGCCTCTGAGTTCCATGGGTGTTGTCCTAAAAGAGAAACACTGCCATCATGCCCACTTCTAAAATTAAAATGTCCAGAGGGCCCTCACCAGAGGCTGTAGTGTCCACATACGGTTTCCTCCTGTTTACAGGCTGAAAGAGTACATTCTATTCAACAACTAGAGCACACTCCATTTGGCATAAAGAGAAATTATCTTACATTCTGCTTCTATCCCCAGGCATGTTTGGGTTTCTTTCAGCTAAGGGAAACTCTCTGGTGAGGTAAGGAGCAGCTTGGAGAAGCACAAGTCCCTGCCTCCCTAACCCTACTTCCCACTCAGCAGAAATCCCTGCTGAGCCTTAGGAGAGGATGAAACCTGACCCCACACAGTGAGGGGTCATTCCCTCCTCACTCCAGAGCAGAGCCTCCTTGTTTGAGCAGCACAGCCCAGATTCTTCTTGCAAATTCCCAACATCAGTAGTACCCTTCCCTGCTACAAACCACAACTGTGTCCTAAACAATCGAGTCTCTCAAACCTACTTGGCTTTAGGAATTCTCTTTTGGCTTTGCAGGTTTCTAACCTAGTGAACAAGAAGGCCAACTTTCATCTCACTGGCATGTTCAAGCCTCAAGAGCTATCTACATCCCTCTGCCTGTGGTACCCTCAAGGCAAAGTCTGATGGAAAATAAGTCAGAGGGACCTGTGAATTCAGGGCAAAGGCTCTGTAGGCTCCAGGCGTAATGGAGCCTCTCTGGGGCTTTGGCACTGTAGTCTCTGAGCTATGCTTCATGTAGGGAAACTCTTTTGTGCATGCTTTCGACTGGTGCGCTTCCAGGGACTGAGGGAGCCTCAGGAGCAGGGAGAGTGGAGGGCCTCCTTCACTGTCTGCTACTCCTTTTCTTCTAGGCCAGCCTCCTCAGCTCATCAGCTGTCATCCTGAGGAGAGGGACAAGAGTGCCTCCTTGTGCATGGGTGTCCCTGGCTTTGCCACTGACACTGTTCCGAGGGGACAGAAAGCCTCCATTATTCCAGCCCTTTCTAGAAGCTCAAAGCCCAGGGACATTGCAGAGAACAAGACAAACATTTCAAGATGCCATGAGAGCCATCTCTCATGAGGGAGTGGCTATGGACCCTGCTTCCCTCCCTACATTTCCCAGTGCTGCCTGAGGCTGTTTCTACGGGGCTTTCTTCTTGTGTAACTAACCAGCACACAGGATTGACTTAGATTTTAGCAACCAACTAGTCATCAAATTTTAGCTCCTTCATAATTTTTTCTACAGTTCTTCCCACACATCATTACATCACTGTATGCATCATTACATCACTGTATGCATCATGACGTCACTGTATGCATCATTGCATCACTGTATGCATCGTTACATCACTGTATGCATCATTATATCACGGTGTGCATCATTACATCACTGTATGCATCATGACGTCACTGTATGCATCATTATATCACAGTATGCGTATCAAGCATACAGTCCACAAAACAAAACTTCATGTTTCCCAAAGATGGACATCACCTCTGGGTGAGTCTGGTGTCTTCTGTATACACCAATGGAGGCCTGTTGGTGACTAAATAGACACCCTGACTCTACCGGCATGCTTGGGTTGGCTCTGAGCATTCATACCCACACCAACCCACTGGTTTAGAGGTAGAATGAGATGCCGACTCGCTGGAGTTGGGGTGTACAGACTGTTCTTACTCTTCTGCCTCAGTGGGCCATTTCTATTTGTACCAAAGAAAATTCACATCAGGACTTTGGGATGGCACAGATAGGGTTTAGGCAAGTACCGATAGATGCAGGAATTATTATTTCTATCACCAATCTGTCAAACGTAGAAATTGTTTCATGCTGTCTAGCTGCTGTCCCATGATGTCCCAGATGCAGCTGACTCCATGTTAGAGGGAATTACAGGACTTAGCATGCTGTCTGATAGTCAGATTTGCAAATTAACTTGTATATGAAGCAGTGTTTGACTGCTTCACTGTAAAAACAAAGCCCCTTCCGTTTACCTGCAGCTCAGATCTACGGACTTTTAGCAAAGAGCCACAGATGAAAGAAAGAACATAAATATGCAGCTTCTGTTTTTAGCAAGAACAATGTTATAGAAGAGAGTCTTTCTGATTGTTGGCTTTATGGCAATTTGAAAAGCTTCAAATGAAGACTTTAAGCACAGCAGCAGTCCCAGATTTGGGCTGCAAATGGAGATTTCCACACAGCCAGAAGCAAAGAGCAGTATGTCACTCTTCTCGCCTCTGCAGATGCTTCTCTCCATGACCACGGAATTTAGAGGGTTAAAACACTCGTGTAGGACAGTCACACTGAGTTTACACATTGTGACAGCAGTAACGATGCAACACACCAGCCCTCGCTGCAAGGCTGCCCAGTCAGTCAGTGGGCACGGCAGAAAGATTAAACTAGACATTTTTTGGTGAGGTAAAGGCAAATTGCACAAAGCAGACATGGAAGCTGGGCCTGGCACACAGGCGCATCACTCACAGCAGCTGTTTCCAAACAGGTCTGATCCCAACCACGCTGACAGCTAACAAGCAAAACACACACACTGGGACCTTCACGGAGAAAAATGCACCTTTTTTTCCCAGTTCACACCAAAAAGCTTCTCATCTGTTGCATTCTGGTGTCAGAAACAAGATCCTGAGGCATCCCATAAAGACAAGGACGCTGGCTTGCTCACTCAAGCGTTGATGCTCACAGACACGGAGTTAGGTGGCCCCATGTGAACCAGAAACAAGTGAATAGATGCCACTCATCACAGGCAGGCCACAGCCACAGCCACAGCCACTGTAAATTAAGGACTTTCCGAGAAGGTACCCACACCTCCTTCCATGCTGGGTCAGGTTAATGCCCTCACGGGTAAAGTGCAGAGCCACAGGGTCTCCACAGCAAGCCACAGCTGCTTTCTTCATGTTTCCCCATGTCCCTGAAACGCAGGACTGAGGTTCTGCCCCACAATGCAACTGGGCTGCCCCCATGTGATGTCACACGTCTTGTGGGGGTTATCCTGCCTCTCAGTTTTGAGTCTTCGTAGTGTTCCATGTAAGAGGTTCCTTCACAAATGGAGGTATGCTTCTGCTGAGAGATGACTGCAGCCTCATAGACTCCACGGCATAAACACTAACTGAAAACGACTGTGGGGGAGGAGGAGGAGGGACGTACACACAGGACGTGCTGCTGTGCTGCTTCCCCATGGCGGCCTCTCAGCACGGCAGGGACATTCTGGTTCGGGGTCCCGTGCCCTGTGGAGGCAGAAGAGTCTCTGTTCCAAAGCTACTTGGCCTCTTGCTTCTCTTGCAGCAGTGGGATAATCGACTCCCACGCCATGAGGCACTGGAACGAGAGCATGCACACAGATCAGCTGCTGAGTGTTACTGTTAATCCCGATCCTGCCGGGTCACCTCTGTCTGGTGGTGCCGAGGTCTGTTATCAGTACTATTGTCAATAGGGGAAGTAACAGGTGTTTGTCTGGAATCTGTCACCCCCATCTCTCTGAAAGAGCCACGTCCTTACAAGGCCTCCATGCCTCCATGATAGTGTGAGGCCTACACCCACTGTGTGGAAAGGCTCCAAGAGCATCTTTACCTTCACTAAGCAAAAACCAGACCGGGCAGGAAACTCCTGATGAGGACACCACCTCTGAGAACGGATGGAGGCATTGTTGGAGGTGTGGGCGGGACTTGTATCTGGATGGAACCAAGAGAGGCCAGTCACCTGAGTCAGGGTGGGTGGCAGACACACTCTTGTTCACCTCAAGTCTGGTTTGCTTGTTTAGGCCACTTTTATATATCCCCAAAGATATGTTTCTTTTATTTATTTACATTTACTTCTGTATATGTGAAGGGCGAGGGCACATGTACCACGACATGCGTGTGGAGGTGAGAGGACAACTTAAAGAGTTGGTTCTTCCTCCCCAGTGTGTGGGTTCCAGGGGGCAGATACAGGCCGCCAGGCTTCGCAGCCAGCTCCTTTACCCACCCCACTGAGCCGTGCACTGGCCCAACAATCGGGTTTTATTAGGCCCACATCCTGTTGTGTATTTTATATTCATTACCCCATGGTTCACAGTTAGAACTTGAATGCGCACTGATGCTCCTTTCATTCCAGATCCTTCTGACAGGACAGGAACTCAGAAGACTTGGGCATTGCCTGTGAGTGGCTGACCCAGCAGACATGGTCCTCCCTTTAAAAAGCCTTTTGCAAAAGGGAAGGGCAGCTCACTGTACAGACAGACTCAGAGTGAAGAACTCTACCCTGAGTCACCTAGGGAGGAGGTCTGCAGGGTGGGTAAGAGAGGCAGCATGAGGTCAAGCAGAAAGAAGAGTGCTGAAACCTCTCTCTCCCTCACACCTTCCATGGCCACTCTGAGGCTGGTGAAGAAGCCAGACGCAGAAGCCTGTCCTAAACAAGGAAAGACTAGTTAGCCTCAGGGAGCTTGCTTCCAGCAAAGGGCAGGAAGGGAGGCCCATAGCATTCTAAATTCAAGGCCACCCCTCTTAGCTGCAAGGGCCTTTCTCCCTGTCCCAAGAGGAACATGTGATCATTCTTTTCAGTCCTCAAAGGTACCAAGCTCTTTCCTTACTCGGAGACTTGCATATGTTGTTCCCTCTGCCCAGAGTATATGTTCATCAGATCGGTTCTAAGGCTGCTTGAGACCCCACAGGCTGGTCTCCTGACCACTCAGCTAGCCCCCACTCCTGACCACTCAGCCCCCACTATCTTTCTCCTTGCTCCTTCCCGTATCACACTTATTTCACTCTTACCTCTGGGAATCTATCACTAATGCTTCTCTGATGGACTTAGGATGCCGATAGCGTTGTGCAAAGCCTGTTATTTATCAGCTGGGTATACAATCCCTTGCATAGGAAAAGTGCAGAGAAACAATGTCAGATACATGTAGAAGCCAAGACCAGGCCTCAGACAGGTCCTGTTTATGGTACACTGGGAAGAAGCAGATGCAAGCCCTGAGTTTGCACTCTGGGAGTTTAGAGATGGTGGATTCATCTCCAACAGGCATGATGGAGACGCTGGACCTGTTGGTTTTAGACTGTGAAATAAGAGCATTGAGGTAAACTTTAATTGAGTGTCTGCCACGTGCTGGTATGTTCTGGTAACTTGCATGTGCATTTTACTTTGTCTTTGCAATTATCCTGCAAAAAAAATGATGGCACTTACAAATAAAGAAAGAGAGGGCAGGTAGTTGCCTCGCCTGACACAGTCAGCAGGAGGAGGCCTGGACTTCACATGGGAAGAGCTTCCTACCTTTGGGGAGGCAGGACTGTCCCCAAAAGTGTGTGGCCCCTGTCTCCTAAGCTGGTTGTATGGGAACAATCCAGACTGATGATTCTCTCAGTTAAACACTTGGTACTCCGAGGCTGGTCAGCTTGGGAGGAATTTTTAAACTTCTGTGAATGATAGTTTCAATCATAAAATTCTCTTTGTCACACTACCTGCCATGGCCCTCGAGTCCTGAGTCCTGCAATCCTGACTAGATATGAAGGGAGAAAGGACAGACACACAGACACACACGTGGAGTAAAGCTGGGATCAGGAGGGGGGTGTGCTCACTATGATTGAGAGTTCCTACTGCCAGTAACGTGGAACCTCAGTGAGTTTACTAGAAATTGCATAGGGGGAGGGCTTGCTAGTCTCAGAAGATCTCTGTAGGTAAGCAGTCTCCTGCTGTAAACATCTGGGAGGAGGAAGCAGCAGTTCTAGTCTTTGAACACCTGATCAATTGTTCACAGCTTTGCTGTCCCTCAAGCCTGGCATATAGGATGAAGTGCATTTGCCATTATCCAGGGGTTGGAGGCCTCGGGGTCCTTGGAATGGGTCAACAATGACATACACTCAGGACTTTGACTTACTCAGGGCTCCTCTGATACTCACATTGCTTGGTGGGATGGAGAGTTAAATTTAATGAGCTGACAACTGCTAAGCATCCAGAGCAAATCCAGTTCAGAAGCAGCAGGGACTCCAGAGAAAAGGCATGGAAGGGTGGCGGGCGGCTTTCTCCCCCAGCTCCCTTTAGTAAACCAGGCAGAGTGCAGGAACATCCGCTCGGAGCAGCAGCCACAACCATCTAAGTCTCAGAACAGTTAGGGCCAAGGATGTGTTGTACGTGGTGGATTCCCTTGGTGCTGTTTATATTTTGATGCTAAGTCTACTTCCTTAAGAGGGGCTGCCCTGACAAGGAGTGGATCACATACTCAGGTGATGTCATGTGAACCTTTTCCCCATTTTAACTGGTCAAATAAAGGCTAGAGCCTGTGATTGGGCAGTGGAAGGAAAAGGTGGGGTTAGGGGTTTTAGAGAGGGTGAGAAAGGAAGGAGGAGGAGAAGATGAGACAGAGTAGAGGAAGACAGAGGAAGAAGAGGTGGAAGGAAGATGGAGCAGGACCACCTGGCCTGGAGGAGCCACAAGCAACAAGGGATCTCATAGCTGGGGAACAGAGCAGTGTAGTGGTGGGTCTGCCTGGTCCAGGCATGCAGCCATAAACATTATAACTGAGGTCTGCCCAATCCAGGCGTAGCAGTGTAGTGGTGGGTCTGCCCAATCCAGGCGTGCAGCTATAAATATCATAACTGAGTTGTGGGTTCTTTATACGGGCTTATGGGGATTGGAGATTTACCCCAACAGTCCTAGGACCACAATCTAGGAGATAGGTCTGTCCCTAGCATTGCCCTACAGGGTGAGAGCTGTTCTGTTCCCAACAGCTGAATTTTAAGGCCAAGTTATTTCACCTGAAACCGGGTCATTGTTTAACTATAAGTTTAGGCTACAAAAGGACATCAAGACTTATTGCCAGAAATGAGTTCAAATTAGATACATGAGGAGTGAGCTTTGATTTTAGGAGATAGCTCTTTTACCCTCCCCTCCCGTGTGTGTGTGTGTGTGTGTGTGTGTGTGTGTGTGTGTGTGTGTGTGTGTGTGTGTGTTTGTGTTTGTGTTAATGGGAATGCTAAATCTGAGGTCCACAAATCCCAAGGATGTATCAAAGTCTTTTTAAATAGCATTGCTTTCCAGTGTAATTCCATGTACCTTTATCTAAAAAGAGTGTTTTAAAGTTCACATTAAAAACAAATATTAAGCCGGGCAGTAGTGGTGCACGCCTTTAATCCCAGCACTCGGGAGGCAGAGGCAGGCGGATTTCTGAGTTTAAGGCCAGCCTGGTCTACAGCGTGAGTTCCAGGATAGCCAGGGCTATACTGAGAAACCCTGTCTCAAAAAAACAAAACAAAACAAAACAAAAATTATTGTGGGTTGGAGAGATGACTCAGCAGTTAAGAGCACCTGACTGCCCTTCTAGAGGTCCTGAGTTCAGTTCCCAGCATGGTGACTCACAACCATCTGTAATGGGACCTAATTCCTTCTTCTGGTGTGCATGATGCCTGTCAGCTTCAACAGATGACTAAAGGGGTCCATGGCACAGTGAAAATGAAGACACCTTTATGTAAAACCACAAGGTAACATGAAGTAACCCCAAAGCCCTCATCAACTGGGGCTGCCCACATGCTGGTATCACTGGGTCTAGGAAGCAGCCAGCTTCCCAGATCAAAGAGCCACTTCCTCCAGCAAGAGGAAGCCTAGGAGAGCAGGGTCTCAGCTTTGAAACTCAGCACAGTCAGCCAGGACACTGGGGTAGCTCACATGAGGCAGGTTAAGGGTGGGACAAGGGAGATCATGTTTGGGGACTTCTGGAAGACAACTGTGGTGATTTGTATGTGCTTGGCCCAGGGAGTGGCACTATTTGGAGGTGTGGCCCTGTTGGAGTAGGTGTGTCACTGTGGGTGTGGGCTTTAAGACCCTCACCCTAGCTGCCTGGAAGCCAGTATTCTCCTAGCAGCCTTCAGATGAAGAGGTAGAACTCTCAGCTCCTCCTCCACCATGCCTGCCTGGAGGCTGCCATGTTCCCACCTTGAAGATAATGAACTAAACCTCCAAACCTGTAAGCCAGCCCCAACTAAATGTTGTCCTTATAAGAGTTTCCTTGGTCATGGAGTCTGCTCACAGCAGTAAATCCCTAAGTAGGACAATACCCATGGAAGGCTGTGGCTACTAGGAAGCACAGTGGCTTGTGCTCACCTTCTCATAATACTGGATATTCTTGTCAGCCAAGCCCACGAGCAGCTGCCGGAAGTCATGCCGCTTGTGGCTCTGCCACCGCTCCAGATCGGCCTTCAGGTCCGCGTTGAAGCACTCCATCCTGTCCTGGCACCTCTCCACATCTGCTGGCACCTGGAAGGAAAACATCTCCTTGGCTCTGACGGTGACTGGGTTCGCCTACTGTGAGCTCCTCCACAAACACTGTTCTAAATTAGAATGTCGAAGTGCTCCCTGGAGAGCAGACCCCGGAAGGGTTTGTAAAAAGCACCATCCCGCCCCAAGAAGCACCTGACCCATCCAAGCAGAGCAGACACACATGGCGGAACCACCCCTTTGTGTCAGAGTGAGGTGGTGTGGAGACCTTTTAGGATTTACTCAGCCATGCTGACAAACAGGTATAGATTAACAAGCACAGCGACACTCCTGGGCACAGTGCTGTGCTGTCAGCACTAGAGGACAAGGGGCTCCTGTGCTGGTCCCATGAACTAGTCCAATACCTATGATGTCTGATAATGCCTTTCCTCGTTTATCTGAGTGAACTGTGATGAGATTGCCAGCCAGCCCCCTCCTCTAGACTCCACATCATACATAAATGGGGTACCATTCTGCACTCTGGGTGGCAGTTAACCACAAAGTTCAAGAACAGAAGGAAAAAATCACTGAAAAATTGAAGCATAATATAGTAAGTAGCTTCAAGTTTTTCTTAAGGTTTAGAAAGACTTTCTCAAAAGGGAAGTGTGTCCCCTGGGTTTCATGACCTTCACTTTGCTATGGTAAATTGCATTCATCTCACATGGACAGTGGGGGTCTCCTGGTCACGATGGTTCTCCAAAACCAGATTTTCTGTCCATGCCTAAAGTTAGGCCAATATTTGCCAGAAGCAAATGTTGCTTGAACCTTGAAAGTTCTAAGTCCTCAGACTATTGAGCCCAAATGTCCCCAAGCTACAGGAGTCACTATTTTGAGTCAGTATCTACCAACCAGAGCAATGTCAACATGGCGTGGACAGGGCTGAGGGACTGGGCACCTTCCCTTGTGAAGTTGCCCAATTTATGAATGCCAGGACTGCTGACAGCTGGACACTCAGACCAGCAGGTGGCTGATGATGCAACTGTTCTGTGTGTTTTTGTGACGGTTAACTGACAAGGGACATCTACCATTCCTCCTCGTTTCACTATTCTCATTTCTGTGACTGGGGTATTGTTAGTCATGCCCCTGTGTCTGAACGACACTGAGACAGCAATATCCAAGGATAACGGATGGGTGCTGCCTATCCCAAGGTACAAAAAAATTGGGGGCTGGGCCACCTGTTAAGGCCTCAGATGGCAAAAAATGTCTGAATGGAGGATAAGCTACAATGCCCACATGGGTTCCTCCATGTTGATGAGAAATGCATTAGGGAAAGACTCAGATGTGGTGGTCTGTGCGTTGTCCATGGTTCTTGTTGTTTGCTCATTTGTTCAGTGCTCAAACTCTGGTTTGTGTGTTGCAGTGCAGGGTGGTATCCTAAAGTCACTTGAAATACATTACAAATATATATTCTTGAGTTCTTTTTATGGGCAGGACATGTAGGGCATTTATGCCCTAATATATAGATCTCTAGCTGTTTCCTTCTCGAAGCAAGGCCAGAGATTCATGTAAGAGGCAGCAGCTTTTGAACTCTAGTGTGGATCCATGGTAACACATGAATCAACATAGCAGACATGCATCCACCTGCTATGACGACTTACTGGATACAGACACATCTGCACCCCGAAAGGCCAGACAATCCCCAGAGGTAATCCGTGACTCACTTCTCTGCCCCCTCTGAGTTCCAGATGACTAGCACAGTATCAGATGAGGCAATTCATTTTTTAAAAAAGCATAAACAAAGTGAAAGGATGCCACCTCTGAGGTCTCATCTGGGTTCACATTTCCCGGTCTGTTGGGGGAGGGGAGAACGGTGACTAGTCTGTTGGGGGAGGGGATGACTAGTCCAACACCGACTGTGCCCAAACACTTATGCTTTTCTTTTTAATACCATCCCTGCTCCCACCCTTTCTGTGATACAAATACAACTTCTGATCACAAACAAGCAAGAAACAGAACCACCGATGGACAGAGGCGGGTTCTGTCCGTCCGTCTAAGGATGAGAGGCAGCGCAGGGAGCCTACAGCTGTCGGCCCACCCTTGGCTGGTGTTGTCCTGACCTTGGGACGTTCTTCCTTCCTCAGAGCCACAGCTTCCAGTTTGGCTTCGTACTCTGCTTGCACTTGGTCCCTCTTCTTCAATACGCCCTGTGGAAGGTAGAGGGAAGCATGTAATAGACTTCGAAGGGGCCTCCATCTCCAAGCCCTTGACAAATCACGGGGCCCTGGGCCTAGCCATGTGCTCCCAGGCCAGGGATTATGGTCCATAAGCTACACATAACAGCTCTACTGGCAGGAGGGAATGAAGGAGAACTGACCCTGGAGGGTGGTCTTTCTGGGGAGTAACCTGCCAGATTTTGACAGCAACAAATTTTGGGAAGAGCAAGTCGGGGAGGTTAGCACCACTGCTACACTGCCGGGGGCCTCAGCTTAACCACAGACAAAGACCTCAGGCAGATGCTAAACTTTATGCTTAAAATGCAGGGCTGTCTCTGGGTTCAGTGTAAAAATCTTAGTAAAAACAGTTCTTAATTATTATTACTATTAATTTATATAATTGACAAAAATCATACATATTTACTTTGCATAAAGTGTTCCAAAATATATGCATATTATGGTATGGCTAAATTGAGCTAATTAAGAGACATTACCTCATACTTATTTTTTGTGGTGAAAGCATTTAAATCTCCTCTCAACAATTTTCATGAATACACTAATCAGCTACCCTTGCTATGCTATAGAATGATCATAGGAGAGTTCTTGACTCTCTGATCTGTTGGCTGATCCCTGGTAGACTGATCTGCCCGTTGTTTGTTCTCTATTCTGGGTCAGGTAAAGGATGTGGAGACAGTCCCTACGCGAGGGTTCAGTCTGAGAGAGACCCTGATGTATAAGAGGATGTGTGTACAAGGTCTCTGAGGGGTGGGTCTGAGTCCCTCAATTCATACAGGAAACTTGCAAGGAGCAGCAGCAAATGGGCCCAAAGACATCCGGTGTGGGAGGGGCAGAGATGAGCAAGCCTGGAGCTCAGGTGAAAGGCATAAGGATGCGTTCATTCTTCAGTCCATGCTAGCAGGTAGCACCGCAGAGGGACCATCCCCTGGAGCCTGCACGCCAGGTTCCCCTTCAGACTCTAAGTGCCAGACGCAAAGTTTGCAGTAGAAGAAGCATAGCTCAGTTCCCCCCTCAACCTTCTGGTACATTTAAAAATGGCCAGCCAGGAACAGTGAGAGCCTTTCTACCCACTGACTCAGAAGTCACAGGTTACCAAGACAAGTTTCTAGTCATAAATTCCACACAGGAACCTCCTAACACAGCATGGAGGGAGGGCAAGAAGAACTCATTCCTGGACTAAGTGTTAGGCCTTGGTGTCCCTGCTGATGTGCTCAGGAGTGCTGGGTGACTGAACACCCGAGGGCACTCAAGGCCCATCTTCTAAAGGAAATCAACACTGAGATGACAACTGAAGTCTTCTCCTGAAGATTAGAACCTGCCATCATTCACCTCCCATTCCCTTTCTCCTAAATGCTCCCTATACTCATAAATGTCAGCGACAAAGCTTTCTGTGGTGACAGAAACACGCTATAACACAGCTGTCGATAGCCCCATCTGCCTATCGCGTACCTGACATGTGGCTTGTGTGACTGAAGAAATGGGTGTGTGTGTGTGTGTGTGTGTGTGTGTGTGTGTGTGTGTGTGTGTGTGTGTACGTACATGTACACACGGGTTCCCACCAAGACCAGAGGTGTCAATCCTGCTGGACCTTGACTCATAGACAGTTGTGAGACACACGACATGGATGAGAGTCATAATTTGTGTCCTCTGCAAGAGTAGAAAGTGCTCTTAACCATTGAGCCATTGAGCCAGCCCTGAATTTTTATTTATTTCTTTAAATTTAAAGTTAAAGAAGTCTTTTTATGGCCTTTTAATACCATATTAAACAGGTTAAATCTATAAAGCAAAACAAAGGAAAATAACAAAAGCCATGGGTCATTTCTGATTTCATAAAGTGTGTACACCCCCTTCACGGAATGCTGCACATCTTACTGGAGAAAGCACCGTTTTCAGTCTAGCCCTTCAAGGAATGACACTACACAGATAGGCATCCTGTTGTACCCTGTTGGTGTGACAGGGATCTCAGAACCAGCGTTTTTGAGATGATGCCTTGGGACTGTCAGCCCAGCGTGTGGTTTTCTCTCCTGCTTTTTACTGTGTCACTTGGCTGAGGATGCCGAGATTCCTGAAGGGGGATATGAGAGAAGATGCATCCCCCGGATGGCTACCATAGTCCATTTATTCATGCCATTCCACAAGGAGGGCAAGAGGACCTCAGATGATGCCAGACCTTGCTCTCCACTTGATCTGGGCTGCTCTTCTATCTGAGCCTGTGCCACCCCAACTCACCTAAAGCGAGTGGGATATTGTCTTCATGAGCAGGCTGGTGGGAGGACCTGGGCTTATATCCCAGAATCACTGGACAGCATAAAAGGCTCCCAACAACCTAGTGGAGGTGAAGGACATAGAACCTACTGTCTAAATGAGGACACTTGGCATGGTGACCTGTCTGAGGCCACACTGCTGGATGGCAGGACAGCAGCAACTCAGTTTCCACCATCTTCTGACTTAGGGTTTCACAGTCTGACCATAACCCAGCTATGCTGAAGGTTGGGCATCTTCTCTAGGGGCCCCTCTACACACTGTTGACCATGTTAAAGATGGCCCCCCTCCTCCAATAACACAGTCTCTGTGGGTACAACTGGCCAAACCAGCTTGTGACAGTTAAAGAGGGTTGACCCTATATGATGGGGTGAAAGCCAAGAGGCTCCATCTACAGAGTCACCCCCTTCCTGCCACCTGAGCCTCTCTCCATGTCACTAGCTCTTGCCCCCTACTTCTGCCTTTCAGTATCCTGATTCATCAACCTAGGGGCAGAGAACAAAACGAAACAGCTCTGTCTTCGCAGAGCTTCCGTGCCAGAGGGGGGTGGGGTGGGCAGACAACAAACAAGAAGACCTATTCCCCAAATGTGGGAAGGACTGAGGGTTTGGGGACAGGGTGAGCTTGTCTTGGATAGCATGTCCAGAAGTGGAGCCCTTCAGCAGAACTTTAACTGGTCCTACAAATCTGGAACTTCGCCAGCATTCTGTTCAGATGAAGAGAAGCTAATGACTCAGCTTAGTGCTCACTTTTAACAAGAAAATTTGGGGGGAAAATTTATAAAAATGGTAAGAAATTATAAAATATTTAAGAAACCTATCAAATATATGGATTCTGATGGATTTGGAGAAAGGACTATAAAAATTGTGAGACAATTTGTGTACTACTAAATATGTGACCATAGTTTAAGAAACCGGTTTTTACAATTCTCTCTTCCTCTGTAAACCCCATTAACCATCCTGTTTCTGCTACCCTCATCCCCACTCTCTCTGGACATGTTGGAAATTTTCTATAAAGAATCATCAAACAATACAAATGTAATTCCTGTCATCCAAAACATTTACAATGCACCAACAGTACCAATAAGAGACTTGGAACTGTCAATCGTGACAGGTTGTGGCAAACAGCCTTCTGCCTACAATGACGAATGGACCTGGAGGAATTGCAGGCATATTCTGTGGTTTGACTTCCAACATCAACACTGGATTTTTTTTTCCATGAAAATACCACAGTTGTGAGTATACAGCAGAGATCACAATACACCCTCAAGGCCATGGCTTCCTCTGCTGAGGCTGTGAGCTCGCAAACTGTGAGGAGGGAAAGAGGCTTCCTCAAAGACTCACTCTGGTTCATTCAAAGCTAGTACCAATAACTACCATGGAAGCAAAGCCAGCGGGACCCGCTTATTCCTGCAGCCCGCCCAGCACGTGTAGGAAAGGACCGCCATCAGGGCTCCAGTAAACCCTCTCTCAATTTCCCTTTTCCTAGCAATTCCAAAGCCTCTCACACAAATATAAAACACCACAATGTTTGTCAGGCACTTAGAAGGCGGAAGCAGGAGGATCTCTGTGAATTCAAGGCCTGGTCTATACAGAGTTCCAGGTCAGTCAGGGCTATACACAGAGATCTTGTCTCAAAATAAAAGATCCGAAAGCTTTTTTGAAAAGGACTCTCTTAGGAAATAAATTGATTTTTAGGCAGCATGAGTACGCAGGGGAACCAATGAAGACGTGCATCACTGTCTGCAAATCTTCTCCAAGTGCCTTGGACCTCAACAACCTTAGGTCAATGCTGGCTCTGCTGTGGAGTCCCCCTGCACATCCCTGAGCAGTCTCTTCCTTTATTAGCTGGCTTACCTCAGCAGGCACTGGGCCAGAGCTCCAGCCTCAGAGGCTGCCAATCAACACTTCCTCTTCTCCACGCCCTTCCCCCACCACACTGTAGGCAATCCTCCTTCCTGTCCCATTATCCTGACTGTAGTATTTTGGGGATCAGTGACTAAGACACTCAGTACAATGTTTCACACATGGGGTGAAGAAGAGGAACACCCACTACTTCCTTGCTGTGTCTTCAGTTGCTCCAGCAACCCTGTGCCTCACACTGCAGTCCATGCTTTAATTAAGATACCAGATAAATCTTTGCTTAACAGCAATTTAAATCCTGCTCTAACCACAAATGTATACTAAGTATTAACATACTTGCCACACGCTAGAACAGAAAAACCCTAAAACTGCGCGTATTAGATTCTGTCTGAGCAAGGTTGGGAAGCATCTTGATGAAGGGTGTGTGTACAAGAGTCAAATCCACACAAACCCCAAGGATTGTAAAAGTTACTTTTTGTTTACAAAAGCAAGCACTGTTAACCTTGCAAGCAAAGTGAAAATATTTTGGTTCATTTCATAATGCGGGATGCCTTCCATACTTGCTTCAGCCACACATTAGAAATTCTTCCTTGCATCTACCTATCTATATCTATAGTCAAAAGCAATGTAACAGATGACAGTCAGCTGCAGGTTTGGGGCCAGAAGTTTTGGTTTTTCAGCCTCTATTCCAATAATCGCCAACCAGGCCTCTGGGCAGGCAGGTGCATGCCTGTACAACTGTAGTTAGTACAGCGTGTGTCTGTCTGTAAGTGGGAGGGTCAGAGTTCAGGGCCATCCTTGGCAACCTGAGGGGGCTGCTTGGAAGTGAGCTTTCAACACAGAGCTCTTGTACTGTTGGGAGCCAGATCCTTTCTCCACCTGGTGCCACCATCACAGGCGTCCCCTGAAGCAGTGTTCTCAGCCGGTTCTGTGCGCCGCCATATGGGGCATGAGAACAGGCTATCTGTAGGCTGTACACAGATCCATGTGCCCTCACTTGCTGCCACTGAGCCAAAGTTTTTTTTTTTTGCTCTTAAACCTTTTATATATGATCTTGTTCTCTCTTAAGTTCTTATCTCTTCCTCATTTTCCCGCCCCTTGGTTTTCCTGTTCCCTCGGTTAGGAATTCTCAGGAACCCTGAGATCAAGGCTGAAATGTCCCCACGCTCCTGTAACAGCTCTACATGCTCGCAGTTGTGTTTTGCTGTCTAATGCGCTTCCAACCTCACCAATTCTATTTAACAAATCAGATACTTTTTAGCTAACTTTAGGTATGTGGGAGCTTTGTCCGCTTGTCTGTGCAGCATGTGCCTGTGGCCTGAGGACGCTAGAAAAGGATTCTGGGTACTGGATCTACAAACAATGGCGAGCCACCATGTGGGCGCTGGGAATTGAACCCAAGTCCTCTGGAAGGGCAACCAGTGCTCTTAACCACTGAATGTGTTTTTAATTCCCTAAGTTACCTGACCATCCTTCCTCCACAGCCTCCCACTCCTGTTTAGAAGCTGTTTTTAATCTTGCAGTATGAGAACACTGAGAAAATTTCTCCCAACCTGTTCTTCCACTTAATTCACACCCTCTGTTCGTCATACCTCCTAACTATATGACCTTGGAATTAGTCTTACCAACTACACAGAAGGGATGTGTAACACATGCAAACAGGCAGTAACTCACAGGCTTTTGGTGAGTGTACAAAAAGCAAGCCAACTTACCTTCATAGAGTCAGAGTATAGAATGTATTCCCTGAGCACAGGCAGAAACTCTTCTGTTATGTCATCTGTCAGCTCTTCCAAGGCTGTGGAGCAGTTCCCAATGCAGGCTGACACGCCCTCCAGGGGCCCTGCCAGCTCACCTTCCAAGGCGCTCCATGTGGAATACACAGGCCCATATTCCCTCAGCTCCACGAGGTACTCTACAGGAAGAAAGGCAACTGGTATCTGGCAGGGAAGCACTCACTGGAGTCACTGTTGGGAATCCACAGCCCAGACCTCTCTCCAGTAGGACACACAGCCTTGGCTCTTCTCTTTCCTGGACACACCCCCTTTAAGTGTAATATATTCCTAACATTTTTTTAATACCTAAAAGCCAATGTAAGTTACTACTAACATACAAATCTAGGATTCTTGCTAATAGGAACCAAAATACTTTATGGGGGAAAATGGTTAAGAACCAAATCCAGTGAACTTCTTCAAAAACAATTACCCCGCTCAGGATGTTGCAAGTGAATGTTTTGGAAAGCACTGGGGGAGACTTTCATATAGGTTCAGAGGCCTCGGATCCCCTGGAACTGGAGTTATAGATGGCTCTGAGCCACCATGTGGGTGCTAGGAACTGAATCCAGGTCATCTTCAAGAGCAACAAGTGTTCTTGACCTGAGTCATATCTCTAGTACTCCAGGGTGGGGGCTTTGTTTACAGGGGAAGAAATCAGCCACAGCGGAGAACAATGGGCTTATGGGACATGCTGCTGAAAGAGATGTGGCCTCATAGAGGCAGACTCACTCCCTCGCTCAATGATCCTATCAGTGGTTTCAAGAGGAAACCCAGCCCTCCATTTGTCTCAGGGTTCCATCATTTGAAGAATATGGCTGCTGTTGTTTAACTGAACAGGCCTGTGTGATATGCTTCACGTCTCAGCATGATTATCACATTGTTCAGATGTGGCTGCCTACACCTGTGTAAGGGGACAAGGTTTAATCAGGTGACCGCGACAGAAGGAGGGTAGACAGGCAGTGGTGATGACAGGAACAGACTCAGGTGTGAGCAACTCCCAGCTCAGAGGAGCGGATGTGAAGTGATGCAGGGCAGGGCGGAGCAGACACTAAGTTCAAAAGCTCGCTGGGTCATATCCTTGGCAAGCACGGGCACCACGCTCTTCTTTGGAGCCATCTCTCAGCTACACTTATTTCCGTAATCATTGGCCCATGGGAACACCAAGTACCATACTGAGTGCAAAACACATTCCAGGCGCCACCAGCCCCTCCTCTCTTTGTATCTGGTTTTAAGCAGAATAAGGCCTGGTTCTGTCACTGCAGAATGTCTGCAGGTTGCTTCAGCCCAGTGTAATGATCGCCATTCCCGCCACTCTGGGCACCATCAAAGAGCTCACCTATTTCTTCTTTGATGATTCGCTGGGCTATCCGATCGATGGTTCCCAGTTTGAGTGCAAAAATGTCTAAGTAGTCACCGATGGCTGCGAACTCCAGAGGCCGACTCCTCAGCTTATAGCCTCCGGTGACATGCTTGACTGACTCACCCACTCTGGTCAGCAATGCTATCCCCTGCTTCTTGTAGGCATTCAGGTCCTGCAAACAACAACGTAACCTCTCAATCACACGGCCAGGGCTAAGGAAACCAGCTTCGGAGGCAGTGACTCATTGGAAACAAAGAACTAGAAAGCAGGAGCTATAAGGGCCAAGAACACATCATAGCCCCACTGTGGGAACTCTTCCTGTGGAGGCCAAACAAACATCTGCCTACCCTTACAGGGCAAACCAAAGTACAAGTCTAAAGTCCAAATTGAAAAGCCATGCCACAAAAAAATCCTCACCCAGCATGGATGACGACTTCCCCAAAGCTGCAAAGATAGATATCTCCCCTTGACTAGATGTCCAGAGTCTATACACACTGGCATCTCCCAAGGTCTTGAGGCCACATGCAGTTAGGAAGAATTGTATAGATAGCTGAGAAGTAAAGGGGAGTGGCTGAGGTGAAGTGAGGTCCAGCAAAGCCCCCCCAGCACACATGCCAATCCTCCTATGATGGAATATCAGTAGTCACCAGGCCGCCTGCACTCTTGCAAAAAGTCACAGCTACTGTGACAAGATGTGGCTGGTATGCTTGAAGGAGAGCATTCTACAGTAGACTCCCCTGCCCCCAGCTCATGTCCAGGTTCCCTGTCAACATGGCTGGGCCCAAGACCCTCCAGTCCAATGGCTCTCAACCTGTGGGTCATGACCCCTTGGGAGGGGCGTCAAACAACTCTTTGGTCCTAGCACTCAGGTGTGGAGGGAATCTTTTGTTCTATGTGTGGAAGCATCCACCTGTCAATAAAACAGCTTATGGCTTACTAGCTTAGGCAGGAAACAGGGAGATGGACGTTCCAGTACACAGTGAGGATTTCTGGAAATAGAGTCAGATGTGAAAAGATTTGCCCCAGACACTGAAAACAGTCACATGAAACTGAGGACCTGGCAACCAGTCACAGGGCAAGACTCAGAATAGAATAAATAGGTAATTAAGCTATGAGCTAGTTGGGGAATAAGCAAAGTTTTGGCCTAGACATTTATTCATGAAATATTATGTCTCAGAGTCATTATTTCTGGGAACAAAGTGGACGGGTAGAAAAACACAAGGTTACAATTGGCATTAACTATACTCAGAGGAGGTAGAGACAGTGAATCTCTGTGAGTTCAAGGCCAGCCTGGTGTACACAATAAGACCCTGTGCCTCAAATCAACGCACCAAGCGAGCAAGCAAGCAAGCAAGCAAGCAAGCAAGCAAGCAAGCAAGCAAGCAAGCAGCTCTTAGGGCTGAGCTGGTGGTGCATGTGGGTCACTTCAGCACTGGGGGCTGAAAAATAAGGATCATGTGCTCAAGCTAGCGTGGGCTTCAGAGTGAGGCCTGCCATCACCACTGCTCTGCTGCTGTGAAGAGACACCAGGACCAAAGCAACTCACAAAAGAAGGCATTCAACGGGGGCTTGCTTGCAGTTTCTGGGGTGTAGAGCAGTATTGTCATAGCAGGGGGCACAGTGACATGCATGGTGGTGAAGAAGCTACATGCTTCTTGGCTACATGGTGCCATGAGCTACATCCTGATCCACGGGGGTTGGGGGGGTGAAGGGAGGGAGGGAGAGAAAGAGAGAGAGAGAGAGAGAGAGAGAGAGAGAGAGAGAGAGAGAGAGAGAAATTGATTCTGATCTACTGGTGGGGGTTGGGGGACAAACAAACTGACAGACACTGGGCCTGGTGTAGGATTTTGAAATGTCAAAGCCCACCTCAAATGACACTCTTCCTCCAACAAGGCCACACCTCCCAATCCTTTTCAAATAGTGCCACTTTCTGATAACTAAGCATTTTAAATGAACCTATGGGGGCATTCTCTTACTCCAACCACCACAGTCCCTATCTTAAAACAGCAACAACCAAAAGCATATACAGCATTCCCTGTCAGGGAAACAAGCCTCCTGCTCCCATTACTTCCCATCAGTTCCCACTGAGCTTTCTTACACTCTTCAGCACCACTGGCTTCTTGGGGACATGTCTAGTTTGGGATGAGGGCATGCCATCACCAAGAGGACTGTCTTGTAAATGCTGCATATAAGTGTTTCATCTAGGATCCTGGACTCACTGCATGCTGTAAAAGACTTCCCTTCCCAGCTTAGTGCCTGAATCTAGCAGCTGTAGCCACCCAAGGGACCCTTGTCAAGATCGGGCCTGTTGCTATTCCTAGGAGGAAGATTATCAGAGCCTTACCTGCGACTCCAGTCATTCCTTCCTAGACCTCCCTGACAGCTATATGTAGTTGGAGTGAGCTTATATATAGCACAGAAGCTAAAGGGAGGGGGTATTCATCTGTGCAACTACAGGGAAGTCATGACCTACACTGGGGTAAGACTGTTGTAAGGCTGTTTTAGTCACACATACTCCTGTAAGTAACCCCTTCCCTGGGGGCTGTAGATAAAACCCAATAAATTCTCTGGCTCAGCTCTGGAGGAATTGTTATGTTGGTCTGTCATCGGTCTCCTGTCTTGGGAAATAATAAATGTTTGTTGACATCTCCCTCCAGGGAAGGTCACACAACAGTACGTTAAAGGAGAACACAGGAGAGTTAGTGGGAAAAACAGAGCTATTGTCTCATGAGTGTAGAGTTTCCGCTTTCTAAGAATAGAAAGTTCTGTTTCTTCAGACAGGGGTGCATGGAGCTCAGGCTGGCCTTCAATTCACTATATAGCTGAGGATGAATTCCTAATCCTTCTGCCTCCACCTCCAAAGTGCTGGAATTAAACATGTTCATCACCCCAAACCGAGGTAGAACTTGTTGATGTACGGGCTGCTCTCTCTTACATGAAACTGGATTCTGATGGAGACACTGAAGGGTCTTATTACACACCTTTTAAAAAGTCTTTGTCATACTGTTTAGCCCAGAAATCTGAATTCATCTCTCTCCAGGATACGCACAATCTCCCACTCACTCCTAATGACCAGGTGTCTAGCCCAGAAATCTGAATTCATCTCTCTCCAGGATACACACAATCTCCCACTCACTGCTAATGACAGGCGTCTAGGCCACAGCCCTCTCCTGCTTCATTCAGTAATGAGGACAGCCTGGAGCTTCGGAACAAAGGGCCTGAAACCTCAGAGCCAACTGGCACTTTGGGAAAACAAGAAACTAGAAGAACCACACCCAAGCATCAGTATGCTGAGAAATGCTAACATTTAAACAGGTTCAACCTGTGGGGGGGTGGGGTAGTCCATAGACAGCCATCAACTGAAGCTAAAAACAAGAACTTTTGGACTTTGCCAGGTAGTTTCCATGAGTGGAGAACAGAATCTTCTGGGAACCTTAAATGTCAGCAGCTGCTATCTGTATACATGTCTCTGTTTTCTTGTAATTTTACCCCCTCCAGAACAAAAACAAAACAAAACCCCAAACCTAAACTTCAACACCTTTGCCATTAGAATGTATTATATATGGCTTGAACGCACAGATCTGAAACTGAATGGGCTGGCTAGGGAGTGCTAAGCTGCCCGAGAGTCTGAACATGTGACCCCATTTCTGCACAGGATGAGTGGACTGCCTTAGATTTCAGGCCAGTTCTGCCAATAGCAAGTGAAGCACGAAGCCAGTGAACAAGCGAGTTGAGCTTGAATAGTGTAGAAGAACACCGGAAGCCAACTGCTTTTCTGGCAGATGACTGGAAAACACACCTAAGAGGAACGGAGTTGTTGGCAAGCAATGGCCAGGCCTTGTGATACAGCTGTTAAGGGAGGCTTTAGGAGCCACAGGACCCGACTTCAAGTCCTACTGATGTCGACTGAACAAGTTTAATCGCTCTGAATTTCAGTTTCCTTGTCTGAAAAATGAAGCTGGTTACTCTTTTAAGGCTATTGAGTGCTGCTCTGCAGGTGCTCAGGCAGGGAAGTGACCATGAAGGGATGAGAATAAAAACTTGGCTCAGACCGACTTCATCAACCTTGGACCAAACTTGGGGAGTCTGATGCCAGGTCATTCATTGCCGGCACATTTAAAACACAGTAGTTTGGGGAAAAGTTTCCAGGAAAGTCATTCCAATTCCAGTGTTCAATAAAGCTTAAGGCGTGACTATACAGACACCGCTTTACAAAGACACAGTGCCCATGAGGGTGGGTTCTGTAGTTAGAAGGCCTGGAATCTGCTGTAGCCCTGACCAACATAGCATAGAGGCCAGAAAGTACAACCCTAAGAATGGGTTCTATTAACTGGGAACTAAAGATTAACAGTCTGGTGGGGAAAGAGTTTGGGATAAACATTTTTGGGTTATTTGGGTGAGGTCTGTCTCTACAAAGAAGGTGGGTAAGGTTAACCTCTACAGACAGAAAAAAAAAAGTCACCCACGGTTAACAATGCTCACTCCTAGCCTTCTGGCTGAAAAACAGGTAATTCCTCTTTTGAGGAGAGGCCCTTTTGTGTTTAACATTCCTGGTTCCCTATACTCTGTGGGCCCACATGGGTCTTTGTGCACACCTTGGTGTGTGGGTGGCAGGCATGTGGAGGTCAGAGTGCAGGAGGTCAGAGGACAGCCTTGTAGAACTGAATCTTTTCACCTTTACATGGGTCCTGAAGAGAGGACTTGGCTCCTTAAGCTTTTGTAGTGAATACTTGACCCACTGAACCATCTCAGCAGCCTTGAAGAACACTCTTACAAACACTTGGTATTCTTTCTCTTTTGTGCCTTTTGCTGGTAAGCCTGCCAACCTACTAACACTGCCAAGAAGTGTTTAATGGACATTTCTGACTTTGGCAAGTGAGAATACTGACTTTCATTGCTGCTGTAAGGGAGTGGGGGCAGCCTATTATCCTGCTGGATTCTAAAGAAATGGTGCCAATGCAATGGCACCAAGAAAGTAGAGGGCCTTTATGATGCCCAGCTCAGAGGGTCACTCGTGGAAGTGGCTCGAGAAAGAGCAAGGCAGTGTTTGAGAAGGAGCCTAAGAACATGCACGTACAGGAACACACACAAAATTCTGCCTGTACCTTAGCAGTGAGGAATACATTGAAGTGTTCATTGAAAGAGAGCACAGGGTGATCTGTAATCCTTTTTAGGAATTTGTCCAATGCTTTTCTTCTGGTCTCCACAAACTCTTCTGAAAAGCGATCCACGACGCCCTTCACCACAAACTTCTCAGGAAGTGGCTAGGAAACATGAGAAAATAGTCATCAAGACGTAATCTAGAGTAAGCAAGTAAGCAAGAAAAGCTCGCCAGGCCACCAAATTCTTCCTGCCAGTCTGTCCAAGAACAATGTTGGGTTTCGGGTGGTTTTTGTCTGTTTTTTTTTTTTTTTTTTTTTTTTTTTTTTGAGGCAAGATCTCATATAGTCCAGGCTATCTTCAAACTCACTATGTGCCTCAAGATGACCTTGAACTTCTGCCTCCACCTTGAGACTGAGATTACATTTTATTACCAGGTCACTTTATGCCAAGCATTTTACCAACTGAGCTGTATTTCCAGCCCATGAACGATAGTTCTTAATCTGTTAGATCTTTACGTTATCATCAACAAAGATTCATGGGACATGCAGCTGCAGCAAATTCCAAGTGCCCTGTCAGCACGAAACACTGTCACATAGCCCCTGACACACTGAGACGCCAACACCTGTCCAGTAAATGCAGCTGCACTGTCTACATATGCAGAGAAGATACAAAGAGAAAGTGGAAGACAACGCCTAAGAAAAGAGAGCAAGGGCTGGGGAGACACAAGCACAGGGATCTGAGTTCAAGTCCCAGAACCCATGTTTAAAATGAAGGTCAGGGATAGCGGTGTGTATTTATGGCACAGTGCTGAGGCTGCAGAGACAGGTGGATCCCTGGGGCTTGCTGGGCAGCCAGCCTTGCCTACTCAGTAAGCTACTGCCCTGTGAAAGACTACATGTCCACCCTACATCCCCCCAAAAAAGAAAAATTTAAAAAAAAAAAAGGAAAAGGGTAGAAAGTGCCAAAGGAACAACACCCAGGGCAGAACTCCATACACACACAGCCAGAGACACACGTACCCACACTAGCTACCTGTGCATACACGTATACACACAAAGATACACTAAAGGGAGGGCTGCACAGACAATATCAAGCACACAGAAATGTATTATAATAGATTAAGATTTTGTTCCCAGTTCAAAGGGTACAAGAACACAGTAATTAGAGAAATAAGGAAGTAGGCACACTCCCATAGCTGAAGACGGTCTTAATTTCCCCTTTAGGTTTGTAATCAAAATGTAACTTTCTTTGCTTCTTTCATGCAATCAAATTTCTCTATCATAAATCTGTGAGCAGATACTGTTGACCAATTTAAACTACCTGCTCACCCAGGGACCTTTGATCGTCCATTTATTTACTTGGTAGCTTGCTCAAGGACATGGTTAAAGGTGTCTTTCTTACTTCTCCACAAGGAAAAGTGACTGCTCTATACAACCTAAAACTATCTGGGTTCTGATCAAAAAAAAAAAAAGTTTGGGAGGACGTAGCCCTATCTGCTACTGCTGTAGGAAGGTGAGCTAGTTCTGTTACCATGGAACCCAGTAGAATTTCTGCAGTAAACTTAAAACTGCCTTCCCTTGATAGCAAAATAACGCCTTTAATCCTAGCACTCCAGAAGGCAGAGGCAGGCAGATCTCCGAATTCCAGGCCAGCCAAGGCTGCACAGTAAGTCTGTCTCAAAAACAAAAACAATAAACAAAACCATCCCAAGATCCTGAAAATATATCTTGTATTTTAAGAGTCTGGGACTTTTGCTGACCACATAGCCAGAACTAATAACACACCTGAGGACACTTATGTCCTGACTGCTAGCCTACTGTGAGGTCACGTATGTCCTGACTGCTAGCCTACTGTGTTCAAGCTGTTTAGCCTGCCTTTAAGGGAACAATGTAACAACCATCTCACTTGCCTTGGGCTTTTCATGTCATCAGCTTTTACAATCTAAACTAATGCATAGCTGTAATCTTAAATTATATACTTGTCCATGCCCCTGTCTCAGAACGATGCATGTGTATCATTTGCTGAATGCAGCAAATACAGAGATTGAAAGCAACTTTCTAAAATCTACCAAAAAGGTTAAATGCAACATGCATGGATACTGGTTGCTAAACAATGTTTATAATAATACTGTTTATTGTCTCCATCAGTTGGAGCCAGTGATGTAACTCCCTGTAAAACTTTGTTAAGGACTTCTGTAAAGTGTTCATTCCTTCCTATGTGATGCTCTCCGTGCTGTTGAAGAAAGACAGAGTGAAGTCCTTTGTTTAAGCACAGACACAGCTCAGACAACTGACAGACACATGGACATATCAACGTGACAGCCTTCAGGCAGGCGTAGAATCAGATGACAACAGAGGACAGAAGACCCAGGGAACATAAAGTGGAGAATTCAAATCTGGACCACTCTTGGTTAAATCTCACCAAGGGGATGTGCTTTTATTTCTTTCCTTAATTCGATACCAATGCATTATTGGTGACTCAGAGCTAATCACTAATGTGTTTAATCCATGCGTAAAAATCCATTTAAAAAAAAAAACCTAAAAACAGATCTGCTAAATGGCCCTGCTATGCAACAGGGTGTCCGCCAGAAAGACTCTAAGCCAGCGCACCTCACAAAGTATTCCCGACAGCTAAGCTAGCTGGGCAAGGGAAGAAAGGAGGCAGGGGAAATGTGCAGTGCATACGGCCAGTCTTCTTCAGCCACAGAAGCTCTGTCACTACAGGCAGCTGGAGAGAACTAAGCACAGTAAGTGAACCAAGCCAGTCTCGGAAAAACAAGTCTCACACGGTTTCTCTTGTACGTGGCATCTAGATTTGTACATACATGAGCAAACTCACATATGTGTAGAGGACATGAATCTGTAAAGGAGAATAAACGGTTCTAATGGAGGGTGGAATGGATTTGTTCAGGAGACCACATGTACCTGTATGAAATGTCTTATGTGCCAGTTCTTATGTCCACATGTACAACGATTAATACGATAAAAATAAACAATGTTTGAGTTTTAAAATGTTTAAAGACACATTTTAAAAATGGACAAATAGGGGTAGTGATGAAGCTCAGGGGTGGAATGATAACGTTGGCAACTTCCCCCCAGATCGACCAACAGCCAATGACACATGAAAAGATGTCCACCATAACTATTAGGGAAACGAATCAAAACCATAATGAACTTGGATGCTGTGACACACACGTGTAATCTCAACATTCAGAAGATTAAAGCGAGAAAAACCTAAGACTGTGCAGGTTACATATCCAGGTTGAGCTACATAACAGGTCCCTATCTCAAAAACAAATGAACAACCCCAAGTGCTGCACTCTCTCACGCAGGAGAAACACAGGCGCGGGCGGGGTCCCCTGGCTCTGGTGCTGGGCCCGCGCTGCCGGGAGGGAATGCTGAGGGAACGCTGCTTTCCGGCTCGGTGCCCAGTTCCAGTGGCACATCTCTGTGAGATCCGCCTGCACGCTGAATTGAGTCACGCCCGGGCGGCTAGAGATGGAGCGAGCCTCGGGCACTCTCCAGCCTGGCAGCACAGGGAAGGAGTGCGGATAGAGCGCGGGCGCTCTCCAGCTCCCTTGTGCTCAGAGCACTCATCACCCTGCACCAGGTCTTGACCGTAGTGCGCTTCCCATGGTACCTGCCGCCACCGTTAGGAGTGCTCCGCTGCTGTAGAGTGGGTCTCCTCGTGGGCCCAAGTGTTACAACCCCTTTGACAAAGTTCTCCAGTGCCGAAGTAGTTTTCATCTTTATTCATTCTGGATGGCGGGCAGCACTCACGGGGCAGGCGGGTGGAAAAGGAGGGGAGAGAGAGAGCTACTCGGGTCAGGGTGCTCTATTTATATTGTTCTGGGAGGAGACAGGGGTTTGGTAGCCGATACTTTCCATTGGCCCAGCTTGGGGACCTTTTGGTGCCTCATTTGCTTTGCCCGGGACTCAGGGTTGCTTTCTATGTGACAAGTCTCACACAAGTCTCACACACCAGGCCTCTCTCTATACAGGGGTTGTAAAGGTTGTGACCGGTTGTACAGGAGTCTTCTGGGAGCACTGGCTAAAAATATGGCCTGGTCCCTTGTGGAAATATCACAGGGTCTCCCAGAATTTTTATGCCTGAGCTCAACCGGATGTCAGATTGCCTGTTACAGATCACTGCCTCACACCCAAGTATTTGTACAGATGTATGTTGGAATCTACAAAAAAAAAAAAAAAAAAAAAAAAATCCTACTCGCAAATTATTATAAGAATCCATTGGAAACTTCAGGGTTTAATTTTAAAGCACTGACATTATACACAGTACTTGATAGTTTGGGGTATATGTTACATATGCTTTTAGCTTCTAAACCTAGTCTGAAATAAAAGCATATTTCCTATATATTATCACAGAGAGGCTTATTTCTAAGTAGGAAATCTATATGAAACTGCTCAGTAATGGAATGTCCAACTTCTTGTCTGAGTCTGAACTCTTGCCTGCACTCAACAAAAGCTTACTGAACACACATGCCAACACTCACACCTGTGCCTTCCGAACCTTACCAACTTCATAGAAAACCCCATGCAAGGCAAAAACCACGGCCAAATAAAGAGGCATCAAGATTAAAAGCCATGCCATCAAGAAGAGTAATTGTCAACTCAAGTTTAATTCAAAGTACTTGCAAGTTCAATCAATATCTTACTATTAATGTCCCTACTGAGTAAGCTAAAAGTACCTCAAAAAAAGGAGAAAGGGGCTAGAGAGTCCATTGGTCAGGAACATTCACTGCTGTTCCCAGCCCCCACCTCAAGTATCTTTAATTTACATTTTGGGTCCAGGGGACCCAAATGCCTTCTTCTGGACTCCATGGCATCTGCATAGCATTGGCAGATGGCGCATACATGGGTACACACACATGAATAAAAATAAATATTTTATTTAAAAAGTGGGTTTGGGTGGAAAATGAAGCCATTTTATCATTTCAAATCAGGGAAAGAGTTGTTGCAGCACAGATCTCTCACTAATTCCAGTAAAACGAAAGCTGCACAGCGAACACTCCCTTTGTCCTTCAGCAGAAGCAAGCCTTCACTCTGCAAGCAGAACTGAACACCAGTGTTCGACAGATGAATGTAAATCATCTCCCAAGCCTGTGCATGCCAATCCAATTGTCCATGTGTCTGCTGTGCAGCGAGCCGTACTGAGCAAAGCGGCGGCAAGGCCAGTGAGCACACGCAGAGGCACAGCAAAGGATGACGGTTGCCTGGGGTGGAGGAGGGGCCTGGGGGGCTGCCTAATTCACATACATACACTGCTACACATGACGAATAGCCTCTCCAGTGAACAACATGGTGTGCTCTTAAGTGTGCTCTTAAGCTCATGAAAGAGCTCGGGCTATAGACTGATGGAAAGTGTGAGACCTTAGGCTTGATCCCCAATACTGCTGAGAAAAAAAAAAGGTAAAATAGAACAAAAAGAAATGTAATTTTAATTCTCAAAGATTAAATACAAATATTATATTCTTATAATTTGTTATGGGATATGTCATGTTAAGTATTCACATGCACAAGGATACTTCTGAAGGGGGTAGATGTGTCTTGACTGTGGTAACACACTCATGAAATTGTGCACATGTAAAATGTACATGTGCATTAATGTACATCAACTTACAGAGAAGCCACGTGGGGCCAAGTCTCCATTCGAGACTCTCGGATGCCTTCGTTACATGATAAAGAGTAAACTGTCTCTACAAACCACAAACACTCCACACACTTCCAGCTCCCAGCACATACGGGTACTTTCTGCTTTTAAAATTCCAGAGGAGCAAAGCAATATAAAGAAAGAAAGAAACCTGTCAGAACACTGCAAGACATCAAAGGGCTCTGTAGGTTTTGAAGCTGAAATGTCCCCTACAGACTCATGTGTTAAAGGCTTGGTCCCTAGGCAGTGGTGCTACCTGGGAAGGTGGCAGCTAGCTGGAGGAAGCAGGTCACTGGAGGGTATGTCTGTTGGGTTATACTTGGCCCAAGTCCTTTCTGACTCTGCTCTGCTCCCTGGCTGCTGTGAGGAGTGCAGCCTCAGCCACATGCTCCCAATGTGGGATGCTCTTACCATGCCCCAGGCTCAGTGCAACAGGTCCAACTAACCAGGGTTGGAAACTC
The DNA here is from genome assembly GCA_028551405.1 of Uromys caudimaculatus. NCBI lineage: Eukaryota > Metazoa > Chordata > Mammalia > Rodentia > Muridae > Uromys > Uromys caudimaculatus. Next base: position 60,421,107 of record CM052702.1, on the reverse strand, counting down.
TAAGCCAAAATGCACCCTTCCTCCTTTTGAATGCTTTGTGCCAGGCACTTGTCAGTGATGAGGTCTAACAGCCCACATGCTGTTCCTGGTTTAGGATGTGGTTCTGTATAGGAGTGCATGCTCAGTACATGGGATATGCCCTGTTAAACCCTCAGAACCACAAAAGGGGGTGGGTGGAGCAGGCAGGATACTTTAAGCAGACCAGGATTTGTGAAACCAAAGCAGAAAAGACTGAATTGAAAGTCAATCAGTTTTTAAATCATTTTGTGACTCTCCTCAGGTAAAAGAAAGGGGTGGGTCTAAAGAGCAGGAAATTGTGTTTTTCCATCAGAACCCATAAAGAATGTCAAGTTTGAAGTCACAGAGACTGGAAACAAAGCAGGTATATTACAGACCATGAGGAGAAGCAAGTCAAGCATCTGGGTGCTATCCCAGAGCCACTATTTAACTGGCTACAACTTCTCATGGCTTCACTGAAATCCACGCGAAGTGCTGAGTCCCGCCCCCTTAGCCCACAAGGAACTGGATATGGAACCCAGGGCCCTGTTCATGCCGGGAATCGCTCAGCTAGGGCTTTATCTCTCATTCTTTTAAAGAAATGGTTCTATCCCCACACTCCTCATGAAAGCAGCCAGGTCAGAGAGCATGGCCATTCACAGACATGTCTAACAGCTGGTCTAAGATAGGGGTAAACTGACAGTTGCCTCAAGACCACTCTCCCCTAAGTTTACCAACCAATTCGAGTAGATTCTAAAGTTCCTTTACACACACACACACACACACACACACACACACACACACGTCTGGTGACTCACAACCACCTGTAACCCGGCTGCAGGGATATCCACACCTCTGGCTTCCAAGGAAACTGGCACTCACATACCCACACACATATACATAACTAAAAATAAATCTTTAAGAAATTAAATGGAAACCGGAAGGCTCCTGTCCCAGGCTGCTCCTTGGTCCCTTTGTCCTGAGGGTTCCAGGAGGGTCCCTCTGAGCAGAAGTGCTGGCCACATATGTGGCAGAGGATGGCCTGTTGGACATCACTGGGAGGAGAGGCCCTTGGGCCTGAGGGTGTTCGATGCCCCAGTGCAAGGGAATGCCAAGGAGGGAGGACGGAGTGGGTGGGCGGTGGGTAGGCAACCTCATAGAGGCAGGGGGAGGGGGAATGGGATAGGGGGTTTCTGAAGAGGAGACCTGGAAAGGGGAAAACATTTGAAATGTAAATAAAGTAAATACCAAAAAAAAAAAATCCTCGAGAGCCTTGAGGCCCCAGGGAAGGGGGAGGCCTGGTGGGGGAGAGATCCTCTAGGAGGCAACCAGGAGGAGGGATGGGAGGAGGAACTGTGGGGGAGGGGACTGAAGGGGACAATGACTGAAATGTAAATAAATAAAATAATTTAAATAAAAAACAACAAATAAATAACAATTTATGCTGGAAAAAAGAAAGAAATTAAAGGGACAATGAATCTGAACAGACATTTCTCCAAGAAGACATGCAAATATCCACCAAGAATATCAAAGGATGTTCTTAGTTGTCAGGCAAATGCAAATTTAAAAAATCACAATATAAAGCCACCTCACACCCACTAGGACAGCTATAATTAAAGACAGACAATAATCACTGTTTGTGGAGATGTAGAGAGTGCAGCACACACACACTCTGTGAGGGAATGGCAAATACCTTGCAGTACCTCAGATGATTAAATGCAGAATAACATATAATTTAGTAATTACACTCCTAGGTCTACATCCAAATATAATAACACTCGCCACAGGAAGACGTACACACAATGTTTGTAACCGTACTATGCCTAAGAGCCAAAGAAGAAAACAAAGGAAATTCCACTTGAGGGTGGACAGACAGAATGTGGTATGCTCACACACAGACTGTCACCTTACAGTAAGAAGGAAGTGCTAGCCAGCGCTCCACTGTGAGTGACCCTTGGAATATGCTGAGTGTTAAGAAAGAAGACCAGAGACAGAAGCGAGGCCACTGGGCTACAGAGCGAGGACAGTGACCGGTGAGGGCTTTGAGGTCCCCTCTGGGATGACGAGGGTTCTGACACTGATTTGTTACTGATTTGTTTGATGCTCCACAACTCTGAATACACTAAGGGCTTTGGAGCTGTACATTTCGAGTGACTGGGCTGTACATATGTGGCTTCAGTGGCACCACCTACACGGGGCCAGAGAGGCTCGGTGGCTAAGGGTGCAGACAGTGCCTGCAGAGAGCCCAATTCAGTTTCCAGCGCCCACATCAGGCAGCTCACAGGTACCTGTATAGAGAGCTATCCCCGAGGGATAGGACTCCCCTTCCTGACCTCCATGGGCACACACACATGTACATCATTAAAAATAAAAATAAGGTCTCAGACAGGTGGTGATGGCACATGCCTTTAATTCCAGTACTCAGGAGGCAGAGGCAGGTAAATCTCTGAGTTAGAGGCCAGCCTGGTCTACAGAGAAAGTTCAGGATGGCCAGAACCACAAAGAGAAACCCTGTATCAAAAAACAAAACAAAACAAAAATAAGAACTAAGTGATTAAGGACATTGTCCTTTCAGAGGACATGAGTCTGATTACCAGCATCCCTGTGGTGATTCACAACCGTCTGTAACTGCAGTTCCTAGAGATCTGTTCTTCTGAGCGCCTTGGACACCAAGCACATATATGGTGCACATGCATATATGCAGAAAACACATAAAATAAGTCTAATAAAAAATTTAAAAATAAAATCTCTCTTAAAGGAGACAGCAAAAGCCTAAACAATAATTATGCCGCACATTTACCCAGTTCTCTATTTTTGTTAAGATTTAGTTCAGATTTCTTTTTTTTAAAAAAAGATTTATTTATTTATTTATTATATGTAAGTACACTGTAGCTGTCTTCAGACATTTTTTCTCCTCACTCCAGTCCCGCTCGCTCTGGCCCCGCTTACTGTAGCTGTCTTCAGACACCCCAGAAGAGGGCATCAGATCTCATTACGGATGGTTGTGAGCCACCATGTGGTTGCTGGAATTTGAACTCAGGACCTTCAGAAGAGCAGTCAGTGCTCTTAACCACTCAGCCATCGCTCCAGCCTCTCAGATTTCTTTTAAAAATATTTTTATGTGTTTGGGGGTTCTATTTGCATGTATGTCTATGTTTCATATGTGTGCCTGGTGACTGTGGATACCAGAGGAGGATGCTGGATGCCCTGGAACTGGGGTTATACACAGCTGGGAGCCACCGTGTGCATGCTGAGAACCTGGGTCCTCTGCAAGAGTAAGTGCTGTTAACCACTGTGAGCTAGTCACCTCAGTTTCTGTTCGACACTAAGTTCCCAAGGCAGAGGTCCCTTGTCTATCTTAAAATCCTTCACCCTACCTATGTTCCTACCAAGATTAGCTACCAGGTCTAGTGAAGAATACACAGCTGGTGCTTAAATACAGAGAGATAACTCCTAACAGTTTCTGTAAGATGATTTGGGGGTGGAGAGTGCTGTAGAGCAAAAAGTTCATTCCTCATTTGACTTCTATATTTAAACCAGGGATACTTTCCTAAATTAAATCTCTCCACTTCAGCTAAGTATCAAGAGCTTGTGAAGAAACATAAGTCTCTGCCTGCTTCTAAGGCGCTTTCCTGCCCACCATGCTGCCCAGCCAGTGGAGACTATACTGAAGAATGTCTGGATGCTCCTGGATGCTGGAGACACATTCAGTGCTGCGTGAGCTCTACAGACTGGTGACACTACGTTTTACCAGCAGGTGTCACTCTCGAGCTTTTGAGTCTCAAGTGCCAAGCCACAAGGAAAAGAAGAAACAAACAACAAACACTCCTAGAAGCCAAGAGGGGAGCAAGGCTTGGGTACAGGGAAAGAGTGAAGAGAGAACAGAAACTCCTCAAGTCATGTGACCTGGATTAACAGTTAACACCTTACTCTATTTTCATAGTCTAACCAAGAAAGCCTTGAGATAAATGTCCACTGAATCTCGCTCACAAACCCCCAAACTGTCAAAGGTTGTCAAAGACCAGGAAAACTTGAGAAACTGTTACAAGCAAAAACTGCCAAAGGGGCATGACCATTAGCTGTCCTGGTAGGGAGCTTGGAATGAGACACAACAATTAGGCAAAACTACTCAATTCAGAATAAAGTACTTGAGTAAATAAAGGTTATTAAACAATGAGCTGACTAGTCCGTAACTGTGACAAGCGTCTCACATCTGTGGAGAGTGTTAGCCATGAATGCAACTGTGTGCTGAGCATGGAAAACCCTGTTCTCCTATTTTTACAATAACCCGAAAACTATTCTGAAATAAAAAGCATATGTTAAAAAAAAAAATTACCACTAGCTGCCAATTTGGCCAAGTAGGATTCTATTTTAAGGACTTGTTCCGACTGCTTTAAAATGGCTGCTTCTTTTTCAGGCATGTTCTTAAGTGACTAGAGGGCAGAAAAGTAAAGACTCAGGCTTAAAATACCAGACAGGACTTATGGTGGCAAAAGAGAAGTCAGGGGACAGCGGATCCCTGAGGGACCCATCACTTCCAGCCCAGTCCTAGCCATGTGGATCACCTCACCTCAAAATCCTAAAACATCCGGTATTCACTACACACACAGCTTCATCCAGCCATGACGGGCAAAGGAGATGGAGAAGTGCAGAAGCAATGGGGAAACTGGGCAGCCCTGGGGGTGATTCAAACAAGGTCTTGTTAAAGGATAAAATGGCCTCTGAAGATTCATATGCTCCAAACTTTCCTAAAGTCCCCAAAGACAATGGGGCCCAAATAATAATTATCTCAACTTAAAGGCCTCGGAAAAACCACCCAATATATATATTGATTATTCAGTCGTTAAATTTTTAGTTATCACCTGTTTAGAAAAAGAGGCGGGGAGCTGTAAGGGGTGGGTCCATTCGTGCTGCATCAGTACTGAGGAGTGGGTGGGTTTCTTGCTTGAGTTTTAAATAAAAAGCTGTGGTTCTGAAGGGATGATGGTGTGCCAGATTCCTGCCCCCATCAGCCACAATCTGAAGCATTGGCTTTGCCTTCTTGGTAGGCAGCCAAACCTCAAGAAGAATGTCTGCCAAGTGGGAAAAGCAGTTTCGGTGAGACTCACTTCCAAGCACCAATCTTTTTGTTTTGTTGTTGTTTGTTTTTCCAGACACTGTCTAGTACTGTAGCCCAGACTGGATGGAACTCATTATGTAGCTCAAGATAGCCTTGAAATCACAGTAATACTCCTGCCTCTACCTCCTAAGTGCTAGGATTATAGGTGTAAACCAGAATACCCAGCTTCCAAGCTTCAATCTTTTAAAGAGGTGGGGTATTGGGCATTCCCCTTTTCAAAAAGAAAGGAAAGAAGGAAGGGAGAGAGGAAGGGAGGGAAGAAGGGAGGGTGGGAGGGAGAGAGAGAGAGAGAAAGAGACAGAGACAGAGAGAGAGAAAGAGAGTCAGAGGCACCATAGCTTTACACAGGGCTGAGGCAGGAGGATTGCCACAGGCTTGACACTAACTTGGGTTAGATAGTTCTGGGCCAGCTTGAGAAATAAGGTAATAATCTTATATTGAGAAAAAAGAAACTTGAGCAGGGTGGAGTATTCCTGTAGTCCCAAATACTCCATAGCTAATGCTGGCCGCACGTTCAAGGCTCACCTAGGCTACAAAATGAGCTCAAGGCCAGCCTGGGTAACTTAGTAAAACCTTGTCTTAGAACAAAAGTAGAAAGAATATGGTCCAGCTCAGAACAGAGCACATGAACAGCAAGTATGAGTCCCTTGATTTAATCCTCAGTACCACATCAGAGACAGACATACAGACAGACAGACAGACAGACAGACAGGGGAAGAGACAGAGATCAGGGAGATGGATGGCTCAGTAATAAAAGAGTTAGCTGAAGAAGCTCCACAGGCCAAGTTCGGTCTCTGGAACCCATGTGAGAAACTGGATGCAGTGGTGCACATCTGCAAAGCCAGCACTCCTACAACTGAGATGGGATGCAGAGGCAGGAGACTCGCCGTGCTCACGGCCCACCTGGCCAGGGTTACATAGAGCAGCAGAGACGAGAGAAACCATAGAGCGACAAGGTGCAAAGCAAGAGCCAACTCCGGAAAGTCGTGCTCTAACTTCAAATGTATGTTATGACATGCATGTGTGTGCGGGAACACACACACACGTACACACATGCACACACATATACAGACACATCCACACACATACATTGATAGTATTTTTTAAAAGAAAGGAAGATGGGAGGAAAGAAAAAAGTAAAACTCTATCCCACCTTACCTAAGAGGCTGGCAGCGCAGAGCAGAAGCTGAGCGTGAGACGCACTCTTGGTGAGTGGGTTCGGTATAAAATGCTGAGTGAGCCCATCATTGCAGAGGCAAAGAACTGAGCACCACCTGTGTGGGTCTAATTGGGGAAAGTGAGAACAAGCAGCAGTGACTTACTACCTACGGGAATGAGATGAGTAGGTTGCGATTCTTCCAGTTTGTTCCTCAGCCAGTCGAAATCCTGGTATCGTCGACGAACAGAATATTCTGGCAAGTCAAACTCCACCCGTGTACTCTGCAAGTGAGAAGAGGGGGGGGGGGTGTGCACACGTGAGCAGGAGTGCTTTCTGGCTGGGGAGAGGAGACACACACTTTTAGAAACCAAATAAGGTGAGGACACACTTCCTTCCACCCATGCACAGCAGAATGGCAGTTTACCAGCAGGCTACAAAGTCAAGGAGCTAGAATGGAGCCTAGCACAGTGGCGCACGCCTTTAGCCCCAGCACTCAGGAGGCAGAGGCAGGCAGATCTCTTGAGTTTGAAGCCAGCCTGGTCTATAAAGCAATTTCTAGGATAGCCAGGGCCACACAGAGGAACCCTGTCTTAAAAACCAACCAATCCATCCATCATTCCATCAATAGGAGCTAAGATCTTTGGGTTTGGGTTTTGTTGTTGTTGGGTTTTTTGGGGTTTTTTTTTTGTTTTTTTTTTTTGTTTTTTTTTTTTTTGAGGGGGGTGGTTTTTTGTTTTCCTGCCCTCAGGAAATAAACTCAGCTATTCTTCAGAATTGTCTAGAACATTTGATTCATTTCCTCTAGCTTAACTCTGAGAGGGTTGTAGGTTTTTTCTCCCAGAATAATGCAATTTCAGATACTGCTGAGCCAACACACATCTGTGAAGAGGAATGGTGTTTCCGCCTGTTACCCACGCTGACAAGTCTTGCTGAAAGCAGAGGGAAGACAGTCAAGTAGAGACTACAGAAGGCTGCTCCCTCAGCTCCCACAGTCTAAGGCTTTTGCCAGGTGTGGTGGTCACACCTTCAATCCCAGCACTCAAGGCAGATGCGAAGGGAATCTGTGAGTTCAAGGATAGGCTGGCTAGCCTACATAATGAGTTCCAGGCCAGGAAGACTACATAGCAAGACAAAAACAAAACAAAGAAAAAAGAAAAAGAAAGAAAGAAGGGAAAGAAGGAAGGAAGACAAACAGACATTTTGCTTCATCTACCATATCCTGCCAGAACAATGACCTTGATAGCATACTATATTTTAGATCTAGAGAAGGAAATATCTAGGAAAAAAAGCCATTGTGTTGCAGAAAATGTTACCAATTTACCCTGATCCCAAATTTTTTAAAGTTTCCTGAAATACAATTATGTTGCTTTAATAATACATCAACATTAAATAAAATTAAGTTACACCAAAATATGATTTTTACTTATTGACTACTATCAATATTCTTGGATATACCATTCATCCTTGGGAGGATACCAGCAATTGCTGGTCTCAAATATGAGCTAAAGTACAAGACAAAAATTATCTAAGCCACACTTTACAAATTTATTCTTTCAAGCCCAAAGTCTGTTTATATCTGAGGCATCCAGAAAATAAAATACCTAAGGAAGAGTCATTCATTGACCAAGGCTCTGAACAGCTCTGGCTCTGAGGTTAGAACGGCGTTCTCCACGAAGCTGTGCGCGTGGCTGAGCAGAACCAGAATGGCCCTCAAGGACACCAGCTCCCCATCCCGTCCCTCGAATCCTACGCACCTGTGAAACAACATTCCCCACGCCAAAGCAGGGAGTGTGAAGCCCCGGGGAAGACACCACAAAGGTCCTGCCGAGTTATCCCCGAAGGCTTCACAGAAGAGGGGGAAATGGGGATGACATCAGCCCTGGCATGGTAGGCTCATCACTTGTCTTAGTTAGGGTTGTCTGTGAACAGACACCATGACCAAGGATACATTTAATTGGAGCTGGCTAACAGGTTCAGAGGTTCAATCATTACCATCAAGGTAGGAGCATGGCAGCATCCAGGCAAGCATGGTGCAGGAGGAGCTGAGAGTGCTACATCTTCATCTGAAGGCTGCTAGGAGAAGACTGGCTTCCAGGCAGCTAGGATGAGGGTCTTAAAGCCCACAGTGACACACCTACTCCAACAAGGCCACACCTAATAGTATCACTCCCTGGGCCAAGCATATACAAACCATGACATCACTGATGGACCATGTGTGCTCTGTGTCCCCAGCAGATCCCTGAACTACACAAAGCCACCCCAAGTCCCCAACATTAAAAGCATTGAGAGAGACACTTTCAAGAACCCTCCCAACACCCAGAGATTGCAGAAGACTTGTCAGCAAGGAAAGCAACCTTGTTTCACTGTGAATGGGGAAAGGGCCTCTCCCTCCACCTTCCTAAATGTTCCATGATAAAATCAATCGCGTTTCTTATGTTCAACAAATCAATTCCAAAAGCCACCACTTATGTAACATTTCTACTTCATGAAAAAAATCAATACATGGTAACTACAAAAGGCACAGGCAGAAGCTGTGCTTTTGCTACACACGTGTCTACATCTGGAGATCCAGCTCCACCCTTCTGCCTATCCAAGTTATGTTTGTTTATTTGTTTTAATTTTTCAAGACAGGGTTTCTCTGTGTAGCACTGGCTGTCCTGGAACTCAGTCTGTAGACCAGACTGGCCTTGAACTCACAGAAATTTGCCTGCTTCTACCTCCCTAGTGCTGGAATTACAGGCGTGTGCCACCACGGCCCGGCATATTTGCTTATTTTAAAACTTCAAGAAAAATAATGACTGAAAAATATGAAAATGGCCTTTAATCCTAGCACTCGGGAGGCAGAGGCAGGCGGATTTCCGAGTTTGAGGCCAGCCTGGTCTACGGAGTGAGTTCCAGGACAGCCAGAGCTACACAGAGAAACCCTGTCTCGAAAAAAACCAAAAAAAAAAAAAATATATATATATGAAAATGGATATAGTCCCTCTAAAGAGGACACTAATATTTAAGTTTATAAGCGTCTACTTTTTCTGTGCACATTCATTCAGTTTCTGTGGCATGTTAACACATCCTGAACACCTTTGTGCCCGGATCTCTACAATCACTTAACACATGCATAATACTCAACTAAGAAGTTATAACATGATTAAACCAAATCCCTATTTAAATTGTTTCTGATTTTTTAATCAATAAACAATGTTATAGTAAACATTGGGCTTCTATCAATTAATCCCACTAAAATAATTTCCTAAGAATAAAATTCCTGAATAAAAAAAAAATACAATTTTTTTTTTGAGACAGAGTTTCATTGTGTAGTCCTGATTGGCTGGCCTGGAGCTTCTCACTTTATAGACCAGCCTGGCCTTGAACTTGATCTGCCTGCCTCTGCCTCCCAAATGCTATGATTAAAGATGTGCACCCTGGCACCCACCAAGACAGTATCTCTTGGTGTTGAGCCCCGCGTGTTCCAACTTCTGGGGAATCCTCCTGCCTCAGCTTCCATCTCATAGGAGGAGCACTGGGACTGTAGATGTGCTACCATGCCCAGTTTTACGTGAGGTCCAGGATTCAAATTCTGGTCCTTGTTGTGTAGCAAACCCTTTATCCACCAGTCATACACAGCGTATGGGTGCTCCACTGCATGTGTGTCTGTACCTATTAGTTACTTGATACCTAGAGAGTCCGGGGATGGCATCCGATCTCTTGGAACTGGAACTGGAGGTGATTATAAGTTGCCATGTGGTGTAGGAATTGAGCCCAGGTCTCTAGAAAAACAGTCAGTGCTTTTAACCACTGAGCCGTCTCTCCAGCCCTATCAATGCTTCGTTAGGGACCACAGGGGATGTACTATGGCAGGAGATATTTACCTGACACAGCAGGGTAGCTATAATCATGAACTAGAAAGGCTCATTCTTTTTTGACTCAAAATTTAGTTTATTTATTTTTACCACAGCTTGTTCTATAAAAGACATACTGTCACATAAAATAGAATCAAATGACATAAATTAAAAATAGGTGAGAAAGATGCACAGAAAACAAGAACGAGGAGCCTAGCAAAGTAGAGCCAAGAGTGAAGCCAGCACTGCACGCTTGCAATACAACTCTGCTGCTGAGAGTGAGCCACAAGTACTGCTGACTTTGTGGAGAGGAGCTGAGAGGACTCGCACATTCACAAAGCATGTCGGTCAACAAACTCCAGGGTAAAGCGTAGTCAGTTTTCCTCTGTGAAATTCAGGGTTTCTATTCTCGAATCAGTAAACAGGAGAGAGGGGTCTGGGGGAACCAGAATTCCATCATCAGAGAGGCTCTACCCTGTCCCTCTACACTGTGTCTAGAACCTACAGTGTCCATCAGAGATCACCGCCGCTCTAGTCAGATCTGAGACAGTTCCCAAGCGCAGAGTGATGGTAAGCTCACCATGCTAGAAGTTCAGCTCTGCTGTTCCTCATGAGCACCTCTTTAGTCATCTCTGGAAACATTAGCATAACCCACAATCTAATCCATGTCCAGCAAGACAGCCTGGACCTAGACTCCACAAACCACACAAGGTCCCCCTTCCACCAGCCTAGATGACAAATGGCTCTGGGAAGCCCAGTGCCCTACATATGAGTAACTTCTATCCTATAGACAATATTATGAGCACCCAAAGATTTTGAATAGATTTTTAAACATTTAAATTGTACAAAACAGTCTCCAATGTCAACAATTAAATCCACGGTGGATTTAATGAAATTTGCCAAAACATTAAACTAATTTAGCCAACAATTAGTTTCCATGAACTCTAAAGCTAAGCCTGTTCTCTGATAACTCTTGTGCCCTTAGCAATATCAGGTAAAGAGCAACGCCCTCTGCATCGGCATCCCCAACACTGCCAAGCAACTCCACACCCCCAACACCACGCAACCTCAATAGCCCATCACCAGTTATGAAAAAGCTGTAGACACCTCAAAACTTCTAAATCCTGCTTCAAAACCTCCCATGTATTCCTGCCAGATGATCTTGTCACTCTGCCCCAGATAAAACCACAGCTATAAGCAAAGAATCCCTTCACTTCCTGTCACCAGACAAGTTTCCCTTCCTTTTTTCAGAACAATGGGGAAAGTATGCTTCTCCTTTCCAGACCAAACCACATGCTCGTCCTCAGGGCACAGCTTCCTCTTCCGGCTTACTCTCCAATCTTCACCCATGTCTACTTTCTTGTCAGCCCTGTCCATCTTCCTCTTAATTCTTCTTCATCCTCAAAACTAAAAACACGTAAGCATATTACAGACACGGTGATGCATAGCTCTAATTCCAGCACTCAGGAGGTAGAGGCAGGAAGATCAGAAAAGAGTTCTAGGCAAGCCTGGGCTAACAGCAAGTTTGAAGTCAGCAAGGCTCTGTCTAACACACACACACACACACACACACACACACACACACACACACACACACAGCTCTCTCATTCAAGCACACTCTTACAGTTGCTGTTGTTTCTTGATGCTCTGTTCTTGCTTCACTGGCAAGCTAGCAGCTCACATCTTTTTCCCCTTCCTCCCATTCACATTTATCAATTCCAAACCGCACCAGGGAAACTCCCCAAATCCAGTACAATCCAGACACCTGAGGCGTCTGATGAGAAACTGGCCAGAGCAAAGGAGCTGGAAATGACAGAGAAGCAGACGCAACCCTAGGGGTGCCTTTGGGTGACTCCAGATCCACTCCAACTGACAATGAAACCGGCTATCACATCAGTACACACACTCAGTAATTAAGAGAACGGTCTCTGGACTCAGACTCCAGCCTCACCGCGCAGCAGCCACATGCCACCGAGCAATCACGTCCATGTCACTGTGTCTAAGTTCCATTTTAAAACTAAGAATAGTTGCAATAGTCACAATAGCAACTGCACAAAACAAACAATGGGATAGCCCCGCGAAGAGAACATGACTTCAGTCTCAGAGATGACAGCAAAATGTGCTGCCTGGAACTTGCTAGCACAGACCAGTATCTGCAATGCAGTAATGAGCTGGCTATGCACAAATGCTCACTTTCATGAAAGAACAGAGTAAATAGCACACATACCAAGTCACCACAGTTACTTCTGACTGAGTTCATGGGCATGCTTTCATTTCATTATTTTAGCTTATTTTCATCTTCTGTTTTCTACAACAGATTAAGTACATAAAATAAAAATTGAGATTTCCATTACAAAATGAATAGACATGTCACTAAGTGTCCAATAATTAATTAGCTGTTACTGTGTTGTGTGACCTTTTAAGAAGCTGAAGAGAAAACAGCCAGGAGCTGCTGGCCCTGTGTAGGGGCTGTGTTGACCTCCCAGTCACAGAGGAAGACAGGAACCACAGAGATTTGATGGAGCACTCCAGATCAAAAGGCCTTCAGCTAATTTCAGTCCAGGCAACACAGCTCTGTACTATGTCATCAGGATTCTGGATCAGAGGGGCCAGAGAGCTAGTTCAGTGGTCAAGATTACTGGATGCTCCTCCAGAAGACCCAGGTTTGAGCCCCAGCACCCACATAGCAGCTCATGGTCATCTGCAACTCCAATACCAGGGCATCCAACGCCAGTTTTTGGCCTCCAAAGGGCACCAGGCATGCAGATGGTACCTAGACATACATGCAGGGAAAACACTCATGCATATAAAGTAAAATTTTAAACATTAAAAAGAAACAGTCGAAATTAGAGCTGGGCATAGTAGCACACACCTTTAATCCCAGCACTCAGGAGCCAGAGGTGGCAGATCTCTGTGAGTTCCAGACCCAGCAGGGCTACAATAGTGAGACTCTGTCTCTCATCACCACCACCATCACCACCATCACCAACACCAACACCATCACCACCACTACACTCATCATTTAGAGGATCTGGAATCAGAGCCTCAAAACTGTAACACTTCATGCCCTGCACCAACTCTGTCTGAGGACCTCAGCAGAATGCAAGTCCTGGAGTAGGATCTTGCAGCCCCATCTTCCTCTTTCTCATTCAGATATCATTATCTATCATGATAATAAAAAGTAAGGACTCAGCATGGACTCCTCACCCCAGTGGAAATCCAGAAATATAACTTGGGAATGGCAGATTTCTGAGTTACAAGGAATCAAATAATCCCACGAGAAAGGACAGAAATAAGAATGCAGAGAGGAGGGGAGGCTAGGACGGGGAGAGGGGAGGGGAGACCGGAGTAACGCGGGTGCATTAGCCAGTGAACCGGGTAAGCCCTGCAGGGGTGTCTGTAATGTGTGTGGCGGGGAGTATGGGCTGCAGGGTGCAGGAATCAAGCAGTGTGGTGTCAGGGGTGGAGGGCTGCTTGCCAGCAAGGCAGTCACACTGCCACCAGGTGCTTACCACTGAATCAAGAAAAGCAGGTTTTGTGTTTTACTGACTACAGGGTGAAAAGTAAGCTCACCCCAAGGGAGAGGAAACAAATGCTAAGAATTCCTGGAGCTACGCTCATCAATCACTCCAGGCCTCCACTCATATATGTGTGAGTGTCGCTTGGCGTGATAATGGGGCAGATACACACAGAAGGACAGACCTTCAAGTGTGAGCCAGGTACGAAAAGATGGGTGGGGTCACTGGGTATGGCTTAAATGCCCACCAAAAAAAAAAAAAAAAAAAAAAAAAAAAAAAGGCCTTTGTATAATTGTTGCACAATTAGGCAGAGGCCCAGAGCGTGAGCTAAGTGTAGTGATGGATGGACATGGAAGGGACTCCGCAGCACTGGCCAGTGGGAAGAAAAGCGAGAGAGCACACACACTGAAACCCACACAGTGTGCACTCTAAGTATCCTGTGCCGTAAATGAAAGGGAGCAGTGGAGGCACACCGAGCCGTAGCCACGGTTGCTTTTGCTGTGAAGGCTGTCCAGCCGAGGAGAGCAGGGAGGGCAAGCTTGCCACTCTGTATTTGATCTTCGGAACTGCTTGTGTTTTACAAACACCTATTTTCCTATTTGTGTGATTTTAAAACACAGTATTTCCATCCAATAAAAGATGAAGAAATACGTGAACATATTTCATTGTTTATCTTTCCAAAGGATTTAAACAGGTACAGAACCTACCAAATTTTTACAATTAAAAAAAAAAATGTTTGTTGAGTATAGAGGCATACATTGTCATCCCAGAGGCTGAGTATCATCCCAGAGGATCAAGAGTTCAAGGCCAGCCTAGGCTCCAGACCCCCCCCAAAAAATCATTAATAGTTTTCTTAATTGAAGGAAAAAGGAGGCCAGGAACATAGCCCAGCGCACTGCACTTGCCTGGCATGAGTGCGGCCCTAAGTTCAATTCCCAAGATAAATGGTGTGTGTGCAGGTATGGGTGTGTGTGTGTGGGGGGGGTGTGGGTGGGTGTGTGCGCGTGGGGGGGATGTGGGGGGGGCGTGTGCTCTTGTGTGTGCTCCTGAGTAAGAAGCAGAGAGATGCACTTTATCTGAGCTAATAACACCATCCATAAAAGTTCATGAAATGTCTGTGACTCTTTCCACAGGATGTGGTTTGTGGTAGAGGAAAAACAGAAAAAGAATGCTTTCCTGACTAAAGCACTTACTTCATACATGTATGTATGAAAAGATATATCCTGGTCACATTTGCTACCTCCCTCTTAGTCCCTTTTAACCCTACCGAGTCCTCCCCACCCCACCCCACCAGGTCCCCATTTTTGTAAAGTTTTTTTTTTTTTTTTTTTTTTTGGTTTTTGGAGACAGGGTTTCTCTGTGTAGCCCTGGCTGTCCTAGAACTCATTCTGTAGACCAGGCTGACCTCAAACTCAGAAATCCGCCTGCCTCTGCCTCCCAAGTGCTGGGATTAAAGGCGTGCACCACCACTGCCCAGCTGTAAAGTACTTTTAAATTACAAAATTCAAAGAGATGGTTTGAATTTTCTCCTTAGTAATGGAGATGATTTAGATCAGCAATATTTGATTAAGGAGCAATTTTGCTCCCCAGCAGATATTTGGCAATGTTTGAATATATTTGATTGTCACAAATGGGGGTTGGGAACTAGTTGGAAGGAGCTATAAGCGTCTAGTGGACGGAGGCCGGGGTGTCGCTACACATCCTACCGAAAGTGGTGCTCATCCCAAAAGATCCATCCTGTCAGTCAAGAGCCCACTCTAACTCTCAAACCTTAGTACTGTCCTAAATATGAAACAGACTTCAAAAGTGAAAAATAACGCAGGCCTGGGGACATAACTCGGCAGTGGGGTGCTTACCTGCCCAGCAGGTACAAGATCCTAGGTTCTATCACCACCATTCCACCAAAGAATAAAAATTAAAGGTATTCTTCTACAAGTAAATTATATAAAGAATATGAACTTTGTAGTCTTAAAAAAATTCATGTTAGGATAGCCAACTAGCGCCAGGAGAAAGCTACCCTCCCAGGAGCATGGAAAAGCCCTGAGTGGGGTTAAGGCGAGCACCACTGCTCACCGGGACCCACCCGGAACCCTCGGGACACAGGGACTGAGGTAAAGTCGGGGACAGGAACTTCTGAACCTTCCAGTTTCCGTCTGTGGCTGGAGACCTCTGCCTCGGCCACCAGGGGTCAATAGCCAACTAGCACCAGGAGAAAGCTGCCCTCCCAGGAGCATGGAAAAACAGTGAGTGGGGTTAAGGCTAGCACCACTGCTAAATGGAACTCGCCCAGAACCCTCGGGACACACGGACTGAGGTAGAGTCGGGGAACAGAACCTGCCGGTCTCCATCTGTGTGGCTGGAGACCTCTGCCTGGGCCACCAGGAGTCCATAGCCAACTAGTGCCAAGAGAAAGCTACCCTCCCAGGATCATGGAAAAGCAGTGAGTGGGGTTAAGACTAGCACCACTGCTCACCGGGACCAGCCCGGAACCCTCAGGACACACGGACTGAGGTAAAGTCGGGGACAGAAATTTTCTGGTTTCCATCTGTGCCTGAGGACCTCAGCCTGGGCCACAGGGCTCCAGGAGAGAGCTGGTACCCCAGGAGTGCTGACACAACTTTGAGCACAGGCAAAACCACCACTTCTGTTCAAATTCACTGGATCAAGAGAGACCCTTGCAGAGCCATCAGGACACAGGAACCAAGGGACAGCTGGGGACAAGATCCTTCTGGTTTCTGTCTGCACCCCAGAGCTGACCCTGTGCCACAGCTCTCCAAACCCAAATACGTCTCAGAGAGAGCTGGTCTTCAAGGAGTATTGACACAGAAGCCTGCAGAAGGGATAAGCCACAGCCAGACAGAGTAAGACCAGCTAACACTAGAGTTAACAAGATGGCAAAAGGCAAGGGTAAGAACATAAGGAACAGAAACCAAGGTTGCTTGGCACCATCAGAACCCAGCTCTTCCACCACAGCAAGCCCTGGATACCCCAACACACCAGAAAAGCAAGATTCAGATTTAAAATCAGTTCTCATGATCATGATAGAAGACTTTAAGAAAGAAATTAACAACACCCTTAAAGAAATACAAGAGAACAGAGGTAAACAACTAGAAGCCCTTAAAGAGGAAACACAGAAATCCATTAAAGAATTAAAGGAAAACACAATCAAACAGACAAAGGAAATGAACAAAACTATCCAGGAGCTAAAAATAGAAATAGAAACAATAAAGAAATCACAAAAGGAGACAACCCTGGAGTTAGAAAACCTAGGAAAGAGATCAGGAGTCATAGATGTAAGCATCACCAACAGAATACAAGAGAGAGAAGAGAGAATCTCAGGAGCAGAAGATACCATAGATAACATTGACACTACAGTAAAAGAACACACAAAATGCAAAAAGCTCCTAACCCAAAACATCCATGAAATCTAGGACACAATGAGAAGACA
>CM052702.1:60385750-60397325 GCA_028551405.1 Uromys caudimaculatus | reverse complement strand
CCCCCCCCCCCCCGTGTGTGTGTGTGTGTGTGTGTGTGTGTGTGTGTGTGTGTGTGTGTGTGTAATGTGGCTAACTCCTCTCTTCATACAGGCTGCAGCTTGGAGATACCCACTTAAGAGGTCTTCTCTGTCCATTAAATATAAAAGTAACCCTGTATTCTTTCTTCACTCTTCAACTCTGTCTCCAGCTTTGTTCTTTTCACAGGGTTATCATTATTTGAACTTTATTGCATACTCATGATTTGACTGTCTGACTCTCTACTCATCTGTGAATTCCATGAAAGCAGAGACTATGCTGTACAGGGGGTACTCAAAAGGTGTTGATGAATGAGTCTTAGAACAACAGGGGATACTCGATAGACACCTGGGAAGGGAGAACACCTCCAAGGGTAACCTGAACCACACTGCCCATGTTAAAAGCTTGCCTCCACTAGCAGGGACACTGTACCTTAGTTCTCTCATTTGCAATAAGGGGACAGCAGCACTGAGGGAGTCAGTATATGGGAGTGTAGAAAATTTTTAATCCAACAACATGGCTGCTCTGGCAAGGGATCACATCCAAAGTTATGATCTGGCTGGAATGCAGACAGTTGCACACCTTTAATCCGCTGACTAGAATACACACCCTTTATTCCTCTGGTTGCAATATAGACACACCCTTAGTACACACCCAAACAATGACAACTAATTGAGGGGCAGACAAAGTGATGAATCAGAGGAAAATTTGACAGAATGAATCAGAGATAGGATACACCCAACTCACACAAGAACAGACAAAGAAGAGATGCTACTTAAAAGTAGTGAGGGAGAGAGGAAGGTTCAGAACAGCTCAGTTCAGTTCAGTTGAGTGCAGCTGAGTTCAGCACATGGAGTTCAGAGGCAGCCTTTTCAAGCAGAGCAATTCAGTCAGAAGCCAAGAGAAGCCAATTTGGATCAATCAGCTTGGAGAGGTGTTTGAGCCAGAACAGCTGAGTTGAGCCAGCTAGCCAGAGTTCAGAAAGAGCTAGAAAGGGTGAGCTTATTCAGCTGTAAGTCTCCGAGACTGAAACATTCTAGGCCTACGTTAGCAGACAGAGGCTGGAAGGTAAAGCCTTCAAGGACCAGGCTTGCAGAAGTTTATATTGTACAGAGGCTAGAAGCTTCTAGGCCTAGAGATAGTTAGATTAAAAACGTTCTGAGCTCAGCCCAAGCCATGTATTCATAAAGCTTGAGTATGGCTCTCCTCTTATCACTTCATCTAAGGAAATACAAGTGACATCACAGTTACACAGGAGTAACCAGAGGAGTGTGTGTGAACCATGAGAACATGGCAAGATGCATGTCACTGTTCAGTTTTTTTAAAGAAACCAAGTTGATCTGTCTGTTACGTACCTATACATTTCATTATAAACTGCGGTGCAGGGTTTACCATGGGCACATCAATGTTACTGAAAAGAAAAATCACAGTAGAGACCTAGCTGGTACCTCAAATTCATTTTCTTACTGGCTTTCTCATGCCAACACCTATCTAGAATAGCCCTTGTGAATGATGGTAAGGGCTTGCTGATGTCAACTCTCGCCTGTAAGAACACTGCTTCCGTTGTAACCCTGCTCGTCACCCCATACCCAAGGAAGACACAGAGAGAACTACATTGCTTTACAAACTGCTCTGGTTCAAAGATTTTCAGTTTCAAGATCTGTTATGGCCATCTGTTAGCAAGATAATTAACAGAAATCTCTGGTGAGATTGTTCATTTCGTCACACAGAGGTTTATGAAGGCAGAGTGGCATCTACAAGGAGCCAATACAGATGCAGTAAAACCACAAGCCATGCTAAATAAAATAGTCCAGATTCTCTATTGACACCACTGGGAAGATTTTGGGAAATGTGATGACCCCATTTCAGAAGAACCTGGCAAAGCGGCTCCGGCGACCCACATGAGAGAAGGACAGCACTCCGTTCACAGCCTGTACCTGCCTGGTTTGCCCTAATTCACATGTGGACACCTAAAGAAGGAATGTCCTACACAGATCAAACCGATGATTCTGCTGTGAACTCCAACTTAAACCTACTACAGAGAATCAATTCAACGGGAAAACCTCAAAAGTGTGCTTGTCAAAGACACTCAGAACAGAACAACAAACACCATGAAACCTAGAAAATAACCAGGACCCATGGTGTTTACTGCAGCAAGACAAAATGTTACATACTCATTATAGAAGCTGTGCAGAGAGCCTGAACCCCAGCACTGAGGTGGCAGAGGTCGGAGGGTTACAAGTTTAAGGCCAGTGTGCATTAGAGAGAGAAGCTTTGCTTAAAGAATAAATAGGTAGGTGGACGAATGATGGAAGGAAGGAAAGAAAGAAGGAAGGAAGGAAGGATGGACAGACAGACAGGTAGGTAGAAGATAACAATTATAAATCTAGACTTGTAGACAATCTCAGTAAGTTAACCACAGCAGCTTACTTCCTCTCCATCCTCCCCTCAGAAGCTAATTTAGCATCTAAAGAACAGGCAACAAAAAGTACTGGGGAAAGGTGACAGGAAAAGCAGTGTGACTCTGAAAATCAGGAGAGGGTCACCCAAGCGCCAGACTCTCTAAAATGTTCTCCTAGACACTACTGGGACACTGCTGAAGAGGGGACCACGAGGCACCTTTAAGAGTTTTTGAAGCTACTTACTGTCACTGAGGCTCACAAACAACCCCCGCATGTGCACCCTAATTTGAAAATGTAGTTGTGGGGGTGGGGTAGGCAACACAGTGAGACAAAGGAAGGTTTCTGGCTGAGGTGCACAAGGGCAAAGCACAAGGAAGGATCGCCAGCAGGGGCCACCCTGCCCACAAGGCTGTGGCACATCATCGAGGGCAGATGAACCCAGACAGACAACTCTGGGCATGTTCACAGGCACAAAACAAACATAGCTGAAAACACGGAGGAGTGGGCTCTGCCATGGAAATCAGGCCTTGGGAACCCAGACCCCTGGATGAGTCCCAGACCCCGGGATGAGCCCCAGACCCTTGGATGAGCCCCAGACACTTGGATGAACCCCAGACCCCGGGATGAGCCCCAGACCCCGGGATGAGCCCCAGACCCCGGGATGAGCCCCAGACCCCGGGATGAGCCCCAGACCCCGGGATGAGCCCCAGACCCCGGGATGAGCCCCAGACCCCGGGATGAGCCCCAGGCCCCGGGATGAGCCCCAGACCCTGGGATGAGCCGAGCCAACTCTCCTCTACAGGAATGCCAGGACCCTGCCTTCCTTCCCCTAATTCTTTTCCTGCCTGAGTGACGACAAGTAAAAACCCAAGAAGACCGTTGTAGCAACATTAAGCAGAAACAGGCAATTCAACTCACCTGTTGCAATGCAAGGCCAATAGTAGACATGTGTTGTTACCACATCAGCCATGATAAACTAAAAGGAAAATAAAAACCTGAAGCCTGCATTACCTCATCATCCTAACCTAAGAAAACAAACACAGGGAGTCAGAGTTCACACAGCAGAGAAAGACATCACGAGACAGCTTTACCCGCAGAATGGTCACAGCTACTCTGTGCTAAAGTGAGAAAGCTTAAAACATACCAAAAACAAGAAAAAGCAACAGGTCGGGCAGTGGTGGTACGCCTTTAATCCCAGCACTTGGGAGGCAGAAGCAGGCAGATTTCTGAGTTCGAGGCCAGCCTGGTCTACAGAGTGCGTTCCAGGACAGCCAGGGCTACACAGAGAGACCATGTCTCGAAAAAGAAAAAAAAAAGAAAAAGCAACAAAACCACTTTGATTATTTTACAAGATGGACTAGACAAAACTTACAAAGCCTGACCAATATAGAAAGAAGAAAATTATAACTATTTAGATCTTATCTCTATATATGATTGCAGGTTATATGTACATTACAAGAAACTGTCCTCTAAGTCCAGAAAGCCACAGCTGGGAAGCATGGGGAAGGACGGACACACAGCTGAAAACAACCACCACAAGGCCAGCGGGTTTGCAGCTGAGTCCCAGGGAGCCTTAGTCCCAAGTCCTGCCTTAGTGAACTATTCCAAGACACACACAGAAACACGGAGAACTTCAAGTCACTTTAGGAGGGTTAACCACTAATCTGCTATCAAATGACAAAAAAGGAAATTATTGTATATACCAATAATAAAGTAATAGTTAAAACCATATTTTAAAACTTATGGCTTATGTGTTAATTTTTTGTTTATTATTTGTTTTCATTTTTTTATTTTCTGGTTTTGTTTTTTTTTTTCCAAGATAGGGTTTCTTTGTGTAGACTTGGCAGTCTAGGAGCTTGCTCTGTAAACCAGGCTGGCCTCAAACTCAAACTCAGAGATCCACTTGCCTCTGCCTCCCAACCACTGGGATTAAAGGCATGTGCCACCACCTTGCTAAATTAAAAAAAAAAAAATTTTTAATGAATCTTTAAAAAGAATATGTCAGCCGGGCAGTGGTGGTGCACACCTTTAATCCCAGCACTTGGGAGACAGAGGCAGGTGAATTTCTGAGTTCGAGGCCAGCCTGGTCTACAGAGTGAGTTCCAGGACAGCCAGGGCTACACAGAGAAACCCTGTCTCAAAAAAACAAAAAAACAAAAAAACAAAAAAAAAAGAATATGTCAAGGGGCCAGAGAGATGGCTCAGAGGTTAAGGCCCGCTGCTGCTCTTGCAGAGGACCCTGGTTTAATTACCAGCACTCACATGGTGGACCCAAACCATATGTAACCCCAGCTCTAGGGTATCCAATAGGCATACATGCAGACAAAATATTCATACACAAAAAGTAAATATATAATTCCTTTTAATTTATTAAAACAATATATAGGAGGCTGGTGAGATGATTCAGTGGTTAAGAGCACTGGGCATTCTTCCTGAGGACCTGGGTTCAACTCCCAGCACCCACATCACGGCTCACAACCAATTGTAACTGTAAATCCAAGGGACCCAATGCCTCTTCTGGCTTTCTAGGGAACTGCATAAACATGGTACACAGACACAGGCAGACAGAATACCCGTACACATAAAATAAAAATAAATAAATCAGGGAAGGGAAGGGAAGATAAAAGAAAAAGAGTTTGGGGTTGGCTCAGTGAGTATCTTTCTGCTTCAACCTCCAGTGAGTGTGTGCCACCTCACCCAGCTTCAGAAGTAAGATTCTGACGCTCAGTGTTTGCCACTGTTCAGCATCTACAGACGATGCGATAACACACTGAAGGATACCTGAAAACACATAATCAGCCACACTGCTTCATGGCAAGTCAAGTTTCCGCAAATTAACTTCAAATGTAATAGGAGTAACAGTGAGACAAGACCTTAACACAGTAGAAACGATAAATGCACACAACGCACTTACACACATACTTTCACTTATTCAGTGAAAAGGGGGAAAAGACACAGAGAAGACAGTGAGTAGACACCCCAAGTGACTGGCCCCTCTTCCCATGAGAAGATCATACATTCTTGTTGTTGCCAAGTGGCTTCTTACAGGAAAACACCCTACACCACTGGTTTTGGGTTAGGTCATGTGACTTGCTCCAGCCAAGGGTAAATGAACGATTGCAACATAGGCGAGATCTAAGCTGACTATTAGGAATTCTTGTGTCTCCCACAGTCTCTTGCTCTCTTTTCTCTGTCTAGCATGTCCCCAAAAGGGATCATGCCTTCAGAAATGTAAGATTTGGGAAGAGTGAGTACAGTTGACTCACAGCCAGAAAACACAACATGACCTGAAATTAATGTCTGCTGCAAGCCTTGAGCTTTGGGAGTTGTTTATTATTTCAGTAAAGCTGACTAGTACGTGTAATTATAAAATGTCTGTATAATTTCTAAACTGCAGAGGAAATGCTCATACAACACTAGAGATTTTTAAGACACTACCTTTTCAACCCTGGAGTTACTTGAGGATGTCTCCGTTAGCACTACAAGTCCTTGGACCCTCCCTTTCTTATCAGTACCAAAGGTTCCGTCTCCCCAGGGCTGCCCTAGAACCCCACCCCAAATAATCTCCAACACCACCGCAGCCATTTGCACACATCCACCAGGTCCCGAGCTACGCAGCCTGGTTTGCAGGCTGGTTCTGTCCGGGAATAGGTTTACATTTTCCTACTCTGGATTTTGACCCATTTCCTATGTAGCAAAGGCTCTTCCTTATCTGTGCGCTCATAGACTACCTGTTTCCACAATTATAGGCTGATAAAGCTTTTTAGAAACTGAATGTGTTTCCCTGGCTTTTCTATGTGTAACCCTGCCCTTTAAAATCCATTTGTTGGCACAATACAAAAAGAACACCTTCAAATGAATTTCAGAATCAAAGAGCCCCAGTCCATATGCTTTGGCCAGGTTTCCATGATCTCCAGACTGTAGTCTCTGCTCCAGACATTCTTAGAAGCAAGGACTTTGCCTCGCTGATGGATTTAAACATGGTTCCTACACATGCCTTCTAAGGAGGCACCACTTACAAGAACAGACTGAACACCTAAGTGATGTCAGTCAAAGTGACAATACCAGGCTACTGAAACACAGGGCCGACACCACTCTGTTTAAACCACTCAGTCTAGTCTAGCTACAGTAGGAATGCCAAAACCGCTAATGATGACACAAAGCAACACTGGTTGTAACAGTACCCCTTGACTTGAAGAATGAGAGCAAAGGATGCTGGGGCAGCTTAAGAAGAGTGAGGACACTTGCCGAATGGAAAAGCAAGGCTAGGGGAGAGCAGTGTGGGTCATTCCAGGCCAAGGAGTCACCAGCACTAAAGGAAGAGAGGCATTCTCAAAAGCTTCTCCCCAAAGAACCAAGGCCCATAGCAAGAAGACTGGCTCCTGTAGGTGTATGAGATGATCCTGACTGTCATTTGACAGGATTTAGAATCACCATGGAGGGGGGGAATGTGGGTGTGTCTGTACAGAGGTTCTAGGCTAACTGAGGTGGGAAGACCCACCCTCTATGAGGGCAGCACATCATATGGGCTGGGGCCCTGGGCTGAATCAAAAGGAGAATGGGAGCTGGGCAGCAGCGTTCATCTTTCGGTGTCCTGAACACAGATACAACATGACCAGCCCCCCATGCTCCTGCCCCATGCCGTCCCATCCTGATGAACTGGAGCCTCACAGTGAGCTAAAGTAACCCTGCTTTCTTAACGTGCTTTTCTTGAGTATTTTGTTTGGTCAATGCATGCACATACCACCTGGAAGACTTCAGAGTCCAAGTACACAGCTTTCTAAGAAGACAGACTAAGCTGTCCTAACACCAACTAAAACCACAACTCTCCCTAAGACCAGCCCTCTTTTATGCCTGCTCTCAGGATCCTGCCAACCAAAAGCCACAATTGAGCAAAATGTTCGTTCTTCCACTGGTACCCACATCACACAAGG
Organism: Uromys caudimaculatus; assembly: GCA_028551405.1. Lineage (NCBI taxonomy): Eukaryota > Metazoa > Chordata > Mammalia > Rodentia > Muridae > Uromys > Uromys caudimaculatus. The sequence goes on along the minus strand of CM052702.1, from coordinate 60,389,973 downwards.
CCATGGGGCACAGAACCCACCAGAAGTCATCAAATCTGTTTGTTCTACTTTAAAAGGAAAAGACTCTGAAGTGACAGGCATGAGGTCTCATGCATGGCTGTCCCACACTACACTTGTGGAGCACGGTCCTCCAAGCATGACAAGCCATTAGCATCTTATCAGACAAGCGGGCCTGCTCAAGGTCCCAGGGAACGGCGGGTCATTGACCTCACCTGAGATTAGAGCCACTCCTCCAGTACCTCTTCCTCCCAGCAGTATTTAATTTCTGTCCCCATCTATGTTATGGTCTAGGAGCGGCTCAGGCAGGTGTCCATCTTTTGATATTGCAACACAAAGTTGCCATCCACACAATTCATGCTCAAGAAGTATCAATCAAGTTACAAAAAAGAAAAAAAATCATACACAAAGTAAGTAAGATTACAATTTGTGCTGGGCAGTGGTGGCGCACACCTTTAATCCCAGCACTTGGGAGGCAGAGGCAGGCGGATTTCTGAGTTCGAGGCCAGCCTGGTCTACAGAGTGAGTTCCAGGACAGCCAGGGCTACACAGAGAAACCCTGTCTCGAAAAACCAAAAAAAAAAAAAAAAAAAAAAAAAAAAATACAATTTGTGTTGGGCCCCACTCACAGCTCTTCTGGGGTACATGCAGCCCAGGGGGTACATGTGGGACATAGCTGTCAGATAGAACATAGAGGATAAACTGAAGAGGTACTCCATCTATGTAGCTATGGTGATGGAGCAAAGGGAAGTCTCACCCAGGCAGAGACGAGCCTTTAGTGATACACAGCTGTCTTAGGGTTTTACTGCTGTGAAGAGACACCATGACCAACACAACTCTTACAAAGGACAACATTTAATCGGAGCTGGCTTACAGTTTCAGAGGTTCAGTCCATTATCATCATGGCAGGAAGCCTGGCAGCATGCAGGCAGTCTTGTGCTGAAGAAGGAACTCAGAATTCTAGATCTTGATCCAAGGGCAGCCAGGAGACTCTTCCGTAGGAAGCCATAAGGAGGCTCTTTTCTGCACTGGGCAGAACTTGAGCATAGGACCTCAAAGCCTACCCCACAGTACCTCCCTTCCTTCAACAAGGCCACACGTCCTAACAGTGCCACTTCCCATGGGCCAAGCACATTCAAACCACTGCAACAGCTGTGTGGGGTCACCTACATCCTATTAAGTAAGCCCATATAAACTCACTGGTCCACCAAGCTAGTTAGACAGAATCATTACTTTGGTAACCTACCAGGGGTGGGGGAAGGAATAGGTTCCCATGTCCCCAGAGAAAGTTGAAACAATTACAACCCAGGTGCTCCTTTTTATATGGAAGAAGGCACATAGCCTTTATTTATTTGTTTGTTTTGTGTACATGAGTGTTTTGCCTACCTATATAAATGTGTACCACGTGCATGCAGTGCCTGGAGGCTGGAGAAAGGCATTGAATCCCCTAGAACTGGAGCTACAGCGAGCAGCCATGTGGGTGCTGGCAACCAAACCTAATTCTCTGCAAGAGCAGCAAGTGCTCTTAATCACTGAGCCATCTCTCCAGCCCCAACCCAACCTTGTAACCACCGCTCATTCATCTCACAAAATAGGACAATACAGATGTGTCAGAAAAGTTGGTAAAGAACATTCTTGGTTGTCAGAAAAAGGGTTTAGAAGAAACAAAATCCTAGTCTGTTCTGTGTGATCAAATACAGGTTAATCATTACCCTGGACTAAACTCTCCTGAGGGCAAAAGCCACTCAGGCAAGGAACAGGACAGGACAGACTCTAAGACCAATGGCACGTATCGGGTGTTACTATGATGGATGGCAGTCTTCACTGCTCTCATCTCTAAATGTGCTTTAAATCCCCTACATTTTCAGGAAGACTGAAAGTCTCCTTTTTATCAGACACTTCCAAAAATTCACCACTCTCTTAAAAACAGACTCTGTCTGGAATTTGTGGGCATCTCAGAGACAAAATTTATGTGTCAAACCATTCCATTTGACATGTACGTCCCTCTTTGGGAGAGATTCAACTTCTGTGGTCTTAAAACTGCCTACGGGAAAAGGAAGGGCCACTGAGTTTAAACTGCCTTTCTAATCTAGAAAAGGAACAGAAGCACTTCTTCCTCTGGACACAACTCAAACCACCCTCTGGTAGAGTTCTCTCACGCTCAGGGTTTGTGACAAACACAGCCTACAGCTGTGCAGTGGGAGGCCTTCAAACCCACAACCCAAACTGAAAATTAACACAAGGCTGAACAGGAAGGAAGCCTGTGACGGTATCCCAGAAGGCCATGTTTCCCAAGTCAGTGTTCATTTCATTCCTTTCTCTCCAACAAAAGGGACAAGGGTCCCACAGTATCAGCTGAGCTGTTTGCTCAGCACTGGTGCCCAGATTCCAATCCACATCTCACCAAAAGCAGCCACTGGAGCCACTTTGCTCGGAATTCCTCGAGGCAGAAGACATAGTGCCCTGGGCCCCATTTTAGAAGCCTCGTGTATTTCTTTGCAATACACATTTCCAACCCCAGATGGATGTCCAGCCTGCAGAGCCACCTGCTTGGTCCATGGCTGCTCCAGATCTAATCCCCACATCCCTACCAACGTGGCTCAGACCAGATATGGGTGGGTCCTCTGTATGTCCATGGTTAACTGAGTCACTGGAGAAGAAAACACTGCACCAACAGTCTGGTCGCAGGAAAAAATTAAGAATGGGCCCACAAGATAGCTCAACAGGTAGTCACTTGCTGCCAAACCTGACAACCTGAGTTCAATCCCCTGGATTCCCACCAGATGTCCTCTGACTACCACACAAAGTAAACAAATAATATAGCAATTAATTTTTTGAACATTAAGGAATAAGAGAAAAAACAGGTTCTTGTCCCTGAATGCGTGAGGCTCTGGGCTCAATCCCTGGGACTTGTCAAAGCAAGAAACAGCAGGAAAGAGAAAAAAGAGAGTTTGTGTTTTAAGCTATGGGGTGTTTGTTTGTTTGTTTTGACGTCAAAAAGTTTAAGTTTATTTCAGTAAGACAAGTTGTCAAATTTAAAACTGCATCCATGTGTTGCAGCCTAAGTGCACAAACTCATGCACAGGGCTGCATTATCCTAGAGAACAGCAGATGCAGCCTGACCTGTAGTCACTCAGTGACCCCAGAGCAGCCCTGCAGCTCCACACTTACTGTGCCATGTGCTCTGAGACCAGCCTGCTGCTGTTTTGTCTCATCAGCATCATGTTTTCACTGTCCTCTTGCTAGTGTATAAATTATTCAACTACACAAATTCCACTGTGTTACAACTGCCTACAGAATTCAATACAGTAACACGCTGTACCACCAGGCAGCCTATACCTCTGCTGTATTCCACAAAGCCAAAGTCTACAGCGAGCTCCACCACCACTTAGGTTTGTAAGTACACACTGTGTTCACGGCCCTCTTTGTAGGGCCATCTGAGCTACGCTGCAGAGTTGAGCTCTGCAAAGAAGGGCCAGTTATCTGAATCCTCACTTGACAACAGAAGACAGAGAGGCAGTTAGGTAAAGGAAGAAGCCCAAGGAAAGAATGAGGCCAAAACCTTACACTGTGTCTCGAAACAGTGTGTTATAACCAAGTTGGAAAAGAAGTAACACCTTTGTGTTGGCACCACAGGGTCTGCAGAAAGGGAGAGACTCGCAGACTTGTCCTGAGGCCAACACACAGGAGATCAGAAACAGGATTTCTAGGCCTACTGGGTCTTTTTGTTCTTTTGGTTTTGTCAGGGTCTCCCTAGGCAGCCCAGGCCCAGCCTCCTGAGTGCTGAGATCACAGGTGTGCACCACCACACCTGCTGAAGGTGCTTCTAGTTAACATTTCACATGACGGAGGAAGATACCAGCTGTCCGAATTGAAGACTAAGGTTATCATTGGTTAAAGCAGTTGTGGAGAAAGACTTAACAGATTGCGGGAACTCGCTTTCCTCAAAGCCTCTCCCAGGTACAACTGCTGTTGGACAAAATTTAGCTAAAAGTTTACATTCCTAAAATACATATAATTAAACATGCGTTAAGCACCTTTCTTCTAGTAATAAAATACTTGATTATGTCTCTATGAGATGTCAGAGAAACAAAATTATCACTCCCTATTTATGTTATAGAGCAAAGTACAGGTGTTTTCCAACACATGGGATCTTAAGTAGCATAACTGACAGGTGCTGTAGGCCCCAAACCACAGCTGAGAGGGTATGAAAAAGCAGAATTTAT
>CM052702.1:60335448-60385650 GCA_028551405.1 Uromys caudimaculatus | reverse complement strand
GAAAGCAATCTTTCTCTTCAGGACACTTCAGGATGACTTTGACCTGATTCTTCAACAGGATGGCAGAAGGTGGGGACTGAGAGTCCAGCTGGCTGTCAGGCCCCAGGTGAGCCCCTCAGCCTCAGCCACTCTGGCTGGAAGATGGTGAGTCCACCATGCTCAGCAGGCAGGTCGCACAGGGATACTGAGAGTATAGGCCCAAACACTCCAGAACCAGGAAAGTGCCCTTTAGTGGAAAAAAGGTAGCCATGTGAAGAAAGCTGGAAACTTTGAGCTGGAAACCAGACCTTGGGTGGATGTGCGCTGCTTCCGGGGGAGCAGCAGGAAATACAGCTTGGAAAGTAGAGGAGCTCCAGCCTCAGGGATCTCAAGAAAGCATCAGAGAAGTGCTCCGAGAAGGACAGCGAAGCTCTGAAGAGGGAAAGTGGTGGTCCTGCCTAAGCTTCCCAGGGAAACCGGGTTGGTACAGGCAACAGTGGGCAGCAGACAGGCACCACACCTCCCCCGAGACGCCAGGAGAGGAAGGGCAAATGAGAGAGATTCTCAGTGCTAAGATCAGGTGGTTAGAACCCTCCACCACTATCTGCCAGATTTATTCCACTAGCATTGAGCATATGCTCTTGCAATGGAGACAGGGTGAGGACAAAGGCTAGGATGTTCTCTTGAATGCTTCCCAGGTAGAGGCAACAACAGACCAAACCTGAGGGAAACTATATTTCAAACACAGGTAAGTTACAGAGGACTAGATGATGCTGTCCTTCAGACAAAAACAACATAAGCCCAAATCAACAACCCTATGTAATCTCCACAGTCTCCATCCTTAGGGAAGAGCTGCCAAAGTAACTACATCCGGTCTCATTATCCTTTAGAATAACATGGAAGCAGTGAAGAGATTTTATTATCTCTATGTGATTACTGAGAGGACAGAATATGGACTAAGGAGTTTAGAATATGGATCTAAGTCACATACCAGTGACAGGCAGAGGGACACAGAACTGGGCCTAGGACCCCAGAGCATGCACCACCCACCTCTCACATCCCAAAGATAACACTAGGCAGTACCAACTACACAAATATGCTGACTCCACTTTTTTTCAAGTGTGGCATGTAGGGAAGTCCCCAAACACAATCAGCCTCCATATGTGCTTCTTAGAACAACAAAATTCCTGCCCCACCGTGTCAGAGAAATAAATGGAGTCACACTGCTGCTGCTCAAGAGACTTTCAGAGACAGTCCATAAGCTATTAACAAGTGGCTCCATTTGGCCATCATCAATCCTCTGTGGACTCGGGAAAAATGAACCAAGAACCGTACCCGTGTCTGCACTTAGGAGTAAGCCATGTGTCTGGGCATCACTGTGGGTGGTCCAATTGAGGCTCAGGGTAATACATGGGGTTAGGGAGTCTCGACCTTGTATGTCAGCTTGCTGACTTGATGACCTGTCAGCCCCTAAATCAACAGAACAAATCTGAGTTTTAATATTAATTGATAACTCTGGAACTTCAAGTACTGAAGAGATAATATATTACTCAATTAATACCATTGAAGAATTTGGTTAGCTATTTTTAAAATAACCAAAACCTTCTCAAATAATGTTCTCAAGTTCCAAATGCAAAAACAAATGTCAGTTTGCTTAAGAAATCTGATCACAATTTATAGCAGGGGGTACAATTTTTCAGAATCATAAAGACATTCGTGTCTGTACCACACACTGTCCTCGCAGCTCAAGCAGGCCCTAACTGTGCTGTCACACAAGGACCTGAATCTTTCATCTCACAAGCTTTTACATATTACGGCATGTAAGAAAGACTTCAGATTAATTTTCATGTATTTAAGATGTGAAAAATATTCCAGCACTTGGAAGGCTGAGGCAGGAGGATCATGAGAGTTCAATGCCAGCCTGAGCTACATAGATAAGCCTGGTCTACATAAGTGCATGAATATTCTCTTAATGGTGAGAGGTCAAGAGTGGGGAACTGGTGTGGGGACAGTAAATGGTAGCGAGCGAGCCCTGACTGTGGTGTGCTGATTGAGAAAATACGTACATGTGATAGACATGTATAGAAACACACAAATACACAGCAACACAAGAAGCAGAAGCAAGCAGATCTACATGAGCTTGAGGCTAGCCCAGTCTACAAAGAGAAACCCTGTCAAAAAAAAAGAAAGAAAGAAAAGAAAGAAAGAAAGAAAAGAAGGAAAGAAAGAAAGAACAAATGAAAGAAAGAAAGAAAGAAAGAAAGAAAGAAAGAAAGAAAGAAAGAAAGAAAGAAAAGAAAGAGAAAAAAAGAAAAAGAAGGAAAGAAGGAAGAAGACAGACAGACATAGTTCAACACAAAAAATGAACAGCTATATAAAGTCAATAAACAATTATTCATCCTCATTGGTAAATGACATAAAAATTAGTTTTGTTTTAATTTTATGTGTGCTGGCGTTGTGATGGCTGATCTTGGTTGTCAACTTGACTGCATCTGGAATGAACTAAACCAAACTGCTGGACACACCTGTGAGGGATTTTTCTGGCTCCAATCATTTGATCATTTAGGATGGGAAGAGCCATCCTAAATTGGATCATTGCAGTTAGATAGCTCATCCTAATCTGGGCCACACCTTCTGGTGGCAGTCCACATAAAACAGACATGGGAGAAACAAGCTATTGCTCTTTTGCCTGCTTGCCCTCACACTCACTGGCAAGTTCGTCTGTCCTGCCACTGAGGCCTTCCCTCGCTGACATCAGACCCACTTCTTTGGGATTTTGATATAGACCGAAGACTACCAGAGACAAACAGCCTTGAGGTCTTTCTGTTGGGAGACAACCTTTGGTGGTTTGAATAAAAATGACACCATAGGCTCAGAAAGAGTGACACTATTAGGAGGTGTGGCCCTGTTGGAGTAGGTGTGGCCTTGTTGGAGGAAGTGTGTCACTGGGGTTGAGAGCTCTGTGATTTCAAATGTTCAAGCCAGACCCAGTGTTGCTCTCTTTTCCTGCTGCCTGCTGATCAGATGTAGAACTCTCAGTTCCTTCTCCAGCACCATGTCTGCCTAGATGCTGCCATGCTTCCCACCATAAGGATAACGGACTAAACCTCTGAAACTGTAAGCCAACCCTAATTATATATTTCCTTTCTAAGACTTGTCATGGTCATGGTGTCTCTTCACAGCAATAGAAACCCTAACTAGGATGAGGCCTTACTGGACTAGCTGGGCTACAGCCTGTAAGCCACTCATATATATATTCCAATAGTCTATTTCTCTAGAGAACTGAAACAAATACAGTTTTCATTGTACAGCTCAGGATGGCCAGTAATATTCTACATAGTCCAGGCTGGTTGTAATCATTCAGCCTCCTGAGAGCCACCGCACACAGATCACAGTATCAAAACGAAAACATTATCATTTCCCCTATCAAATGGGTAGCCTTAAAGACTACCTCTGACCCCAAGGCCTCACAGAAAACAAATGCAGAAACATCACCACTGAAGTAAAGTGGTCCCTCCCCCCAGTCCCCCTGCTGCCCCAAAATCCTATCAGAGCCAAAGACCAGGGAAGGACTCTGAAAACAGTCAGAGGGATGGTAATAACATGGGTCTGTCAGGCTATCTGAGCTAAAAGAACAATGAATGACAGATTTAGTGCCCCTTCTCTGCAGTCCTCAGCCATGCCAATGACAAAGATTTAGAATGCATTTTACAGCATCTATCTGTCTTCCAGGACCTAAGTGCTTTTCCTGTCAGCAGCAGGTAGTAATGTCCCCACCTAATGAATTTCTTCTTACTATGGCAGACAGGCCTTGGAATCAACTGAGGCAGCACAGGCCCTGACGGCCAGACACTGTGCTAAAGCCGGATGTAAGGGACATCTTTGATTCTGTACCAGGGGTGTCTGATGCCTGAACCCATGTACAAAGCTGGATGCAGTGGCAGGCATCTAGGGCAATCAGCCAGAAGATCTTAGCTAACCGTCCTAGAGTACAAGTACACAGGGCAACCTCAGAAACAAGAGCTCCTGCCTCAAAGCAAGGTAGAGGGTAGAAGGTAAGAACTCCTAAAAGATGGCCTCTGACCTCCACACGAACGCCATAGTAAGCTCACATCCAGTCACACTCGAGTACACACACACACACACACACACACACACACACACACACACATCCAAACATAAATAGCAATACCAAAACCAAAATGGGGCTGGATATGACAGAGAACACCTTTAATCCTAGCACTGGGGAGGCAGAGGCAGACAGGCAGATGTCTGTGAATTCAAGGCCAGCAAAGGCTACATAGTAAGACCCTGTCTAAAAAAATGAAAGAAACAAAGAAAGAACTGATATGGACCACATGAGAAATGCTGGCTATGAGGTGAGATAGGATTTTCTTTTTATTTAAAGCACCTGGGGAAAAGAGCAAATCCAGGGCCACAGTAGTTGAGAGCAGAGGCCGGAAGGGAAGGGTAGTGGGTGTGGAGTGGCTGGTTTCTTGGAGAAAGCAAAGAGGAAGGGATTTCTAGAACAGCTGGTAAACTCTCTAGTGCAGGCAATTCAGTTTACACTTCCTCAGCTGAGAAGACTCTAGCTAGCCACAGAGCACAAGAGGAAGCTGCAAAGACCAAGTCCAAGAGGCCAGTCTCCGGTGTTCTCCCTCTCCAACTTTATCCTACGCCTTTCCCAGTCCCGGCAGCCTGGGCAAAGGCCAACTCTAGCCTTAGTGCCCATTAAATGCCACACACCACACCCAGGTTTTCACAATACCATGGGAAAGGGAGGCTCTTATGGACCTATCGCATCACATTAAAAAAAAAATAAGAATAAAGTCTTACTGGAAAAAGCGGGTTGGGGTGTAGGTAAGATGACAGAGAGCTTGCCTAGCATGCCGGAGGCCCTAGGTCTCCAGACTGCATAAAAATTAGCTATGGCAGTACATGCCTCTAATTCCAGCAGCAGAGACACGGAGGCAGGAGAATTATGAATTCAAAGTTATCGTTGGCAAGTTCCAAGACAGCGTAGGATACATTGGGGGATGGAGGGAAGAAAGGAGGGAAGGAGGGAAAATATATTGGTTGAACCTTGGTGGGAGAGCATGCACTTAACAAGCACAAAGCCCCGGACACAATCCTTAGTACACACAGACACACACACATGCAGATACATGCAGACACACAGAGACACACGCGGACGCACAGACTCTCTCTCTCTCTCTCTCTCTCTCTCTCTCTCAAATGAAAAGAGAAAAAAGGATGGTATTAGTTTAACAGAGAGCTGGTGTTACTGTCAAATTTGAAGCTGTTAAGAAAAAGAATATAAAATAGAAGGAACGTTAATATTTTCAAAATCACAATCATGAGGTCAAAGTCAGGATAGCAATAAAACCTAGGGACAAAAGAAGGGTAAGCCATAACATTTCTCCTCATTCTGGAGAAAACTGGATAATAACTAACCTTCCTATGGAAAAGAAATATAGCTACAAAAATTAGTCATCCAGAAACACGAAATAGATTGCAGAGAAAAAGAAAACTGAACACAGCAAACTTGGTCAATCAGGTTAATAGAGAAAGAGAGAAAATAGAAAAATAGAGAGGAGTGGGGGAGATAAACAGAAAATAAAAAAATAAATTCAAAATTCCATACAAAGCATTCTCAAGGCCAGAGATGGTTCCATGGGAAGATATTTGCCATGCAAGCTTGACAACCTGAACTTCATCCTGAATCCACACACAAAGCCAAAGCAGTAGCCCGTCTGAAATCCCAGCATTCCTATGGTGAGATTCGAAGTGGAGACAGGATGCCCCAAGGCCAGTCATCAGGGTACGCTGCACAGCAGGGACAAGACAGATCTTCCCTCAACAAGGTGGAAGGCAAGAACGGACCCCAGGAGCTCTTCGATCTCTCTCTCTCTCTCTCTCTCTCTCTCTCTCTCTCTCTCTCTCTCTCTTATACACACACACACACACACACACACACACTTATTAAAAATAAGGGAAAATTTAAACCATTAGCAAACTAAATCCATAGCAAAGTAGAATGCATTCTAAGTATAAATACAAGCTTAGCTCAATATCAAGAAGTCAACTAATAGCTGAGCATGGTGGTGCAAGCCCTTAATCCCAGCACTCAGAAGGCAAAGACAGGTGGCTCTCTCTGAGTCTGAGGTCACCTAGAATTCTACATAGAGAAGCCAGGGCTTCATAGTGAGACCCTGTCTCAAAAAAAGAAAAGGGAGAAAAATAATCAATTAATTAATGCAAAAAATCAAAAATAATATCCATAGATGCTAAATGGTACATTTTATCATAGCCATTCCATTCATTTCCTAATATTTTCTAAATTAGGGGTGGCTGGAGAGATGGCTCAGTGGTTAAAAGCACTCACTGACTGCTCTTCCAGAGGTCCTGAGTTCAATTCCCAGCAACCAAATGGTGGCTCACAACCATCTGTAATAGGATCTGATGCCCTCCGCTGGTGTGTCTGAAAGCAGCAACAGTGTACTCACATACATTAAATAAATAAATCTTTAAAAAAAAAAAAAAAAAGAACACTTGCTGCCCTTCCAGAGGATCGGAGTTCAGTCCGCAGCACCCACATGGACGCTCACAACAATTTGTAACTCCAATAACAGGGGATCCAACACCCTCTTCTGCCCTCCATTGGCATCAGGAACACACTTGATACACAGACATACATAAAGGCAGAACACCTATACATCTAAGATAATTTGATAATTAATAAATATGAGTAGAAAAATTCTCAATGAGAAACCAGTAGCAAATAAAGCTAATGAAAAAAACACCCAGTGCCCCTTTGTCAAGGACATGGCAAGAATGACCTCATCTAAGAATTTCATAGGTCCAGGCCAATGCAATAAAATGGTGTGTCTGTCTGTCTGTCTATCTGTGTATGTGTGCATGTCTGCCTGTCTACGTGTGTGTGTGTGTGTGTGTGTGTGTGTGTGTGTGTGTGTGTGTGTGTGTGTGTTGCACTGCCTGATATGGGTGCTGGAATCCTAACTCCCATCCTCTGAGAGAGCTGGACTGGAATTTGCTATGTAGACCAGGCTAGCCTCAAACTCACAGAGATCCGCCTGCCTCAGCCTCCCAGGTGATGGAATTAAAGACATGCACAGTATACCCAGTCAGTTTTGGGTTTGGGTTTTGTTTTTTGTTTTTAAAGAAATCAATGGGTTTCAAATGTGATTACTTGGATTTCCTAAGCAGACAAGTAGCGTTGGAACACGTGCTCCACTTGAACACGTGCTCCACTTGAACACGTGCTCCACTTGAACACGTGCTCCACTTGAACACGTGCTCCACTTGAACACGTGCTCCTGAGTTGGCGGCTGTGGCTGGGCAGGTGCGGCCTTGCTGGAGGAAGCATGTCACAAGCCTGGGGGACCCATGCCCGGTGTGCTCCTGCGTATAGTTTAAGACTGGAGCGCTCAGCCTGTGGTTCCAGCTGCCCCGTTGCTGCTGCCATGCCTCCCCGCCCCACCGTGAGGGCAATGGACCCCTTACCCCTCCGCAGCCTGAAGCCCAAAGGAGCCCTTCCTTCTGTAAGCTGCCCTGCATGGCAGTTACCACAGCAACAGAAAAGAGGCTAACACACGTTACTCAAAATTGGTAAGAATTTAGTAAAGCCACTAATGCACGATAAAAATTTTAAAAGTGGCTCTGCATATTGACAATAAAAGTATCAGACAGGAGCAATACAATTTTTAGTTTGAAACCTTCATCTATTAATATTGGGGCAGAAGAAACAAAAGGGAACCTGGAAAGTCGGGCACAGAGGCTTGTCAATGGGGATTCGGTGGTGAGCACAGAGACAATATCCAACTTGATAAATATTTAATGAATAAATGAATGGAATCTGAACTCCCTGACAACGTCTGGTTTTTCTCATCTACGTCCCTGGGGAGGGAAGACTGCTTTCTGGCCAGCTGACATAGCCCTTCTTCAAGGTGTGCAGCACACATGTCAAAAGGCTCTTCTTTCAATAAGCCAAGGGCAGTTCAGTCTTGTTGAAACAAGATGAAAACTCAAATAAAGGAGAGGAAATGAAAAGTGTGCCGTGGCAATCAGAGCCACGACTGGATTGCGGGTACTGTAAACAATGTAATGAAGTGACTATGCACTGGGGGACCATTAGTTTCAGGACGATCTATAATTTGGCCTCAAAGTCAGGATTTTCTTCCCCCTGATAGACTGCAGAACTGGATTTATTTTCTCTTGCGCTCTCTCTCTCTCTCTCTCTCTCTCTCTCTCTCTCTCTCTCTCTCTCTCTCTCTCGCTGTGCAGAATATGGATGTGGACCAGTGTCCATGTTGAGGGATGTACTCATGCACATGTATACCGGCATGGGAGGCCCAAGAGCAAACTCAGGTGTGTTCCTTTCTTCGGGATGCGGTCCACCTTGCTTTTTAACACAGGGTTTCTCACTGCCCCGTCTGTCTAGGCCAGAGCCCGGTGCCAGGACTGCAAACACACACTGCGTTGCCAGCTTTCTGTCTAACCGCAGTCCTGGAGGACCTGACCAGCAGAGGGATCCCGCCTGCCCTCCTCCCCTCACGCACGTGCTGCACAGCCCTGGTGGGTCAAAAGCATTCTTCCTTTCATTTTTAAAAATTGTACTTAGTCATTTTTATGTGTACCAGTGTTTTGGCTGAATGTATGCCTGTGTGCTACCTGTGTGCTACCTGTGTGCCTGGTGCCTGAGGAGGAGAGAAGAGGGCACTGGATCCCCTGGGACTGGAGTTACAGACAGTTGTGAGATGCTATGTAGGTGCTGGGAATCAAACCCCAGTCCTCTGAAGAGCAGCTAGTGCTCTTAACTGCTGAGCTGTCTCTTCGGCCCCCATTCTTTCTTTTCTATCTCTCTCTTGTCTGGGCAGCTAAGGTAGCCCGTTCTGCTCTAAATGCACCTCTCTCAACTACCAAAAGCAAGCACAGGGCCAATGCGGTGGTTCATAATTCTAATTCTAGTACTTGAAAGACTGAGGCAGAAAGATCTCGGTAGGTTCAAGGCCATCGTGAGCCATAGACTGAGATGCTGTATCAAAGGGAAAAAGAAATCCCCTTAGCCATTTAAAATATGCTCACTTTGAGCCTACAAGATAGATCAGTGGGTAAAGGGCACTTGCTGCCACATCTGGGAACCTGGGATCCACAAAGCAGGAGAGAATCAGTTCCCACAAGCTATCTTCTGACATCCACCTACACACACACACACACACACACACACACACACACACACACACCTACCTCACAAAAACAAAGTAAGTTCACTAAAGTTAGCAGAAATCACAAACCCAGCTTTAAGCATCTCATTAGGCTATCTGAACAACACGCCTGAGTAAGCACTATCATTAATGTCCCCTTCCAGGCACAGGACAGCCAGTATGTGATTTTATCAAGATTCTCCTGGCAACCTAAAAGGCTCCGTCCTGCAGCAGCTTGCCCTGCCTGCATTTATAGCCTTTAAGCAATCTCTCCAAGGCAACAACATCACAGGAGCACTTCCTGCTTTGAGAGGAACACTGACAGCCCCGGCATAGCATCCACTTGGCTCCTGGCTGCACTATCAACACCGTGAACAGATTCTCTTCCCTCATTTACTGCAACACCATAACCCCACAATCAAATGGTTCACTTGTAAGCCCATACCAAGACTTGTCTGGCCAGCCTCATAATTTAAACACAAAGAAACTTAGAAACAAAATGCTGTGCTTCTGTGTGCTGTGCATTAAGGAGCAAAGAGGAGAAGGTCAACACCTGAAAACACAGCCATCTCTATGTACTGGCTTAGGTGAGATGAAACACTTCTTGCAACACTGCAGTGCACTGTGAGTAAATATCCCCAGAGTCTGCATTCACACTCTATGGAGAGTGTTGGGGTCCAGGAATTGCACATGAGCCACACAAACGCTGATCTGTCACATAGGGATAGTTTATTGAGCATATGCCCCAAGACTGATCAATCAGGGCCATGGTCCAGATTCGGGAACTGAACCATGACACTGAGTTAAGGTCCTACAGGGGTTAAGCCTGAGATCTACAAACATCTGTGCCAAGTTATTCCACCAATCAGGATTTAGGGATAGGGGATTTCCTTAGGAACGTGGCTTTGTCGTACACTTATCCTGCTTCCATTGGTTGAGGTATTCAACTTGGCAAAGGACTTGCTTTACCTAATACTCATGTCTTAACTTGTTTACCGGGATGAGACTTGTCTTATCTAACATTCACGTCTTAACTTGCCAACAAAGATATCAATTACCTAAGCACGTGTCTCTTTCTGCCAGGTAGGAAGTCAGTTCCCAGGGAGGTCTTGGGGACTTAACCTTTACTAGACCACTACTCAAAATGGAAGTCTTATTCCAAAGAGTTTCTTATATTGGTGTAAGTATCTCTCTTATGTTGGGGTCCATCCCAGGGGCAACTTATAAAACCAAATACCATAAAAACTTATACGCGGGTGCAGGAAGTGCTGCTGGGTGGTTAGTTCAGGTCCAAGCTTATTGTAGGTAACCAGACAAAACAGTTCTACTGAGTTCTACTGGGATTGGCTTCCAATGTCACAGAACATAACAGAATGTGTGATCAGCTTGGGCGTGAGAACACTTCCTAGTGACAGCAGAAGTAACACATGACATTAGAAACAGCACAAAATGGCAGGCCGGCCAGGTCACAGTTACCTAGACCTTAACATTCCATCAAGGCCTTAATGTTTTGCTTAGGCCCTAACAGAGGGACCTAAGAGAATCTGAATGACTGGAGAAAAGCTACAGCACAGCTGTGGCTGAGGTGGAGATAGATGCAACCATTTGGTCCGCATCATCAACTGAGACGTGCTCGGCCGCAG
This sequence comes from Uromys caudimaculatus, assembly GCA_028551405.1. NCBI lineage: Eukaryota > Metazoa > Chordata > Mammalia > Rodentia > Muridae > Uromys > Uromys caudimaculatus. The sequence continues at coordinate 60,374,804 of CM052702.1, read as the reverse complement.
ATGCCTGTTAGTGCCACAGCCCCACACCTGGACCTCACTCAGCCAACAAATAAAGTGTTATCTAGTCTGTAATACTACAAAGATAAGCTCTGAGTTGTACAAAACCCTTCTTCAACAACACCCAAAATTATAGGCCAGGTCTCCCAGCACACCTGGAGAGAATCTGGTGGCAGCAAGAATGTTGAGAAAACTCAACACTCCATCTTATTGTTGAGACAGGATTTCTCACTGGACCCAGAGCTTGCCATTCGTGCTAGCCTGGCTGACAAGTGAGTGCCTGGGATCCTTCTGGGGTTAAAGGAATGTGCCACCATGCCCAGCTTTTTACATGGGTGCTGGGGAACCAAACTCATGTCTTCACAATTGAGTGGCAAGCACTGTCCTCCTGAGTGTTGGAACACGGTCCAGGAATGGAGTCATGAGAGAAGAATTACCAGTATGCACACTCCAAGTATCTTGTGACCTCAGTTCTTCAAAACAGAATTGTTCCTGGTTGTGCTCCCCATGGTTATATCAGGTAGGAGTGAGTTTACGTCAGGTTACTCATTTTTGCCTGCTGTTGTTGTTCAATTAAATGGTTAAACTATCCTTCATGTGCCTCTGTGGAAAAACGTGTTTTTTGACACATGCAGCTTGTCGCTGTGATTGTATACAGCTTGAGCACATGACAACTTTACTCATGTGACCTTTCTTAACCCTTAGAGTATAAATTGTTTGACGCTCGGCTTTGAATAAAGTCTGCCTCATGTATCCATTCCATTCTCCTGGTAGTTTATGCTGTGATCCTGTCACTTAAGAGGCTGAGGCAACCAGATAGCTCTGAACTCAACCATTCTGGACCAGTGATTGCTGTAGGCCCTCTGCTTTGCTATTAAACCTAACACTGAGACAAATGTCTTTATAGGGACATCGCTTAGCACATGCTCATTTGCTGGGTCAACAAATGTGTGTGCCTATACCACCCTAGGTTTTGTTCATACATTGAAATCATATCAATAAACTGACCCAATAAAGCTGTAGCCCTCAAGTGGTTTGGTTTATAGCAATGGAGAGACAGGTGTCAGGTAAAATATCTGCTGGCATAACAGCTGTTAAGCAAAATAAAGTAGGCTAGAAAGGGAGAAAATGGAGCAAAAAGGGCACTGGAATACACTTATCATGGGGTCCATGTTGGAAGGGACCCCCCCCCCCAGCAAGTGCTGAAAGGGAGGCGAGCACTGAGACCTACTAATGATTTTCCCTAAACATACACAACCGTGGCAGTTTAATCTGTAAATGGAGCACAGTGAGAGCTTAACAATCACTATTAAAAGTGAAGCAATGACAACAGTAGTCTCTAATATGAGGGCCAGCATCGCCGCCCTGTTTGGATAGCACTTGGTCCCCAGTGGGTACCGCTGGCAGGGAGGTTTAGGAGGTCCAGGTCTGTGGGAGGAAGCAGTCTGGAGGCAGCTCTCGGAGTTTAAAGGTCTGCCCCATTTGCTGTTCTCTCTTCAGCAGGCTTCTCCTAGCAACCGAGTACCTGAGCACTCAGCTTCCGGCTCCAGCTGCCATGACAGCTGCTTGCTCCCTCCACTCTGCTCTCATCCGGTCTTACCCTCTGAAATTGTGAGCAGAAATAAACTCCTCCTTCCATAAGGAAAAACTAACTAGTTTGGGGCTATCTTAAGTAAAACAAGGGTTGAACTGATAACTTAGATGGCTACTAAGTAACAATGAAAAGACAGTTTGCCCAGCACAGACATCTAGAGCCAGGGATCTTCCCTGGTCTGGGTGGGACCCTGAAGAAAGGTGTTGCATTTTAACATGTGTCTGTTGAGGTGCAATTTAAAAACTTATAAATTGTGTATTTCTGGAGCTTTCCATATAAGATTTTTGGGCTACCAAGAACCATGGGGAATGGGAACATCAGGAAGAGAAGCTGTGGGTAAGGTAAACTGCTTGCTGCAGGTTGTAGACTGTGAGCCCCAATGCCATCTGGGAAAGGATGCTCTGCCAAGGGAGGTGGTGTGTAGAAGGCAGGAAGGTAGCCAGGACGCCATAGAGGCTGAGAAGGAGGGAGGAGGCCAGGGGTGCTAAAATGTCTCCAAATGTTTACAAGTCTGCTGCCCGAAAGTATACTCTGACCAAGATTGTCAACTGACTGCCTGTGCGGAAGGCGAAGCAAGATGGCTGGTCAAGAGGCTCCTGAGACAATCCTGGTAAATTCAGGCAAAAGATGAGGCTGCCTAGGCCGGGGTAATCTGCAGTGTAGACAGTAAGCAGTGCTCACTCTCTGGATATATCTCCAAGTGATTTGGTTTTGGGCTGGGGCCAGAATGAGAAAGAGAGAAGAGCTAAGGGTAATCCTAAAATATTCCAAAGGTTTTCAGCTTTTTGTTGGCCTAAGAAACCAGAATAATTCAGGCAGGACTGCAGAAGTCATTTCCCCCCTGCCGGGCTAAGTGGGCAGATAAGCCCGCTAGATGCCTGTCTGGGTGTCAGGGGTCAGTGAGAGATAGGGGTCCGGAACTCGGGAGAGGGTTTGGATTTGTGCTCCCCAGGCTCAGGTGATATTTATAGCCATAAAGCTAGATCTGAGACACTTAAGGACACTATGCAGATAAGAGGTGTCGGGACTGAGTCCCAGAACATCTTAGAAAGGATGCTTTTTTCCTTCTGTGCTGACACGTAGAAGAGATACAACTAGAAAAGGAATTTGATTATTTGTGATTTTGATAGATGTTGTGAAATTGCCTCCATGGGTGTGTACACCATCCGTCATTTATGAAATTCTATAATGGGGGGTAAGGGTGAACAAGGAAGCTGGCAGCAGCGACTCAATGATGAGCTCCCTCCCCCTCTCCGGGTGAACCGGAGAATTCTAAGGCAAACGATCTCAATCTTGGATGGCCATAAAATTATCTTAAGAAACTTTAAGGGCCTGTGAGATGACTCAGCAGGTAAAGGCACCTGACCACCTGAGTTCAATCTTCAGGTTCCACATGGTAGAAGAAGAAAACCAAGTCCTACAAGCTGTCTCTTAGGCACCACGGCACAAGGGCCCATACCAATACATATGCATGCACGTGTGCGTGTGTGCATACACACACACACACACACACACACACACACACACACACACACATCTTGGAAAAAACTACAAAAAAAATCAAAGGTCTAAATCTAATCTCCTTTCATTTTTCAGTGCTGGAGATTGAACCCAAGGCCTCGTACATGCTACGCCAGCACCTCAACACTGAGTGACATTCCGATTCTGAGTCTTAGGACCTCACTGTGTCGCTAGGCTGGCTTCAAGCTCACAGTCCTCCTGCCTCAGCCTCTGCACCACCATGGGATCCAAATTTCTCAAGATCCAGGTAGCAGTACTGCCTAAGAGCTCCTCAGAAGGTCTGAGAGCCCAACTAAATCTCACAGCCTATTCTAAATAGTCCTCCCACTGGAAGGGAGGGAGGGAGGGAGGGAGGAAGGAAATGGAGGAGCAGGAGGAAGAGGAGGAGGAAACGGAAGCAGCAGCATTGTAAATAGTTACATTTATTCTGAAACAGCGTCTAGCTGCATAGCCTAGGCTAGCCTCACGATCATGACCCTCCGACCTTTGCCTTCCAAACACTCGGACTACAGATGTGCTCCCGGTACCCAGCATCCAAACACTCGGACTACAGATGTGCTCCCCTGTACCCAGCATCCAAACACTCGGACTACAGATGTGCTCCCCGTACCCAGCATCCCATCCACACTTTGATATGCACACAACTCACCTAGGGGTCCAGTCGAACGCAGATACTGTGGTGGTTTGATAGGAATGGCCCCCATAGACTCGTGAGTTTGAACGCTTGGCCAAAGGGAGTAGAACTATGAGGAGTGTGGCCTTGTTTGAGGAAGTGTGTCTGTCACCATGGAGGTGGGCTTTGAGGTCATACATGCTCAAGTGTGGCAGTCTCCTTCTGCTGCTTTTGGGTCAAGATGTTGATCTCTGGACTGGAGAGATGGCTTAGAGGTTAAGAGCACTGACTGCTCTTCCAGAGGTCCTGAGTTCAATTCCCAGCAACCACATGGTGGCTCACAACCATCTGTAATGGGATCCAATGCCCTCTTCTGGTGTGTCTGAAGAGAGTGACAGTATACTCATATAAAATAAATAATTTTTAAAAAAAAAAATATAGATCTCTTGGATGTCTCCAGCACCATGATGGCCTGCACACTGCCAGGCTTCTTGCCATGACGATAATGGACTAAACCTCTGAAACTGTTAACAGCCTCAATTAGTAAGAGTCACTGTGGTTATGGTGTCTCTTCACGGAAATAAAACCCAAACTAAGAAAACTAAGGCAGACACTGATTCCACAGCTCTGGAGTTCAGCCTGAGGTTTGGGGATTTCCATTCCAACAGTTGCCCAGGGAGTGTCAGTGCCCCTGGTTTACAGGCTGCTTGGAGTACTGAGGCCTTAAGGCAAAGCCCCTCATGCAGGGTCCACTCATTCTTGCAATCAACAGCAATCTGAAGACCCTGCAGCACAGATGGGCCGAGGCCATATTCTCCTGTAGTTCTACTCCACTGTCACAGTCTTGGAAACGAGGATTCACATACCATGCCAGGCAGCTCAGGAGGAAAATCAGTTGGCAACAGTGTAATACGCTAGGAAGGGACAAGAGAGACAAACAGATCACTGGCCAGAGAAGGCCAGCCTGGCTAACGGATCATTACTGAGTAAACAATGTCCACACAGGTGGGAATGGATATGCAAGGCCGTCCTTGAGGAATCTGGAATTTGGCTAGTGCTCAGAATATGAGGGGCCTGGCTGAATAAACAGACAGTCGTATCTTAACGTGGATGTTGACAGTCACAACAGAAATTAAAGCAGACATGGAGGAACAGTAAAGCTCATATAGGAAAGAGACTGTGGGGAGGGAAGAGAGTGTGGTTTGAAATACTCTCCCACAAGGAACTGCAGGAATGAAACGTGGGAATCATTCAAGTCTGGACCGCTGAGCCAGAGATGCAGCTGTGAGACTCCTGAGCAGTTCTGCATATGGAAGCCCAGCCAGAGGCAGCTAGGAGAATAAAGGGAGAAACCAGAGCTCGGGTGGCCACAGAGCCTAGAAGGACACAGGCCAAACATGGAAAGAGTTAGTTCACTCAGCAAGTATTGGACACTGGGTGGAGAAAATGGCTGTAAATGGGTAACTCTGGTCTGACAGATCTCAGTTTCCTCAGCTAAGAAGCCCTTGGGGAAAGTGAGAAACAATGTCCATAGCCCCTCAGCTTTGGTGGCCTGGGATTCTACAGTGGAGAAACAACTACTGGACCTGCTGAGCCAGACTGATGGGGCAGGCCCTGATGGTGTGGGTGTGACACTGAATCAGAAGGAAACAGATGGTGATGCAGATGGAAGTAGTACACAGTACCATTCATCCAAGGTGCCCATGGGACTGGCGCAAAAGGCAGCCTCAGAAACAAGGCAGAGAGGTACACTATGAGTTTAAAGCCAAGAAAGAGAGAGAGAGAGACAGAGAGAGACAGAGAGAGACAGAGAGAGACAGAAACTGAGAGGAGGGATTTGATGCAGACTAAGATGCAGGTGGGGTCATCTAAAGACCATGCTCTGTATAAGAAATGCATCATGGTCAATTCAGGACCACGCTGTATGGCATTACTAAAGGTCCTTGAGTTGAACAGACCCAAGTTCAAATCCAAGCCTCACTCTCTTTCAGCTCTTTAACATTGAACATATTACTTCACCTCTCAATGACAACTTTCTGGTTGTCAGAGAGGAATAGGACAGGAGCCATCTCAGGGGGTGGTTCACTGAAATAACACCAGAGAGCACTCTCCAAAACTTGGGTTCCATGGTGTTAACAATGGTTCCAAGGGCACACATTACTGTCACCTCTGAGTGACAGTGAGGGAAAGGAGACATCACAGACTGGATGTCCTTGGTGCAGAAGAGACAAGAACAGAGGGAAAGAGAAGAAGCAAGGCTGGGGAAATGAAACACCATCAGACACACATTACACAAGGAAGGCTGGGTCTCAGGGAGACTGCATTAAGTTCTTCTACAAACAGAGACTACTATAGAGGGAATCTTGTGACCCTCACTGTCAACCAAGGCTGGGGAAGCAAAGCCTGGCAAACCCAACTGTCTCCTACACACACAAGATGATCGAGAGCATACCACATATGTTTCTGGAATTACGGAAGCAAAAACCGGGCATGAGACCACAAGCTTGTCATCCCAGTGATGAAGAAGTGGAGAGGGGAAGATCCCTGGGGTCCACTAGCCAGTCAGTTAATGGTAGTTGTAACTGGACCTGTAAGTCAGGGCCCTCAAGGACATGCTTCATAGACATGCCATCTACACACCTGTACAGGACCCTGTGTTCAGAAGTACTCCAATGCTGAAGCGGATGCTCTCTGTTACTGCCCCAACACATCTAATATTTAAAATTTGATGTGTGTGGGTATTTTGCCTCCTGCACATATGTATGTATATCATGTGCACACCTGGTACCAGCATAAGCCATAAGAAAACACCAGATCCCCTGAAACTGGAATTACAGAAACTTGTGAGCCAGCATGTGGGTGCTGGGAATTGAACCCAGGTTCTCTAGAAGAGCAGCGAGGGCTCTTAACAGCTGAGTCATCTCTCCAACCTCCATGCTTAATATTTTCAAAAAAGAAGGCAAGCATTTGGATTGTGCACTGGCTTCCCAAACTACATAGTTAAATGTGGATATACTGGTAATGAATACCGAGTAGATTAGAACAATATGAAGACCAGGAAGGGGCTGGGGAGTTAGCTCCGTCAGTAAAGTGTTTACCACGGGAGCATATGGACCTGAGTCTGATCCTCAGTACTCTGGTCAAAAAGCTGGGCATAAGGCCACAAGCTTATAATGCCAGTGATGAAGCAGAGGCGGGAAGATCCCTGGGGCCCACTAGCCAGCCAGCCTAGTGGCCAATGAGAGATGTCTCAAAAGACAAACGTGGATAGCTCCTGAGTGCAACACTTGAGACGCTCCTCTAACCTTCATACACGACCACGAGTAGAGGGAGGAAGAGGAGGAGGACAAGGAGGAGGACGAGGACGAGGAGGACGAGGACGAGGAGGAGGAGGAGGAGGAGGAGGAGGAGGAGGAGGAGGAGGAGGAGGAAGGGGGAGAGAATGTGAGAATCTAAGGGCTAAAAAAAAGTGGGGGAAAAAGTGGGGGAACTCTCATTATTGTCAAAGCAGAAAGCAGTCATTCAAATTCTCATTTAAAACTCCAAAACTGGCCATTAATTTAAACATAAAGTGCAGTTGTTACCTGAAATAGACCATCAAAGACCTCAGTCAAAATTTAAAGTTCTTTAACTTAGAAAGAAAGAAAAGAAAAGGAAAACCACTGTGTGACTCTGTCCAATGCACTGTGTGTGTCTACATCAGCAGCTAACACGGCAGTTTTCACCCGTCCTTCCTCTGTCTGAACGGCTGTCCTGTGAGGCTGCACCTCCGGATGGATCCCTCAGCACATGGTGGTCCTGTACAAATCTCTGAGAAACTAACAAGAAGCCGGCCTGCCCTTGTCACAGAGTGCACACAGTCTGCCTGGGCAGACGGTGCAGATACGCTGCTGCAGTGTCTCCAGCACAGATGCTGATGGCAGCAGGACAATCCGCAGGAGAGGCCGTAGCACACCCCGCCCCCACTCAGCTGCCCTGGGACGTCTCGGCCTCTACTTCTATAGTGAACCAGTCACTCTACAACCCTTCCTGTTGTGATTACAGGAAGACCTGAATGTCTGGACCTGACTTGTGCTAAACTAATGGCATTTCCAGAATGTAAGGATCTCCCACATGTGTGCAGTCCCTGCTGAGGTCAGAAAAGGGTTCCAGAGCCCCTGGAACTGGACTTCCAGACAGTTGTGAGCCTATAATCATGTAATTACACCCACTGTAATGCATGTGGGTGCTGGTGACGCTGAGCCATCTCTCCAGCCCAGCTCAACTCAATATACCATTTTCAAAACATCCAGGAGGCAAAAGCAACCCAATGTCCCTTAATAAATGGATAATGAAAGATACCGTGGCTAGGTCCACTAGAATGCTATTCAGCCTTAACAAGAAGGACATTTTTGTCATATGTTACAACATGAACGATCCTTAAAGACATGCTGCTAAGTAAAATAAGCCACAAAGAGACAATACTGTCTGGTCACATCCTTCAAGATGTGACTTAAGAAAACCTCCCAAAAACAAAGAGAATGGGAGTTATCAAGAGACAAGCAAGGGAAGCTGAGAACTGCTGCTTAGTAAGTATAGTTTCTCTTTATCAAACAATGTTCTGAAGAACCAAACAACAATGTGAATGTATTGTGTGTGTGAAAGTGGTTGGAGACAGGAAGAAAAAGCCAAGGAAGGCCCTAGAAACCATCCTGGATGCAAAGTAACTGGGTAGGCCTGCGGCGCAACCCTGTAATCCCAGCTACTGCAGAAGCTAAGTTCAGGGCCAGCCTGGGCTACACTGTGAGTTCTAGTTAACTTAATCCGAGTTGATCTGAAAAAAAAGAAGTAAAAAGAAGGCTGGAGATACACCTAGCATGGTGAAGTCATATGCTCAATCCCTTGTATACTTTAGAAAATGAATTAATTAGTTAGAATGATCACACCGAGAATCCTGAGATTGTGATTTACTGAAGAAAACAAATGTTTTCTCTACTTGTTGTGTGGCTCAGCCCTTAGCACTCACCTTTAATGCTTTTGGCTGGAATACAGACATGCCCTTCGGACACATCTTTAACACCAAACAGTGAAGGTAAAGTGAGTTTGTAGAAGAAAGTACTCATGTTTGAAGGTGATGTTTAACTGAGTGGCAGACAAAGTGACTAATCAGAGAAAGTTTTGACAGACTAGGATATGCCCAAGTCTCACGAGAAGAGAGAGGAAGGGGAAGCTACTTGAGGGCTTCTACAGTGTAGAGAAAAGAGGAGGCAGTTTTACTGGGACAGCTATAGAGAGACAGGCTAAAGAGAGAACAGCCTAGACACAAGTGAAGACAGCATGAGCCAGAGAATGAGGAAGGAGCCAGAAGACCGGAACAAAATGCCAAACTTAGTTTGTTGTTAAGCCAGGCAATTCAGTCAGAGGCTGAGAGAGAAGTCAGATTGAATTAGTCAGGTAGGAGAATAGTTTGAGCCAGGACAATTGAATAGCTGAGTTGAACCAGACAGCCAGAATTCAGAAAGAGCTAGAAAGAGTGAGCTTACTTAGCAGTAAGTCTCCGAAGCTATAAACACTCTAAGTCTAGATTAGATTGTACAGAGGCTGGGAGCTTCCAGGACTAGGCCTAGGTTAGCAGACAGGGGCGGTAAGTCTCAGAGACGACAATTACATCAGGTGAATAAAAGATACTTTTACAAATGACCATTGACCACACATATCAAAACTATTATAGAAAATTTCATAGGTTACTTTCAAAACTACTATGGTGTATACTTTTTAAAAGTTTATTTTATCTTCCTTTGGGTAGAAAGAAGGGATATAGGCCTAAAACAACCTAATGTCCATCAACGGATGAAAGGACAAACAGACGGGGTGTATCTGTAGGGTGGGTATCACTCACAAACAGACGGGGTATATCTGTAGGGTGGGTATCACTCACAAACAGACGGGGTATATCTGTAGGGTGGGTATCACTCACAAACAGACGGGGTGTATCTGTAGGGTGGGTATCACTCATAAACAGACGGGGTGTATCTGTAGGGTGGGTATCACTCACAAACAGACGGGGTATATCTGTAGGGTGGGTATCACTCATAAACAGACGGGGTGTATCTGTAGGGTGGGTATCACTCATAAACAGACGGGGTGTATCTGTAGGGTGGGTATCACTCATAAACAGACGGGGTGTATCTGTAGGGCGGGTATCACTCACAAACAGACGGGGTATATCTGTAGGGCGGGTATCACTCATAAACAGACGGGGTATATCTGTAGGGCGGGTATCACTCATAAACAGACGGGGTATATCTGTAGGGTGGGTATCACTCATAAAGGGACAGGGGTGTCAGGGTAGAGATGAGGGGAGAGGGAAGTGTGAGTTCAAAGACAAAAACTGCCTGTTACAAAATGAGACCCTCAGAGAGACCTAGCATCCCGCATGGTGGCTATGGTTCATAATCGTGTATTTTATATTTGAAATTTGCTGAATACTCAAATGTTCTTGCCCATTGCCAAAAAACAGAAAGTGATGGATGTTTTGTGTTTTAAGTAGCTTGGTGTGGTGGTGATTTCACCATGCATGAATGTCAAAACATCGTGATACATGTCTTCAATATGAACTGGCAGTCAGACTTCAGTAAAGCTTGGGGACAAAAAAGTGGACCAAAGTGCTCATATACTCGACATGGATGACCTTTAAAACATCAGAGTGAGTAATGGATACTGGACCCAAAGGCACACATACACCCTCCAGCGTGACACACCTGTGCAGCAAGTCTACACACTCAGGAATCCATAGCTGCTTATGGCTGGGAACAAAGAAACTAAAGAACACCTGCGCATGGCACAGGGGTCTTCTGGGGACATGAATTGTTCTAGAATCAGATATAACCTCAAAATTATACTGAAAACTACTGTAGAGTATACTTTTAAAAAGTTTATTTTTGTGGCAAGGCATTGGGCCATGTGTCTAGAGTGCCAAATACCAGAGGAGCTGAAGCAACAGGATCACTTAAGCCTAAAAATTCAAGAAAAGCCTGGGCAACATGCAAAACTCTACCTAAAAATAAATAAATAACAGACCTGGAGAGACGGCTCTGAGGCTAAGAGCACAGCCAGGTCTTTCAGAAGACCCGGGTTCAGTGCTGATGTCCCACAACCACTAACTATCCAGCTCCAGGGGATTCGGTGCCCTCTGCTGGCCTCTGTGGGCACATACATGAATGTGCTCATACCCCAACACAGACACAATTATATACATTTAAATATAAGTAAATCTTTAAAAAAAAAAAAAAGTCAGACATAATGGTGCAAGCCTTTAATCCCAGTACTCAGGGGAATTTGAGGATAGCCTGGTCTATGTAGGGAGATCCTGTCTACATACATACATACACACATACATACATACATGGCTGATTCTATAGCATGAGAATATATAACTTTTTTTTGTTTTTTGTTTTTTGTTGTTTTGTTTTTCCAGACAGAGTTTCTCTGTGTAGACCTGGCTGCCCTGGAACTCACTCTGTAGACCAGGCTGGCCTCGAACTCAGAAATCCACCTGCCTCTGTCTCCCAAGTGCTGGAATTAAAGGCGTGCACTTTTTAAAAATCATGTATACCTTAGAAAACCTATGCTTTTATTTCTGACCTGTGTCTCCTCAGATTCTACCATCAGCATCCTGCCAGTCACCAAAGCTGGTGGCAGATGCCCTTACAGCAATCTCTTACAATCCATCCAACTTCTAGACCCAGCTATTAAATTCCTCCCCAGCCAGATGATTGGCTCAAGTTAAGCCAATCAGCGTCTCACTCTCAGGGTCCACTTGGCACATGTGACCCAGACCAGGCAGCCTTGGCTATAAAATGTGTGGGATGCAAAGGCTGCCACACACCCACATCTGAGACTGTGGCCCATTCTCAGTGGCATTCAGAGGTTCCAGCTGTGACTGTCAACAGGACCACCTCCTTCCCCTTCTGCCTGACTGAACAGGAGCTGTCCTCCTATTATTAGCAAATAAAAGGCACACTCAGAGTCCAGTGAGAGGAGCCCTGTGGAACTGCACCCCCTGCCCCCACCAACCATCTGCTCCTCAGCTCTAGGGGCTTGATCACCAGGACTTAAAACCACAAATGGCTCTGCTCCTCTCGTTCCTTGGCACCTGGCTGGCCTCCCAAGAACTTCCTCCAATGGGCCACCACAGGTCACAGCTGCATCACCCACCAGCCCCTCCACAGCATTTCACCAGTAGACTCCTAGTGCCTGCACATTTACATTTTGGACTTTTTTGGGGGGCCGCTGAGTTTCCTATTTCTGTCCATTAGGAAATCACCCAATTCATTCTCTGACTCAAAACTTAGCTCTTTTGGCAGAGACACATCCTCTAGTGTTACTCCCTGTACATAGACTTCATAGTAACTATAGCAGGTGCAGTCAGTACCTGACAGTACACCCCACATGCTGACCACTTTGGCATACTCTGGCCTAACTACCAAGCCAGCACCTGGTTTCTCAGCCTGGCTGTTTCCCCAGCAGAACCTGCTCTGGCTCCCCTCTAGGCAGTTTGAAAAATACTGTTAATTAATGCCCAAACTCACCACCCAAACAGCCTTTAGCCAGTGGCTAATGACTGCCTCAACCCTTCCCTTGTAGAGGCTGCCAGTGTGAGATAAAGATCCAGCTATGCTCAGTGACATACTCTCCCTGGCTAGTTGTGAGGTACCTAGTTCACCTCTGAAACGTTCTTTCTTTCTAGACAGGTTTCACTTTATAGCCCCGGCTGGCCTTGGAATTCACTATGTAGGTCAGACTGAGTCAAACTTCCAGCCTCCAAATGTTTTTTCTGCAGTACGTATGAGCCTCACGTGCATACTGTGCACCTGAAGGGCAAAAGAGGGTGCCAGATCCCTGAAACTGAAGTTACAGACAGCTGTGAGCCACCTGGTGGGTGCTTGCAACCAACCCTGGTCTTCTGCAAACGCTCCTAACTGCTGAGCAATTTCTGTAGCCCGAGTCCAGGGATCTTAGGAGGGGGTGGTTTCCTTTGCTTTGTATGAAATGTGTTTGAAGAAGAGGGATCGCTGAGTCACCTGCTAACTCCATCTTTTAATTCTTTAGAAATCTCCATACTATTTGCTTCCTTTCCTTTTTTTTTTAAGCTTCAGCACAATTTTATTACAAGTTTTAAAACCTCCAGAACAGACCAGCTGTGAGTCTCAGCAGAGCTGCTGGGAGGAGTAGAATGGGGCAGACACATGGTGGGGAAGGATGCTTGAGGGGAAAACTAAGCCGCCCAAGGTATCAGAAAAGCATATTTAGCTTCTGGCTAGCCTCTGAAAGGAGACAGAAAAGAGAAACGTGTGCTTTGTGACCCAGGCCTCAGAGAGGAGGGCAGCCCAGCCGACACACATGGGGTCTTGTAGGGACTCCCACGGCCTGTTTCCTGTGGTGGCTTTGCTGATCTCCACCGACTCCGCAGACACCCACCGTGGGTTTGCCCTACTCTCCTAACCTTCCATCTGAGTCAGTAATGACAAGTGCTGGTTCTCCAACCTCACTTCCCTTCACTCTTCTATTGTTGGCCCCTTTGTGGTACCAGGGAGAAAACCTAGGGCCTGCCGTGCTAGTGCTGGGCCCTGAGCTGCACCTCCAACGTCTCTACCGGCCTCTATTTATTTATTATTGCTTATTTATGACAAGGTATCAAGTAGCCCAGGCTGGCCTCAAACTCTCTATATATCTAAAGCTGCCTTTAACTTCTAATCTGCCTGTCTCTACCTCCAGAGTGCTTGGATTACAGTGGTACATCACCACACATGGTTTATGGGGTACTGGGGGCTTGAACCCTGAACCCAGGGCTTCCTGCATGTTAGGCAAGCGTTCTACCTACTGAACTACATCCTCAGTCCCATCTGCTTTATGTAATGGGCTCACCTCAACAGTTGCCTTGTTTCACTGTTTCCTTGCTTTGTTCTATTTGTTCACACCTTTCCCCAAAGTCCAGAGAACAGAGGCAGCTGGAGCACCATCACAGGCGTAGCTCACAGGTGCTGGGCGTCTGTTTCCACAGTAGGCCCTGTATGCAGCTGACCGAAGGCTTCTGCCTGCTCCTCACGTTCTTGCCCTTCCTCTACCTCCCCACTCTATGGATGACCTCAACTACACCTGAGAGGCCATAGGATAGACCTCTTCTCTCTAAGTTACACAAACTGAATGTGTAGCCCTCCTTTCTTTCCTGTTTTAGTAGGAGTTGATATGGTCAATCCTGGGTACAGTCCACTCTCGGAGAGACTCTCTTCCTCACGAGTCTCTCCTATGGTGTGAATACAATCTGTGTCTCCACAACCTCCAAAGTTCAAGTGTTGAGAACTTGGCATCCAGACTGGTAGTACTGCGAGACGCTGAAATGTGAGAGCTGAGTGGCTGGGGAAGACTCCTGCCTTTAGAAAAGACTGTGGAGCCTCAGTTCCTGAGTCCTGCACAGGCAGTTGTTGTACCCTTGAACCTCGTGCGTGCGTGCGTGCGTGCGTGCGCATGTGACACTGATTCCCACAGAGCTTTGTATATGCATGTATGTATGCAATCTTCCACTGGGCCACACTCAATCTTATTTCTGGGGGCTTGATCGTAGTAATACAAAGCTGGCAGCAGACACTCCCAACTCCTCATTTCCTTCTACATCTGAACATGCTCAAACTTAAGAGTCAAGAAATTATTTCCATGGTGATCTTTCTCTCCATCTCATACTTAGTGCGTATATGACTATATGTATGTATCTTTGTTATTGTGCTTTGCAAACAAACTTAGAAGGCAGGCATGCTATTGTCCTCTCTACTTGTAACCTCTGGCTCCCTCCCCAGCCTCCTGTTACCTGGTTTCTGGCTTTGCTGCTCAGGGTCCTCCATGACTTCCTTATTGCTAAATCCAGCAAATGCTTCCCAGTCCTTTTCTCATCTGGCCCCTTGCAGCTCCCTCCTGACCCTCCTGAGAACCCTGTGCTCTAAGCCCTTGCTTGGCTTCCTGTGTTAGTGTGCTCTGAAGCCAAGTGCTTGCTGTGAATCTCAGCTCCACAAATATGGCTTTGATGCTTCCTCACCTGTAAAAGGCGTCACAGAGAGACTTCCAGCCCGGGGCTGATGTGAGATCAAGGGAATTCACAGTATGGTAAGGTAGCTTTTCTTAATCCTTGATATGTTCCTCCATGTTCTCTTTCTCCATTTTTGTATATTCATCTTTCATGGTCCAATTGGAAAACAAAAAACACAGACGGTACTTCAATCTGAGGGACTTGAAGTACAGGGAATTAGTTGCCTAGGTGATGTTGAAACCTGAGGAGCCAAGAGGGGCATGAGATGATGTCATCAAGAGTGCAGTAGCAGAAACTCCCATCATCCTCAGGACTGGAGGGTCAATGGAGAAGCTGACCTTAGCAGAATGCTAAGGTCACTCCTGTGGACTACAGCTGAGCAGCAGGGCTGTTCTCTCAGGATAGGAAGCAGCCTGGCCAGCTTCACTACGAAAAGGAAGAGGAGGCCAGGGGAAAGACTTGACCTCTGGCTTAATCCTACATTCTAGTCTCTCGCCAATGTCCTTCTAGTGCCAAAATACGGTCCTTAGTGGGCAGGTGACATGGGGAACCCCCCAGTCTTGCCCAAGATTTATTAGATACTTTCTATTGGGTGGGGAACAAATGTTTCCCAAAATGCAGAGTGCCTACTTAAGAATGAAGTCAGAGCCAGGCATGGTGGTGTAGGCCTTTAACCCCAACATTCGAGGCAGAGGCATGGGAGATCTCTGTGACTTCAATACCAGCCTAATCTACAAAGCAAGTCCTAGGACAGATAAAGCTACATAGTGAGACACAACTTAAAATAAAATAAAATAAAATAATAAATAAAAGTCAGAGATAAGTAAACTAGAAGAGAAAGCGAAGGCAAGATCATTTGAATTCTGGAAGCAGCTTGGTTAGCACCTAGCATGACTTCCTGGTTCTAGGAGCCAGTTTCCTTCTGTTGATATTGCTTTGCAAAAAAACTGAAAAAAAAATTCAGCTTAAAATATGAAGTGAAGTTGGGCTGTGGTGGAGCATGCCTTAAATCCCAGCGCTCAAGACAGAAAGATCTCTGAGGCCAGCCTGGTCTACAGAGCGAGTTCCAGGGCAGCCAGGGCTAGTATGTGTACGTGTGTGTGTGTGTGTGTGTGTGTGTGTGTGTGTGTGTGTGTGTATGCACGTGTGTGTGTGTGTGTGTGTATGCACGTGTGTGTGTGTGTGTGTGTGTGTGTGTGTGTGTGTGTGATAAAAATTTGGGGAGTGTCCAAAAGGTAGTGTGTGAGTTCCATTATTCAGGATTTGTGCTTGGCTGCAAGTGGGCTTAAGAGGCAGGGGCTGTGTGCTCAGCTGGTCCTTGAGGCTTAAGGAGGCTTTCGGGCGTGAAGTGGGGGTGTGAAGACAGCACCAATTGAGGAATTAGCTTAGGCAAAGGTGGGAGGTGGGGAAGAACTGTGCTAGCAATAGAAGGCTAACAGTTTGAAGCAAGCACGTGGATTTCTAGCATCGTAGGTGGAGTATGGTCAGAGCGGACATGGGTGGGAGAGGCCTGAGGCCCTCTCAGTGCACTGATAAGGATATTAGCTCCTACCCCCCCCCCCCCCCGCATTGTTTTGCTTTGCTCAGGTAGATATTATCCAGCGCTACAGGGTTATTGAGTGAGGTTACTGAGTATCTGTACGCAGTGGTTGGATGGGAAGAGCCAGCTATGAAGGACTGTGGCAGAGAATGGAGTTGTTCCCTGGAGGAAGGATTAGCAAGTATTCAGCTGACTCTAGTTGGTGAAGCAAGGCCTCCTAGTCCAAGGGACCGAAAATGATCTGTCCTTTCCTGGAGGAGGAGGACTCAGCTAAGAAGCAAGGGTGCTATCGATGCGTTCGGAAGACTAGAATGTAGAGGTAATGAGTTATTTCAGGACAGAGTTTGTCTACAGCTCACCATTAAAAACCTGCTCAGATGAACACTGCTCTGGGAAACTCTTCATTCAAATGAGCAATCACTGTAGATCTGAACAGGATGAGTTCAGGATGAGTGAATGGGACAGCAGGATGAAGAAGCTGAGTCTAGAACTTAGACAAAAAGTGTTTTGGGAGTTCTAGGTTAGCTTGGGCTACACAGCAAGTGGCAAACCAGCTAGGGCTGCATAGCAAGAAAAAAAAGAAAACAGAACTTAGACACAGAGGGTGTCTGTTGGCAATTAAGGGAAGGCAGGACGCCACAGTGGCCTGGGAATTGAGAGCTGCGGGGAAGTCAGATGCTCCATGATAGACAAGAGCTTCTCAAAGCAAAATGAGTACAAAGACATCAGCTTGGCCAAGGAACACTGGGTGATCTATGAGCACTGAAGCTTGCTAACTACAGGCTCTGAGCCCTTCAGTGTGTGTTACTGAAGAAGACCAATGATGACCACACAGACACACAGACACACACATACAGACATACAGACACAACACATCAAATGACAAAGTAGTGGAATATCTCCAGTGAATACTCGAATACTCATTGCTTGCCCAAAACACTCTTCTCTCTGATAACAGAAACACTCTGCTTTAATGTCTTCTCCCCCCCCCCCCCCGGTCTGTGTGTGTGTGTGTGTGTGTGTCTCCCTGGGAATTCACACACAGGGTCTCATGTACAGTGGTAAGTGCTCCACTGAGCAATTCTCCGTCAGTTGACTTTGGAAGTCATCTCTTCCGCCTGAGCACAGAGGTGCTTCTAAAGTATTAGTAATATCCTATATCTCAACATGGAGGATTAGGGGCATGACGGTTTATCTTATCCCTTCACTGACAAAAATAATGTCTTACTCTTCACATTCCACAGGCACATTTCTAGATACTTACTTTGTATATTTCACTTTTAAAAGTCCCTCAAGCCAAAAGTAACTGGATTCTAGCTAGCTCTGCCTGATCAGTCACAAACACGGGTGTGGGTGTCCAACTCAATTCCAGCCAAGACAGAGCTTGGCCGAAACTCTCAGGAAGAGGGACCCTTCCTGCCTGTTGCAAGGGACAGATTCCCAACAGTATCAGCACCTATTCTAGCCATGCCAGAAGCCAAAAGCATCTCGGTCCTTTCAATAGCAAAGCTTGTACATTTTCTTATGGTTGGCTTGCTTTTTTGGTTTATGCCCTTTTAAAAGAATCTTAACTAGGGGCCAACAAGATGGCTCAGCAGGTAAAAAGCACTTGCTCTGCCAGCTGACAACCTGATTTCATCCTCAGGAGCCCACTTAAGAAAGCCTGGTGTCTTTCACCTGTCATCATCACAGCACCTCCAGATGGGGGTTAGGGGTGGAGACAGGAGAATAGCCCAGAAGCTCACAGCCCAGCCAGCCTGGATTAAGTAGCACCACAGAAACAAGAAACCCTATCTCAAAGAAGCCAGGGAGAAAGGACTCAAAAGGTTGTTCTTTGATCTCACGCACACAAGTGTGTCCACATACACCAGAGGAAAAGAGACTAATAATAACAGCTAGGCATGCTCTACCACTAGGGGGCAGAGGCGGGGAGTTCCGGACCAGCCAGGCAGATCTACATAGCAAGAACCTGACTCAAAAAAAAAAAAAAAAAAAAAGATGCATGTCCATGTCTGTGTGTGCAGTGTGGGGGCCAGAGGTTAACAGCGGGTGTCCTCAGTCACGGCCCCCACTGCTCCCCCGCCCCCGGCTTCCAGCTCACAGAGATCCACCAGTCTGTGCACTAGCACATCTAGAAAGCTCCAACTTGTTTCTTGAGATCGTTTCTTCCTGAACCTGGTGTTCACCAGTTCAGCTAGACTGGCTGTGTGTCATAAAGATCCTCCTGTCCTGTTCCCAGAGTCACTGTAATATGGATGCAGGAGACCCGAGTTCAAGTCCTCGTGCATGCACAGCAGGCACTTGATGAGCAGAGTCAGCCCCAACCCCCATTCCCCTGCGGGCCTTGAACTCTTTATATAGCCGAGGATGATCTTAAACTCCCGCTCCTGCCTCCCCTCCCAGTGTAATAGTGTGGGTACTGCAGGTGTACACTGCCTCCATGCCCTGCTCATGCTCTGCTGGGGTCTGAACTCCAGCCTAGGATAAGCTAGGCAAGCTCCCAACCATCCGCGTGGCCCCGCGCTGCCCCTTGGAGGCACACTTCACTCATTTTGTTCATCCAGAAAACAGTTCAGGGAGTCAGGCCCTGTTCTAGGAACCCAAGATTATTTACTAACGCAGCAAAATCCCCGTTCTCAGAATCTGCACAGTTATGGCACTGTGGAAGGAAGAACGCAGGGTAAGAAGGGCACTTCTGGACCACTGGCTGTTGGGAACCAGACTTGGGTAGGTCTTTCCGAGAATTTGAGCATGAATAGACTTAAGGAAGTGAGGGAAGTGGCAAGTGGATGTCTGTGGTAGACGTCAGGTGGAGGGCACAATGGAGCATAGGCCTGAAGAAGGCAGGATGAGTCAGGGATTAGCCTGATTATGCGGGCCTGGAAGGACCCTTGAGAACATGGCCTTCTGACTGCCATGGGGACATTCCAGGGTCTTGAGCATGAAGAAGGCAAGGCTGTACTCCCAGACTGCTGGCTGAGAATTGGTTATGTGATCCACTATATTAGTTAGCTTTATTTACAATATGTATTTTTTATTGTTATTGTTATTGTTATTATTATTATTATTATTATTATTATTATTATTATTGATTGGGGTTTTGGTGGTGGTGGTGGTGGTTTGTTTTAAGACAGGGTATCCTGGCTATTCAGTCTTGAATTCACTGTATAGCACTGGGTTTAAAGGTTAAAGGTTTAGGGGGCTAAAAGAGACAGCTCAGCAGTTAAGAGCACTGGCTGTTCTTCCACAGGACCGGGGTTCAATTCTCAGACCCATATAGCAGCTCACAGCTGTTTGTAGCCCCAGTTCCAGGGAATCTGACACCCTCCCACAGACAAACATGCAGGAAAAACACCAATGCACATAAGTAAATAATTTTTTAGAAAGTTAAAAGTTTAAAGAAAAGCTATGAAAGATGACAGGGGAAGATCTGGATTCTCACACCCAATGATTGAAATGTAAAAGAAAGAGACACCTTGGTGGCAGTAAGGATCAGGAAGTAGGTGGTGAAGAAGGTGGAGCTGTGTGGGAAAGTCCTAACCAAGGACTGGAGGCTGAGGGGATCAAGTATTCAGTTTCAGAATGAATACCCAGGTAGGAGGCTGAATCACAGAAGGAACTGCTCAGAATATGTGGACAAAAGTAAAACAGCAGAGAAATAGGTCAAGTGGTTTATTTACATTTTGGCTGCAGAGGAAAAATGAAGGGATACAAGGCCTGGTGGGTTTGGATAGCATCAAAAGAATGCACCCATCCAGCCCTCACTAGACAGGGCTGTACCACGATCTGGACAGTGTGAGAGCAGCCACCACACCTTCCTACACCCAGAACAAAAAAGGCCATTCGGAAGTGTCAGCTACACTGCTGGCAGCACCATCTGAAGCAGGAGAAAGCAATTCCCTTCTGTGCAATAACCTGACACCGTTTTGAGCCTACCAATGCATTCATACCCCTTACCCAGAACCAACCCTAAATCCTTGTCTAGGATGAAACCCCAATGTCTAAAGAGGCAGGAAAAAAGGCCTCTTCTCAAGAGACTGAACACAGCACCTGACTACCTCCTGCCCTCCAAGGGCACCTAAACAAGGTAAAGACAGGCAAGGAGAGCTCCCCTCAGATGCTCTCATTTCCGCAGCCTGCTAGCTTCTCTTTACAAATATTTGGGAGGAGCTGGAGAGATGGCTCAGCAGTTTGAGTACTTCCTATTCATCCAGTTACCAACACTCATGCCGGGAAGCTCACAGAGCCTGTAACTCCAACTCCAGGCAAACCAACACCCTCTTCTGGCCTCTGAGGGACCTGCACACACCCAGTATCCACTCACACAGAAGCACTCACCCAAACGCATACACATGCAAAATAAGTCTCTTTTTAAAAAATGTATGAGGATACATGTATGCCAAAATAAGAGAATAGTATTTGCAATCAGAGAGAAACTATAACGCTTAGCCTCTATGGAAAAGTGGCTGATTGTAAATTAGGCCCTGGAGACTTGTGTCATTTTGATGCCCTCCACAGTTGTTGGGATATTTATTAAATGTTAAATAATTAATAATAGTGCCTTCAAGACTATCAAAGAATAGATCCTGTGGAGGAAACCATCCATAGTTAGGCAAGGGCATTACTGCAGCCAACCAGACCTCAGCGGGACAAAGCATTTACCTTCCCAAGTACTTATTAGTAAAATGGCTGCACTTCTGAATTAACTATCCAAGGCTGGATCATAAGGAAATATTCAAAACTGCTATATGTGAGGCAAGATATATAGCCCAGTGGTAAAGCACTTGCCATGGGTTCAATTCATAGCAACACAGACACACACACACAGACACACACACACACACACAGACACACACACACACACAGACAGAGACAGAAACAGAGAGAGAGAGATGAATAGAAGCCAGGCTCCAAGATGGCCACAAGAATTTCCATTTCCTAGTACTCTCTGGGATTCACACCCTCTTTCCACACTGTGCCAGTGTCCCTGTATAAGCAATAGAATACAGCAGAATAGAACAGAGGTATGTCATTTTGAGGATCAATATTCACAAGGCTGGCTGGAGTCTTGGGCTGTCTTGGATCACCTTCTCTGTCAGAAACCAGTTACTATGCTGTGGCCTGTTTAGAGTCACATGAGTGAGCCTAGAATTGACGTTAGAGTAATCCCAATCCAGCCTTCAGATGATGGCAGCCTTCTAAAGGTCTGACTCAGAACCACCCAGGTTCCTGACTCATAGACAGTATTTTCAGGTGCTAAATTCTGAAGTAACTTCTTACACGGCAGTAAGGAAATAATTCAATTTCCTACAGAGAACCGAGGCAGCAACCAAAGGTTTAACCTTAGCTCCCATTCTACATCCATTTAAAATCAATTTCTCCACTAAAAAGAAAAAAATTATCATTCAGGCATTCAACGACCACTTTTTGAATGTCAAACATAAGGAAGGGTTTGCAAGCTGCCTATGTTTTACATAGTCTAAAATCTATAAAAAGCAATGACCACAGAGGTACGGGTGTGAACGCAAGAACATATTTTGAGCTGTTCAATTTACCCATTTCATTAGCTTATGCTTTATAAATCCCTCTAACTTCCTGGTCATTCTGAGGGCTCAGGGCCAGCAAGTCACACTCTTCCATAGGAAATGTTACCTCCCATATGCTCTCCCCTCTAAGGGAAGAAGAAAAGTTAAGTCTCCCGATTCCATTAATTCCATTAATACTAGGGAAAGGAAGAATTCATTTACTATTTTAGTAGGAAGAAGAAACCCTGATCTCAAGTGCTAAGAACAATTGGAATGTCTGCAACTCATGACTAAGTTGCAGCAGGAGCGCAGATACAATCGCTGCTCAAAATCCTGGTCACAGCTGAAATGGCGATGGGGGCGGGGGAGATGGTGTCTCTTCCTCCTCCTCACTGGACTTTGCTGTCTCTCAAAGCAGCAGGAGAGTAGTATAGCTCAACAACCAAGAGCCTCCCTCTGCACAAAGAAGGTCAAAGGGCGAGCTTGCTTTCCGTCAACCACAAAAACCAGCCACTGCCAAACCTAATCAATGTGGTCTGCTATAGGAGGTGAGTGAAGCCCTAGACAGAAAACCAGAGACTCTCCTCCAGCCGCCGCTGAGGTCGGAGTCAGGTGACTCCTGGGGCAAACAGCAAACCTAAACAAAGATCACTCCCCACATGACCGACTGGGGAGAAGAAGAGCAAGGCTTCTCAGACCCACCCAGGAAAACCATTAGCCATTAACTCTTGCTTTTTTTCAGTCCGGAGAAACTGGAGGCGCCAACAAGTTATTCCTATTCTGCAGCTCCCCTTCAGAGAATGCACCTAGAGGGGTGAGGGACCTCCTTCTCGGGACACAGAGGCGAAGTACCGCAGCACACGCCCCGTGTCCCCACATGCTAGCTGCAACCCGAACCCCTCCCCACCAGCTGTCACCCGCGCTCGGGGCCACTCTCAGCCAGGGAAACACATGCCCTCTGGCCGCTCAGCCTGCAGCTGCGAACCTGAGGGGGCAGTGAGAAGACACGCTTTGGCCAAGGGCTGTTACGGCCAAAGCACGCCTAACCTCTGGGAAAGGGGCGCCAGGGTGAGCGCGGCCCAGTGTCAGGGGTGGTCCTGGATCCATCCTCCTCTCCCGCTCCGCCCCAGGAGTCCCCAGCCCCGAACGCCCCACCTTGTCACCGAAGCTGCGGGCCATCAGTAGGTCCGGGCTGGGCGTGCTGTCGCCTCCCACGGCCTCCTCGCTGCTGGAGCCGGCTAGCGGGTGCGGCATGTCACGCAAGGACTGGGGCCCCGTGGACGGCAGGGCCTTGGGGGGCCCGCCCGCCATGGCGCGCAGCGCTCGGGACCCGCCGCCGCCGCTTACTCCCGCAGCTCTCGGCCCCACTCGGCCCGAGGCCCTGCACTAGCCGGTGGGGGCCGCCTCCGCCCGATGCTTCTCCTGTCGGTGAGGCTGAGCTTTCCCGAACGACACACCGCAGCTCCGTGGGCTAAGCCGCGGCGATCCCCAGCACCTCCGGCCCTGTGCCCTGCTAGCAGCGCCACGCCGCCCACAGCCCGCAGCCCCGCCCCCGCGGAGCCTCTGCCCGCCGGGAGGGAGGGCGGGACGCGGGGAGGGGCGGGGCTTGAGAGAGGAGGTGGCCCGCCCCGCTTACCTCCCAGCAGGAAGTGCGCCCACTGGCAGCTGCGCGGGGTGCTCCGAAGGCTCCGGCGTGAGTAAGGGTCTTCCAGCCACAGTGCACACGGAGAAAGAAATAAAAATGTGGAGCGTATCTTAGTAACGTAAAGGGTTACGTGGCTCAGAGGAACTAGAGAACATCAAGTAGAAAAACTAGAAGGACATTTAAAGAGGCAGTGTGGTATGTCTTCAAATCCACACTGAAGTACCCGTACCGGCTGGCTTCTGCAGCTAAGTTGGGTTTATGTAAGGCGAAACCTCAGAAGCGTGAGCATCCGTAAACAGCGTGTGCTACAAATGATTTATGGTCCTTACGTGCACACTTAGCCAGCCAGTCTTCTGCCAGAACCGTGAGGTTCCAGTTGTTTTTCAGGCATAGATGGTTTCCTATACTGGCCTCGGGCCGAGCTCTTATTTGCTGCCATGGTGGAAATAGACCAGGCGTTTCTTCCAGCTCTTTAAAGTATATGTTTGCCCCTTTTTCCACTTACCTGTCACTGGCACTTCTGTCCCGAAGGCCAAGTTAGAGGGTCATCTGCCCATCTAGCAAACACTTAAGTACTGTGTGTGGCTCACCACCGTGAAAAAACACATTTTTTCCAATCCTCAGACTTTTTAGGTTTGTCCAGTTTGTCTGTTGAAAAAATGTTGAGATTCACATTGGGATTCACAAAGGGCTCTATCTGTCACACATTCTCCAGAAACAAAAAGTGTAGAATGCGGAATTGAAACCAACCCAAAATAACTACCAGAGTCTCATTTAACTTCAGTGGCCCCCTTCTGACAGTCCAAGGAGTTGAGCCCTTAGTACAGTAGTTACTGTCTTTTACCTCCTTCAGAGCAGTCTACCTTGGTCGGGAAAATACTATTGAAAGGCCACTAAACAGCAATTTTAAATGCTGTATCTGTCTCATGAGAGTGCTAGGGTCTGATCCTCTGAGTTGGGCAAAATTGTCACTTCATTTATAATTAGGAGCTACTGAAAGCTATCACATACCCTATTATCTTCATTAAAATAGACAAAACATATATAACTAGAAACAACTGATCTATAGATAGCTGGCAGATTTCCTTCTCGAATATTGTTATTTATTTAAACAATTAGGCTACTTCAACATAACTGTGCTCTTAAGATTTCACAGTAGTAGAGCTGAAGAGATGGCTCAGTGGTTAAGAACACTGCTCTTAGGGGCTGGAGAGATAGCTCAGTGGTTAAGAGCATTGACTGCTCTTATAGAGATCCTGAGTTCAATTCCCAGCAACCACATGGTGGCTCACAACCATCTGTAATGGGATCTGATGCTCTCTTCTGGTGTGTCTGAAGACAGTTACCGTGTACTCATATACATAAAATAAATCTTTTTTTAAAAAAAAACACTTCTCTTTATAGAGGACCTAGATTCGACAATGAGGTGAAATGAAAAAACCAACTCCTCAAAAGTTGTCCCTCATGAAATAAAATAAAAGTGTCTTCCAGCCTGCCAAGTAGGGAGGGGGACACAGAAGGTCATACATGAGACAGCTATGGGAGTTAGATGGGACTCCCAGGGTCACGGCCTTTGCTGAATGTTAGGAGCCTCTTTAAATGCTAACTCCCTTTTCCCTTAGGTCTTTCTCTACTATTCTTATGAAACAACAACCACAGAATATCCATAATTATATGATGCGTTCCAAACTCCATTTCCTTAGTTTGAGTCAGAATGACACTCTTTTATGCCTCCCTACAGAGGAAGGGGAGGAAGAGGAGGAGAAAGGAAGAAAGGACGAACGAACCAGAGTTCCTAAAGGGCTGTATGGAAGTTCCTTTATTTACTTTCCTGGTTTGTCAGAGGCATCTGGCCACAATGATTCAAGAAGAGGTAGTCATCAAAACTAAGGAAAGTGGACTATGGGAAATATTTTGGTGAGAAGTTCCAGTGTTCATTTTCAGCTGAGGCCTGCCTGTTCCGTCCACCATTTCCTGATTGAGTTCAGTGCTTCTTGTGGTGAGGAATAGTTCCTGAAATAACCTAAGAACCTGAGCACATGACTGTGTCTATTGCAGCAACATGGCGGTGAAGAGGAAGCGTGACAAAGTGATCAGAGCAAAAGGCTGTGGTCTTGGTTGGGATTGATGGAGAGAAATTTGAATTTCTAAGGCTGAGTTCTGTGAAAGACTTAGGCATTTGTGGGATGTTCCCAGTGTCTTGACACTCCCCAATCATCTTGGGAACTGCACTTCCCCGGAAAAGCCTATCTCTGTTGAAAATTCACAGAGTAAATTTTTACAACTTTGTGGTGTTAGAATGTTGCAGATCATCTTTGTCTATCTTTACTTTAGTCCCCTTAGTCATTTATTGCTGGGCGTGGTGGCACATGCCTTTAGTCCCAGCAGAGGCAGGTGGATCTCTGAGTTCAAGGCCAGCCTGGTCTACAAAGAGAGTTCCAGAGCAGGCAGGACTACACAGAGAAACCCTATTTCTCTCTTAAAAAAAAAAGAAAGAAAGAAAGAAAGAAAGAAAGAAAGAAAGAAAGAAAGAAAGAAAGAAAGAAAGTCACGAATTACTAACCTCTGTATCTGACCTAACTTCCTTTTGACTATCAAGTAAAATCTTTAGGATGTGTTAATTCACCAAACCATTAGCTTCACCAACCCAAAAGCTGAAAA
Organism: Uromys caudimaculatus; assembly: GCA_028551405.1. Classification (NCBI taxonomy): domain Eukaryota; kingdom Metazoa; phylum Chordata; class Mammalia; order Rodentia; family Muridae; genus Uromys; species Uromys caudimaculatus. The sequence goes on along the minus strand of CM052702.1, from coordinate 60,348,649 downwards.
AACGGTCATCAGAGAGCATCCGAGGCCTATAGCAGAGATGTCCCTAACTTTGCTATAGCCTGCCTAGCTGATGTCACCCCCAGCTTGGCTTACATACGTGAATTCCAGGACAGCCAGGGCTACATAGTCTCTGTCTCAATTTTTATATACATATATATCACATACATATACATATATACATCTATATATCTATATGGTATTAACTTCCACATGTCATAGTAGAACATGTCATTTAGAGTACCTTCAACCCATGTGGTTCTTCGGGACATGGCCAAACATACTTGGCCCAGAATAAACTATCTATCTTTGAAGCAAGACCCAGTTGCATGGGCTCTTTCCCATGAAGGAATGGTAGACACTTAGCCTGGGACCTATCAGGAGATAGGGCCCTGGGCCCCACAATTTAGTATTTTGCCAAAGAGGAACCCGGTCACCCTTACAAGCAACTCTGTCAGGACGGCATGTGAGTGCTCGGTGCCAACAGGCATCGTGCCGTTTTCTCCCTTGGTACAGTGGTGCTTAGGCACTCGTGGTGTTTGTGTTAGCTGCTTATCCCTCTCTGGCTTTTAGTACAATCATAGCTTTATTCTATATGGCATCCCAAGCCCCGCCTCAGAATAACGCCACCACTTCTAAAGTGGATGGCTGGTGAGGACAAAGGGGTTTTCAGAGGCCATTCAGAAAGACATGTAACAAACCACAGAAGGCTGTCTCAAACAAGGGGAGGGGGGTGGGTACCCAGCTGAGAAGACACAACCCAACAGAGAGAAATTTGTGTGGACAGTGTAATTCAGCTGGTGATGTCCCCAGAAAGAAGCCAGAATCTGAAGGGTTTTGCAAACAGGAGATTGGATCGTGCTTCAGAGGCAGCAGATGAGTTTGGGGGTAAATGACAGGATCGTTTTACTGTCCAAATCTAAACACTCTGTGATGGGGTGGGTCCAAGTGCTCGCTGTACTAGCACGAAGGCCTGAGTTCAAATCCAGCTACCCAAGATGTAGGAGCTGGGGAGACGGCTCAGTAGTTAAGAGCACTTGCTGCTCCTGCAAAGGACCCTGGTTTGATTTGCACACCCGTGTGGCAGCTCAAAACTGCCTATAACTCCAGTTCCAAGGGATCTGATGTTCTCCTCTAGTCTCCATTGGTGCCAGGCACTCACACAGATACAATTATAAATAAATCCTTTAAAAAAAAAAAAAAAAAAAAAAAAAAAAAACAGATGCAACACCAGAGAGGGAGAAACAAGGGGATCCTAGAGGCTCACTGGCCAGCCAGGCTAAACAAATCCCTGAGCTCCAGGTTAAAGCAGAGATCCTGTCTCCGAAGGAGAGGAGGAGGAGGAGGAGGAGGAGGAGGAGGAGGAGGAGGAGGAGGAGGAGGAGGAGGAGGAGGAGGAGGAGGAGGAGGAAGAGGAGGAGGAGGAGGAGAATCGTGATGAGGATGATGATGATGATGATGATGATGATGATGATGATGATGATGCAGGTGCTTGTAGAATAACACCCAACACCCACCTCTTGCTTCCATACTTGGTCACACACACATGAGCACAGGGTCGGGTGAGAGAGGCTAGAAGTCCCTTTTGTTTGGGTATATGTGTGCAGGTTTACATGTATCTGTGTATATAAACATGGAAGCCAGAAGAGGACGTCAGGTGTCTTCCTCCTTACTCTCTTGAGGCAGGTCTCTCAGGTGACCTGAAGCCCACCCTGTCAGCCAGGCTAGCTGGGCAGCTCCTAGGATCCACCTATCCTGCCCACCCCCAGCACTGCAGTTACAGGCACTCTGCCCACCTATAATATGGGTGCTGGGGCTTTGAACTCAGGTCTTCCAGCTTGCACAGTGAATACTCTTCCCCACTGACCTCTCCTCAGCCCCTCCCACTCCCCTTTTCTGAGGCAGGATCTCAAGTGTTCCAGGACGGACTCAAACTTCTATTTAGCTGAGAACTTCTGATCCTCATGCCTCAACCTCCCTACTGCTGGGTTACTTAAACCATATGTGGTTTAAGAGGACCTGGAGATTGAACAGAAGGCTTCTGCCATGCCTAGGCAGACTCTCTGCCAACTGAGCTGCATCTCCTACCCACCCTTAAACTCTCACAGCTTGTTTTGGTGGTGGTTTGTTTTGTTTGAACATTTATCGGGTGGTTAAATTTTAGAAGTCGGGTGGTGGTGGCACATGCCTTCAATCCCAGCACTCTGGAAGCAAAGGCAGGTAGATCTCCATGAGTTCAAAGCCAGCCTGGTCTATAGAGCGAGTTCCAGGACATCCAGGGCTATTACACAGAGAAACCCTGTCTCAAAGAGAGGGAGCAGGTGGGAACGTTCCGATGAACTAGACTGAGTCAATTCATTCCATAGCTCAGGCTGTGAAGTGTATCACAAAGGAAAGGATATTTCCTAGAACTCTGCTATAGACTCTTGCTAGCTGGGGGCCTCAGCTGGCCATAGAAATGCAATTTGCTGCCATAACCTAAGGATATCTGCTACCCAGCTTTCTTCTCAAGCAAGTGGTGGCTGGGAGTGAGGTGGGTTTGGATGTGTGTTCCTTTGTAGTGACTGCTCAGCATAGACCAGGCTGGAGAAGGCGTGGCACTAACAAGCATCGGGAAATGCTGACACTGAGTTGTGTTAGCAGTGATTCTCTGATTAGGACGGATCTACCTCATGATGACATTTGGCTCATCACTAGGAAACATCACAAAAAGCATCTAAAAGTTGAACTGTCTCACATCTTATGACTGCTATAAAGCAGAAAACATAGAAATGCATATTATATCGAGGAGTAGTGGCACAAGACTATGATCGGGGCGGGGGGGGGGGGGCTGAGGCTGGTGGATTAGGAGTTGGAGAGCAACCTGGGCTACAAAGTGATTTTCAGTTCAGTCTGGGCTATAAATGGAGATGATGTCTCAAAATGGAGAAAGTTCTGGGGTTTGGGCACACGCCTTTTAATCCTAGCACCCAGAAGGCAGAGGTCGGAGGCCTGCCTGGTCTACATAGCAAGTTCCAAAGACAGTCAGGGCAACATAGGAAAACCCTATATCAAAAAAATCTAAGAAGAAAGGAAGAGGAGAAAGAGGAGGAAAAGGAAGAGGAGGAGGAGGAGGAGGAGGAGGAGGAGGAGGAGGAGGAGGAGGAGGAGGAAAAGGAAGAGGGACAGATGCTGGGGAGGCATACATATTCTTGCCAGAAGATGGACCGCAGCACTATGTAACTGGGTTAGAGACATGGCTCAGCCAATAAGAGTGTTTGCTGCACAATCACAAGGACCTGAGTTAGAACCCACATAAAAAGCTGGGTATAGTTGTGTGCTGCCTATAACCTACACTATAGGCATGAGAGTGAAGCAGGCTGGCTGCGGCTGGTTGCCAGCCTAGTTCAAGGTTCAGTGAGAGACCTTGTCAAGAGAATCAGATGAGAATGATACAACAGGGACAGGGACACCTGATGTCTCCCTGCGGCCTCCATGCACACACGCACACACATTGCTCTCGTATAACACACATACACACACACACACACACACACACACACACACACGCAAAGAGGGGCAGCTAAAACTAGGAAAACACTCACAAGACTTACCAACACTGTAATGCATAAGTAAATGTGGTATATTTGAATAATAATATATTACACATCCATAAAGGAATACATGCTGAATGAGCCTCACAAAACATAATGGTGGATGAAAGAAGCCAGGCACAAAAGAATATCTACTGCATGATCCTACTTACATAAAATTCAAACCAGGCAAAATTAACATATAGTGCTAAGAAAATAATTTCTACACCTACAGGGATTTCTGGGGTACTGATAACATTCAGTTCCTGAACCATCCAGTTGTTATTTGTAAGACTTCTAGTAGAACATTTATGATTTGCAAACCTTGATGGTCTGTTGCATTAATTTTATGTTCTAGGCCCAGCAAGATGTCTGGGAGAAGGGGGGTAAAGACACTTGCTGCCAAAACTGATTACCTGAGTTCAATTCCTGGTACCCACAAGGAACAAGGAGAGGACTGATCACTGCACGATACCTTATAATCCCCATCATACACGCTGTAACACGCGATGCACAATAAATAAGTGTAAAGAAAAAGTTTATGTTTTTAAGAGGCATCCACTCTGTGTTCCTCGCTTTATGCGTGAGGAGATGAGGCCACCCCAGAGGTACTGAGCCATGTGCCTACGTCAATCAGCCAATACTCTTTTCTGCTTGGTTTCATGTTGGTAAACGCCTGAGTTTGGGAGCAGACTACTTTAGGTAAAGCTAGGAAGCTGCTTGTTCTTCAGCGAGGCAGCCCACCCCCAAGAGGCGGCCCACGCACATCTGGCAGGGCGAGTGGATACAGTGGCTCTCAGAACAAACACACAAACTTGGGAGGGAGTCGTGTGAAGATGCTAGAGGGCGGACTGGAGGGGAGTGAGTGTGTGAGCCTGGAAGCCATTCCCAGCTACAATCCGAAGCTGCCCATCAGTCGTCTGCAATGTGTCTCTGCCTCCTTGCTGGTATCCTGTCACATCTCTTCCTTTCAAATGCAGTCCTGTGTAGACCGATGCCTGGTGCTACTGAAGTCATCCTGAGGTCCTGAGGGGAGCCATCCCAAGTACCCAGGATGAGTAAGTGGAAAAACTCAGCGTCCAGTGATATCTAGTTTGTTTTCTATTGCTGTGGCAAAAATACTCCTGGCCAAAAGCAAATTGGAGAAGAAAGGTTATATTTCATCGTAGCCTTCTAGGTCACAATCCACCATTGAGGGAAGTCAGGGAAGGAGCTCAAACAGAGGCCACAAAGGAATCGTGCTCATTGTCTAGCCTTTTGGCTTGCTCTGCTAGCTTTCTTATACTGCCCAGACCCACCTACCTAGGGATAATGTCTCCCACAATGCACTGGACCTCCTACTTCACTCATCCATGAAGACACGCTCTCACAGTTATGGCCTCAGATCACTTTGATCTGGGAAATTCCTCAAAGCTCTCTCTTCCCATGTGATTGATTCAAGGTTGTGTCACATTGACAATAAAGACTAACCAGCACAGACAGCCCCATTGTACCAGCACAGCTAATGCCAAACAGGCTTATGTGTGTGTGTGTGTGTGTGTGTGTGTGTGTGTGTGTGTGTGTGTGTGTGTGTGTGTGTGTGATTGTGCCATGATACAAATGTAGCAGCCAGAGGACAACTTGTGGGAACTGGTCCTCTCCTCCTATCATATGGGTTTCGGGGTTCAAACTCAGGCTTCCCTGAACATCTCCCCTAGCTCACACCAAACCTCTTAACCACTTACAGTTTCAGAGGCCTAGTCAGTTATCATCATGGCAGAGAGCATGGCACCGGGGCTGTAGTTGCAAGCTACATCTTGATCTGTGGGGGGGAGGGGGGAGCTGGGAGGGCTTTTGAAAGATAAAGACCACCCCAAGTAACATACTTCCTCCAACAAGCACCATTCTCCGATGGCTTAGCATTGAAATACACGAGCCTGTGGCAGCCATTCTTATTCAAATGACTGCAGATAGTAATAAGGAAAAACTGTAAGTGTGCAGGAAAAGTTCTAAAACAGAGGAGAAATGAATGGCATCTCTGGGTTCTGAGGGCAGAGATCTGGCTTCTTCCCCAAGCCTCTGAATTACTCATTCTCAGAGCAACTGTGCCCACTCCTGCTCACTCCCTCCTGAGTGTTCTAGCACAGATGACGAAAGATTCTGCAGGTCCACAGATGAGCCCTCACTACAGAGACTAGGAGTCTAGATATGACACAAGGCCTTACTCTGTGTAACTCTAAACAGTGGAGCAAGGGGTGTAGGCCACAATAGAAAACCAGAGTCAGGGGCTGGGCATGGAGCTCAGTTGGTAGACTGCTTACCTAGGATGCCCAAGGCCTTTGGTACCATTCCTAACACTGTAAACCAGATAGAGTGGTGTACATCTGTAATTGCAGCACTCTGAGGGTGAAGGTGATCAGATCACGAGTTCAAGGTCATCCTTAACTCCTTAAGGATGAGGCCAGCCTGGGTGAGAGACTCCAGCTCAAAAATAGTCAGTTGCCTGATTATAGATTCCAGCTAAGGCAGGGCTTCCCACATACACACATGAGGTCATTAATTATGCAGGAGTTTAGGAATCTTTGACGTGATGGAAGCCTGCTCTGCCCTGTCTCCTCCACTGAGGGCATCTAGTTTTGTGACAAGAAGAACACCATCACTATTACTCTTGCAGAACACAGCATGGCCGGGAAGCTGCCTTACCAAACACTTACTCATCTGATTGCCTCTGCTTGCTGAAATAGAAGCTTGAACTTAGGCTAATAAGTGGAAACTTCTAGAAGTTTAATCTGAAATGCTCATATCTTCAAAATCAAACCCAGGCCTCTTCACGATGTTGTGAACTACCCAGGCCTATGCTAGGATGTGCACTCTGCTCCCACTGTTGAGAGCATACTGTATATCTTGGACCCTCCAGGTTAGCTTCGTGGTGAGGTTGTCATCTCCCAGTGTACTCATTTGGCAACTATTTGGCATCAGGTCAAGGCAGGCTGAAGTTCTCAGGAAACACCACATATCCTGGAGGCTTTGATGCTAACAATTTAACACTGAAGTGGGAGCAAAGGTTCTAGATTCATCCCGACCAGAGGGTTTCTACAGTCTCACGAAGCAGCACCATTGCTACCCAGAATTCTTTGGGAGTATTGATACATGGTGTGGTGGTTTGAATGAGACATGTACTCCATAGGCTCAAATATTTGAGCACTTGGTCCCTAGTGGGTGGCGCTGTTTTCGGAGATAAGGGAGTCTTGCTGAAGGAAGGAAGTTCTGACTCCCACCATATGGGATCAAACTCAGGTCCTTAGGCTCAGCGGCAAGCACTTTTACCCACTGCATTAGTCAGGGTTCTCTAGAGTCAGAGAACTTCTGGAATGAATGTTTCTATATAGAATCTATATCTATCTGTATCTATCTATCTATCTATCTATCTATCTATCTATCTATCTATCTATCAAGGGAATTTATTGGAATGATTTACAGGCTGCAGTACAGCTAACTGAACAATGGCCAGCTGTGAGGAGAAAGTCTAAGAACTCTAGTAGTTGCTCATTCCCACCAGGCTGGACCTTTCAGCTGGGCTTCTGTATAAGCTGGAATCTTGAAGATGTAGGTTCCAATAGAAGTGCTGGCAGAGTAAGTGCAAGCAGGCAAAGAATGATGGAACCCCTCCTCCTTCCATCGTCCTTATATAGGTCTCCAGCAGAAGGTGTGGCCCAGATTAAAAGGGTGCCTCAAGATCTGGATTAAAGGTGTGTGTCTATCCAAATTAAAAGCGTGTGTCATGCCACCACAAGATCTGGATCAAAAGCTTGTATCTTTCAGCCTCAAGATCTGGGTCATAAAGTGTGCGCTCCATTTCTGTATTGAAGTCCATTCCAGATGTAGTGAAGTTGACAACCAAGACTAGCCATTCCACCTCCTGAGGTGTCTCTCCAGCCCAAAGCCCAGCTACTCATATCTTCACAACTCCAGTATTTTTCTGGTTGTGGAGAGGAGGTTCTTTATCTCTGATGATAATACAGATGTTGATCTCTGATAATACAGATGTTGATAGTATGTGGAGAAGCTCCACGCGTCTACCTTTTCCAGTTAAGTTCCAGCAGGGCTTGGGCTAGGAGGACAAGCAAAGCAGGGTGTGGAAGGAATGTGATCCGTCTGCAGCTCCAAGTGGTGCTGAACAAAGGCTGTGGAAAGCTGAACAAAGTGAGGAACCAGTACTTAGGGAGTCGAAATAAGAAGACTGGAGACAGCAGCAAAGATATTAGAAATGAAACACAGAGCCAGGGTCCAAGAACCAGAGGCAGCAGCACCGAGGGAGGCACTGTCAGGACAGTTAGAATCCACAGTGACAGGAAGTGTCTCTGAGCTAGCTGTGGTGGTGGCAGTAGGTGTTAACTCCTCAAAATTCCTTCCTGACCATCCATATAATTTGTTCAAATTAAGCACTAGGGTGTAGGCCCATTGACTATTTCTGAAGGCCAGACTTTGGCTAAGCTAGGCTCCCTCAGGAAGGATGTGGCTGGCAGTAGGAATTGAGCCCCTCCTCCTTCTCGTTAAACTTTTTATTTTAGGCTGCTTTTTAGATGTCCAGAAAAGATGAGAAGTTTGTGCAGAGAGGTTTTGCGTGCGCCTCACTCAGTGTCTCCCATGGTTAACATCTTCTGTCACCATTATGGCACATTCGTCACAGCTAAGGAGCCAACTTAGTACACTGCCATTAACTGGACTGGATTCTCCATTCAGATTTCAATAGTGTTTCCGGAATGTTCTTTTCCCAGTTCAGTATCGCATCTAGGATACCCCATTCCAGTGTGTGTCTGTGTGCGTGTGCGTGTGCGTGTGCGTGTGTGTGTGTGTTTGTGTATGTGTGTATGTATATGTGTGTGTGTATGTGTGTATGTTTGTGTATGTTTGTGTATGTGTGTATGTGTGTGTGTATGTGTATGTGTGTGTGTTTGTGTATGTGTCTATGTGTGTCTATGTGTGTGTGTGTATGTGTGTGTATGTGTGTATGTGTCTATGTGTGTCTATGTGTGTGTGTGTATGTGTGTGTATGTGTGTATGTGTCTGTGTGTCTATGTGTGTATGTGTGTGCATGTGTGTATGTGTGTGTATGTGTATATTTGTGTGTGTATATGTGTGCATGTGTGTGTATGTGTGTGTATTTGTGTGTGTGTGTATGTGTGTGTATGTGTGTGTGTGTATGTGTATATTTGTGTGTGTATGTGTGTATGTGTGTGTATGTGTGTGTATGTGTGTATGTGTGTGTATGTGTGTGTATGTGTGTATGTGTGTGTATGTGTGTATGTGTGTGTATGTGTATATTTGTGTGTGTATGTGTGTGTATGTGTATATTTGTGTGTGTGTGTATGTGTCTGTGTGTGAGATGCATGTCGGATGCATATGTGTGTCCATGCTCGCACAGAGGAAGGCTGGAGGTTGGCACTGATGCGTCCTCTCTATTGCTCTCCACCTTGCATGTTTATTAAAAGCTTTATTATCTTTATTTTTTGTTTATGGGTGTCTTGCCTGAAGACGTTTGTGTACAATGTGGGCTGAGTGCCTGTGGAGGTCACTGCACACCTAGACCTAGGGTTACAGGTGATTGTAATTCTATGTGCCAGGTCTCTGGAAAAGGAGCCAGCACTTTTTTTTTTTTAGTTTTTCAAGACAGGGTTTCTCTGTGTAGCCCTGGCTGTCCTGAAACTCACTCAGTAGACCAGGCTGGCCTCGAACTCAGAAATCCACCTGCCTCTGCCTCCCAAGTACAACACCACTGCCTGAGGCAACCCAAACTCTTATTTTTTTTCTTTTTAAGATTTATGTATGTGTGTGTGTATGTATGTATGTATGTATGTATGTATGTATGTATGTATTTAATATATGTAAGTACACTGTCGCTCTCTTCAGACACACCAGAAGAGGGCATTGGATCCCATTACAGATGGTTGTGAGCCACCATGTGGTTGCTGGGAATTGAACTCAGGACTTCTGGAAGAGCAGTCAGTGAGTCAGAGAGTGAGCTGTCTCTTCAGCTCATCACTTTGTTTTTTGAGACCAGGTCTCTCACTGAATGGAGAGCTTACCAACGGGCTAAACTGGCCTGTCCTCAAGCCCCATCTCACCCAGGGATCTCAGTCTCTGCCTTCCTTCCAGTGCTGGGACATAGATAACAGTAAATGGACTCAGCAAGTTGTATTTATATATATTTGTGTGTGTGTATGTGTGTGTGTGTGTGGCAAAAATAAAGAAAAAGAGGAAAGAAGCCATCAATCTAAGAGTGCACGAGAAGGCTGGAAGGAGGGGCATGGGAGAGGTTGGAGGGAGGAAAGGTAAAAAGGGAAGTGATGAAATTAGATGAGAGAGAGAGAGAGAGGTGGGAAAAAGAAATTGCCCCCACAGACTTGCATACAGGCAATCTTAGGGAAGTATTTTCTCAACTGAGGCTCTCTCTTCCCAGGTGACCCTTGCTTTTGCCAAGTTGGCACAAAATTAACCAACGCAGACAGAGCTCTTGCTGCCCTTCCAGAGGACCCAAATTTACTTCCCAGTACACATGGCAGGCAGATCACAAATGTTTGTATGTCACTCCATCCCCGGGGTCTCTGTGGGCATCCACATGCATGCGCACACAGACTCGGACGGGAAACAGATATCCACAGATACGTATAATACATGCACACATAGATAAATGTATATGTGTTGGTCAGGCGCCACCTCCCCAGCCATAGTGTCATAATTGCCTGTGAGCACAACTGAGTGGAGGAAAGAGGGTTGGGGGGGGGGGGGTGGGACCGGCCAGGGGGATGGAGACCTCAGGCAGCAAGTGAGCACACTGAGAACAGCCTCTTGGGAGGCAGGCTTCAGTGAGGCAGCTCCTTAAACCTTTGGGGAGTGCATAGGAGTCTCTGGGGAGAGTGTAAATCATTGGCCAGGTCCACGGTGCCAAGGATGCCTCATGTGCATAGGGAAGAACTTCAGATACTGCTGGACTTGTAAGGAGAGGGAGTCCATCCTTGTTGCCAGTCTACGTGACCTTCTCTGAGGGGAAAAGGTGGGGACCCAGGACTGCGTAGGCTGGGATATGGGAAGAGAGGGGAATGATTCTACTTTAGCCAATCTCAGAACGAGATTTCCAGGCTTTGGAGACACATCAACCCCACTCTGGCTCCAGGTCAGCTCCCCACAGCTTCCACAGTTCCCCAGCCCCACATATATGTGTAGACATTTACACGGACATAACATGCACCAAACAATTAAGGTGTCGGGCACGGTAGATTGTTTCCTTTCTACAGTTTCATATTACTTAATCCATACATTGCAATGATCATTTACTTCTTTTTTAGTTCATAAATATGAACGAAGGCTAAAACATTAAAATGTAGGAAACTTATGAATTAAAGATATCTATAGTGCCTCCTACTTCTTTTCCAAGCCTAAGCAATATATTAATATTTGAGTTTTTCACTTTAAAAAATAATTATTTTTATTTCAAATTATGTGTATGCATGTGTGTTGTGTAGGGGTATGCACAAGTGAGTGCAGTTGCCCTTGGAAGCCAGGAAAGGATGTCAGATCCTCCGGAGCTGGAACTACAGGTGATTTTGATCTGCTTGGCGGGGATGTTGGGAACCAAACTTGAGTTAAGAGCAGAACACTCTAACTGCTGAGCCTTCTCTCCACCTCCTTCCTCCCTTCCCTTTCTCCTCCTCCTCCTCCTCCTCCTCCTCCTCCTCCTCCTCCTCCTCCTCCTCCTCTTCTTCTTCTTGTTCTTCTTTTTCTTCTTAAGTTTTACTTGTTTGGAGCTTTTGGCTTTTCACCATGTAACCTAGACTAACCTGGAGCCTGGGGCCCTGACTGGCCTTGAACTTGCAACATTCTCCTGCCTCACCCTTTTGAGTTCAGATAATGCATTTGTGACTCCAACTCTATACCTGTGTTTCTCTACTATGAAAGTGAGAGAATTCCTGAAGTGTCCATGGTCCTTTTGAGAAACTTGGATTCCATGCTACTGTGTGTTCACAAAGACTGTTTCTATGACAATGCCTGGAACTCCACCTTCCAGCTGTGTGGCTGCCTTCTCCCCCCCCCCCCCCCCCCCCAGCAACCTCACTTTGAACAATGCATTTTGAAAACTATGTTAACAGGCACAGTTATGGTTTAGGATGTGAAGCCCACTATAGATTTACAGTTTTAGAAAAAACTTCACTGTTTCTTCCCAACTAGGATGTGTTTGTTTTCTTACAACTGCAGGATTGTTCGTCATTTTGCTGTTACCTGTATAAGTAGTGTGTGTTCATACCTGGAGCTGCTGTGTATCTTCAGTGTCTTTGCTTAGGCCAGTCTTTCTCTACCTTCCTAAGGCTGCGACCCTTTAATACAGTTCCTCATGTTCTGGTGACCCCAACCATACAATTATTTTGTTACTACTTCATAACTGTAATTTAGCTACTGTTAGGAATCATAGTGTCTATATCTGATATGCAGACTATTTTATATGCATCCCCTGTAAAAGGGCTGTGAGGGATTCTGACTCACAGATTGAAAAGTGTTGCTTTAGATACTGACTTTTTGAAAGTCTGGATGTGAAGTAGCAGGATATTCTGAACTGACTAGATGACCATGATTTTACTGATTAATGAAATGGGTTATCAGTCCTGTATTACACAAGGTTAAGAAATTATTAGATTACAGACTCAGCAAACAACTGCTGGGGGGGGGGAGACACTGGGCAGCCAAGCTGCCGAGAGGAGACTCTTGGGCCTACCGATCTGCATGCAAGCTGCGCAAAGGGTTTCCCTGACTGCAGCTTACCTGAGGTGTCACCTGTTTTAGGAAGGACTTTTGGTAAAACTCCTCCCTTGAGACGTCCCTAGTCCTGTAAGTAACCCCAACAAAGACTCATTGGTTCATCAAGTCTAACTGTGGTAGAACTGATATTTCAGTGTGTTACAGGTTCCCCCCTGGGGTGAGCAGATGTATGTGTCATTGTATATCTCCTTAGGAAAAGTCTCACATATAACCTTCTCTGACTCTACATGGTTCACTGTGGTATGTGTGCATTCACACACATACAATAAATAAATAGGAAATCAGGACAGAATTAGAACTAGGAAGCTCAATGGCTTTTTGATTTTGGTGGTTACGTGCATAAAACAATACTGAAAGTGGAAAATTGAAAGCGAAGCTTCGCAGCTTCCGTTTCTGTACATAACTCCGTTAAGTTGCAGACTTTAGGTCTGGCTAATTTTGGGGTGTAATTGGCTTTTTTTAAAAATTTGCAAAGATTTAAAAAATAATAGTTTGCCCCCAAAAGGAGGTAGGTCATTTAGTTGGCCAGAAATATAGTTCTGTAGTAGATTTTCCTTATATCTATAAAGGGTTAATGCCAAGTACTGTCAAAAGAAAAGGAGGGAGGGGGAAAAGAGAAAGAGAGAGAGAGAGAGAGAGAGAGAGAGAGAGAGATTAAATATGTCAGCTTAGACTTCTGTATGTTTGAAAAGAGCTCGCGACAGGGCCCCACAGCTAATCAGCGCCGGGACAAAGATCCCTCGCCGGAGATCGCAAGACCCAGCAGAGGGCCAAAGACACGCCCCACAGCTCACCAGGTACTGCCCCAAACCCGCGAGATTCAGGGACCGAGGTAGGCGGGC
>CM052702.1:60270565-60334948 GCA_028551405.1 Uromys caudimaculatus | reverse complement strand
ATCAGACATAATCCCTGAGTTGAAGGCCGGACGTCTAATCCCTACCTGGGGGCAGTAACACTGGGGAGGAAACAAAGGGAGGCCTGCTGGAACACCTTGATTTGCTAATCCAGCCAAGCCTAAAAGTCAAGGCCCTAGATAATCTGATATCAGGCAGAAAGGAATCAAAGGAATGCCTGCTGTGAGATTTGAGACACTGGCTAGCAAGGTTAAGTCAAACCTGGGATCAAGCAAAAAAATGCCAAGGCCAAAAGCCTTTGTCTCCGACAATTGATATTTAATTAATAACAAAATAAACATATACATACCTAAATAGTTTATAAATTATTTTAAGTATGTATTATAAAAGACTTGCCTTTTTTATCAACAAAATACTATTTGTATTATAATAATAAAATGATTTTTTTCTACAAAAGCTATTACCATTGATCATGAAAGTTGGACACCTTTTGTACAACATCTTAAGTAGTTTTGAAGTCATTTTAGTTTGGAGAAAATATTTGCTCCAGTATGGAAACAATTGAAACTTCTAATTAAATAACTTTAAGCAGCATGTCGTTGCAGAAGTGACAGGCTGTGGGACTGGGGAGATGGCTCAGTGGCTAAGAGCACTGTCTGTTCCTCCAGAGGCCCTCGGTTGGGGTTCCAGCACCTATATGTCAGCTAACAGTTGTCTGTAATTCCAGTCCCAGAGGATATGATAATCTCTTCCGGCCTCTGCAGGCATTGCACACGAGGGACACACAGTCCCGTGCAGGCAAAACGCCCATACACATGAAGTTAATCTTTTGAAAAACCAGAAATGAGAGGTCAGGATGTGGCTCAGGTGGTGGAGGGATTGCCTACCAGGCACGAGACCCTGGGTTTGATCCCCAGTATCACACAAATCCAGCATGGTAGTTCCACCTGGGACCCCAGGCCCTGGGGGATAAAGATCAGGAAGTTTAATAGGACATATGTGTTGCGTATTATATTAAAGCAATTAAAAGGGGCTACCATAGTAAAATAGCATTGCTTAAATATCAGATACTTGTGTCTCACAGTTCTAGGCTTTAGAAGGTTCAAGGCCAAGACACCACAAGATAGGTTTCATTCTGAAGTGTCTTCTATTGGCAAGTAGTTGGCCCCTCATGTTTGCTCTAGGGAAGAGCCAACAAGCTTTCCAAGGCCTCACACTCAAAGAGACTCTCCGACCATTGCTGGGATCAAGGGCGTGTGCTACCGCCACGCCCGGCCAAAGGACCTTACGGAGACAGGAACACAGTCATTTTGCTTGTGTTTGTCCAGCGCCTCACACAGCATGTGAGTCATTAGATATTTTTTCAGTGAGTGAGTGGGTTTCAGCCTTTTTCTTCTGGAGCATTGAACATAGGGCCTCAAGCATTAGGCAAGCACCCTACTGCTAATGGCCATCTCCAGCTCCACATGTCAACTTTAACTGGACTTAAATTAAACATTAGTCAACACCGTACCTGCCTGGCATTCTTCTAGGACCTTGGATAATACTAGAATACTGGAAACTTGGTTCTCTAGAGGCACTCAAATAGTAAAAAGGTGTTAGGAAAGAGTGCAGAAACCTAGCGCAATTCAGTGAGCTCTCTAAACAACCCATAGAAAACACCAGGGTTCAATATAGCCAATAATGAGACAGGCTTCCATCTAATTACAAATTGTCACACATTAAAGAATGGAGCATATATAGCAGCTAGAAGCATATAGCCACATATCTACTTTTCTTGTCCTTATGCAAAGTAGGAAATGTTCAAGTCCAACCACATATTATCACACAGCCAGGCATGGGGATGGAGGAAGGGGTAAAAAGTTTGGATCCAAGTACCCACTTACAGGTATGATCCTTAGGAACCAATACCTCAGTCAGTTCCAAGCTATTCATCTTTCATTGGCTGGTAACACTGCCAGTTCTTCGGCTCTTGAACTGTCCCATGCTCTGCTCTTTGCTGCCATCTACCGGACAAGCCGATGAAAGTCTCGCCACCCCCCCCCCTCCACCCCCCATCAAACTTGCTAGCTTTGTAGAGAATGTCTCGAAGATAATTCATTCTAAAGGAATCTGGCCATTTCCATTAACTAGCCCATCTTCTTCCAAAGCTAACAATGTCTCAAAAACCAACCAACCAAACACCACCACCAACAACAACACCAACACCACCACCACCAACAACAACAAAACACTTGCTGGTCTTCCAGAGGACCCAGGTTCTGTCTCTGTCCATCCACCTGTCCATCCAGGTCTGTGGAACCCAGCACTCTTTTCATGATTCCATAAGCACCAGGCCTCCACAGGTATCAAGCATGCGCATACACACATGCAGGCAAACACTCATACACATAAAGTTAAAACAAACAAACAAACAAATGTAATCGATGGTTCATACCTCCTAGGCCCAGCTCCTGCGGAAGCTGAAGCAGTAGTAGGACTTGAGCCCCCAAGTCTGAGAATAGCCTGGGAAACATAAGAGAAAAAGGGGGAAAAAAGTACAAATAGTCTCCTGGGTGGTTCTGTGGTTCAGGCTCCTTTTGGTTATACAAAATTTCACAATACCTCCCTCTCCTTGTTTTTGAGACAAGGTCTACCTATTCAGCCTCGCTGGCCTATAGAAATTCCAAGAACTCTCAAGGAGAAAACAAAATGGTTTCAAGAATTATTATTCACAAAATAAAGGGCAAAACGATTGGTCATGAGTAAAATTTATCTTTCTGCTGATCATGTTCCTCCAATCCTGACATAGTGAACTGGCCAGGAAACTACGAAATGTTTTGGAAGAACTTTCTTCCACTCCTTAAACAATGTTCTTTTAGAATGTCCATTATTTTAATGTGTTATTATTGTACATATGTAGGCAGTGTGGTGTAATAGTAAGATGTATGTATTCACCAGGTCATGATCAGGGTAGTAAACATTTTCAGCTAGTTAAATCTTTTGTTTTCCTGTTTTGGAATTAAAGAGCTTCCTGTGCCCTAGTTCCCATACTGACTAGTCAGGCAACAGGATAAAAAAAAAATTCTCCTAAGAAGATAGATCTCATTTATCTTTTAAGTCACACCCAGCTTCACAACGACCTTTTAACTGAAAGAATTTGTTAAGGTTTTTTTGTTTTTTTTTTTTTTTTTTTTTTAAAGTATGATGTTTTATTGTTTGAGTCAGAGTTATATGTAGCCTAGGATGGCCTCGAACTTGCTACGTAGTTGAATTCTTTTTTTTTTTTTTTTTTTTTTTTTTCTTTTTCGAGACAGGGTTTCTCTGTGTAGCTCTGGCCTGGCTGTCCTGGAACTCACTTTGTAGACCAGGCTAGCCTTGAACTCAGAAATCCACCTGCCTCTGCCTCCCAAGTGCTAGGATTAAAGGCGTGTGCCACCACTGCCCGGCTTGTTAAGGTTTTTAAGCTGGCATAAGGCTGTGTGTACCCAGAAGATCACAGAAGAGACTCAAAAGTTCTTATTACCAACATACTTTATATCTTAATTAAAGTAATTAATAGAACTGGGTGTGATGGCACAGGCCTGGAAATGCCAGCACTCAGGAAGTTGAGACAGGAGTTTTCCAGTCTGCAACCTGGGCTACAAGGTGAGTTTAAGGACAGCTTCTATGTACCAAAACCCTGTCTCAAGGCGAAAAAATTCACAAAGAGCCGGTTCCAGAGGAATCCCCAATGCGTTGACCCTTTAATACAGTTCCTCATGTTGTGACCCCCAAACATAAGATTATTTTCTCTGCTGCTTCATAACTGTAATTTTGCTACTGTTATGAATAATAATGTAAATATCTGATATAAAGGCTACTTTATATGTAATCCCTGTACACAGGCTGAAAACTGCTGTTCTAGAGCAAAGACAGTATTCGGGAGCTAAGAATCTAGCAGAGTTTTGGGGTTTTAGCTCAGCTCATTGCTGGACACAATGTAGTGACATCTCTGCTTCCCATATACAAATCAGACAGACAGACATAAGCTGATGTAGAGCAAGCACCGAGCACGTGGAAAACACTCAACAATTTTTTGGAACTAGGTAAATCTTGGGTATTGAACTTACTGTTTCAGTCATGGACATTGTACAACAAAAGTGTGCATCATAAACGTTAGCAAAGATCAATTATTATTTTAGAAATAAGGTTTATGAATGTCAATATTGGCCGCAAACTTGCTATGTAGCTAAGTACCTTGTTCAAGCTATGAGCCTTGGAGAAATGATCCTCGTCCCGCTAAATTCCCAAGGCTGGATTAAGTAGTGTGCACTACCATGCCCAATTTTATGTGGTGCGAGGTATCAAATTCAGGGCCTCCTGTATCCTAGACAGGTGCTCTACCAACTGACCTACATCTCCAGCATCCCAAATATTAATTATTAAGAGAACAGGTGCAAGTTGTGGGAAGTGGTTAATAATCACAGAACAAGTAATACACATCAAAACATGTTTACTTCTTTTTGGTTTCTTTTTGTTTTGTTTTTTTCCAAATAGGATTTCTCTGGATAGCCCTGGCTGTCCTGGAACTCACTTTGTACAGGAGGTTGGCCTTGAATTCCTAGAGATATATGCCTGCCTCTGCTTCCTTAGTGCCACCACTGCCTGGCAAAAACGTTTACTTCTTAAGGTACACATCTAGATTTAGCATGCGGTTATCCAGCATCAGGAAATTTCTAGTACCGTCTTGGTGTGACATTCACTTTTTTGTTTGTTTGCTTTTGAGACAGGGTCTCTCTGTGTAGTCCTGACTGTCCTGGAGCTTGCTATGCAGACCAAGATGGCCTCAAACTTAGAGAGGTCTGTCTCTGCCTCCAAGAGTGCTGGGATCAAAGGCATGCCCCACTACTCTCACATGACACTTTTATTTTTAAAATTCATATGAAGCACAGTAGTGAAAACTTGTACCTATTTAGTGCTCTCCTTGTGTATAATTATTTATTCGGAACGGTAAATATTCCTGGGATGGTTGTTAAAACCTGAAAGTGTGCGCTCAATCACCCTCTGAAGCGTTACTGAAGTGGATTAACACCGGGGTTAAATCCTACAGATAGACATCAGTCTTCTGCAATCCTGAAGGAGATAGATAGATGATAGATAGATGATAGATAGATGACAGACAGACAGACAGACAGACAGACAGACAGACAGATAGATAGATAGATAGATAGATAGATAGATAGATAGATAGATAGATAGATAGATAGATAGATAGATAGATAGATAGATAGATAGATAGATAGATATAGATGTCAATGTAGGTGCTAGGGACCCGGCTCCATTCCTGCCAATTAGCGTTTGGCCCCGCCCCCAGCCGTCCGGCCTGCATCTCCCATGAGCCTCTTCGACTGTCATTCTTCGGAAGGGAAACCCTTTCCCGCCGAAGAAGCGCTTAAACTACGAATCACCTGGGGTAGCGTCTGTTGCGTCCAGTTGATAGGCAGGACTTCCGCTTTCAAGGGTCCCGTCAGTCAGGAGGCGGAAGTTGGTGCCGGCGGGAATGTTGTAGCGCGGCGCATTGCTGCACTCTCGCCGGCTTCTGCGTGGGCGCGCCCCCCTGCACTGCGGCGATCGGATAGCGAGGTTTCTCGAGGCTCCTCGCATTCCGGGTAAGTAAAAAGGACTGGTGACGCCAAGAGAAGTGTGGCCCGAACGCCGGCCACGGGGCAGCGGCCTCGCACGGAATAGCGTGCGAGGGTTTCTCACTTCCCGTTGGGTTTCGCCCACCTCGCCTGCGGGCAGGGACTCCTGGGACACGCTGACCCTTTCTCAGGGTGGCCTTGATCGCCTTCAGTATTAGCTCGGCTTCGCTCACGCTATGCTCCAGTCGCAGGAGACGCGAGTCCTTTACACCCGGCATTTGCCTTTAGCTCGTGTCTTTGCTCAACAATAGTTCTCTACTTCCGCAACCCTGTTCGCGCCTTGTTTTGTTTTGTTTTGAGTCAGGGTCTGGCTGTGTAGCTCTTGTTGGCCGGGTACTCGCGGTCTTTCTGTCTCATCTTCCCGAGTGCTGGAATTACCGCAATGTGCGGTCACGTTTTTAAAGAGCGCATTTGTTAAATTGGTTTTCCTCCCCTACCCCGTGTGATTACTTGAATGAAACTCAAGGGTTGAGGAGTTTGTCTTGTGATTTCGGCGTGGCCAAATACAAAACTTAATTTCTAAACTTAGAGATAAGCAGACTTGGGGTTGGAGAGGTGGCCTAGCTGGTAAGAGCACTTGCTGCCCAAGCATTAGGGTCTGTGTTGGAATCTCCGGCATCCATATCCGAAGCATCCATGTCTGTGTGGATGTAGCGCCTACACCCTAGAGCTGAGGGAAGGCAGAGACGAGGATCGGTGAGGATGACTGGCTGCCAGCCTAGCTCCGAGCTCAGTGAGAGACCCTGTTTTCAAGGGAACAAGGTGGAGAGTGATAGCACAAGGCATCCAATACCTTTTTCTGGCCTGCTTACACATACTCACCACTGGGCATACAACACACACACAAAGAAACCAGGAGTCCAAGTTTGCTTTCTAGTTTTGTGACAATATACATATATATAATGTATATAAAAATGCTCATTAAAAACATTTTTTTGGAAACATCTTACACAATATATGGCGCAGAGTAGATACTTGTTAGGTTGGTTGATTCTTTTTTTCTTTCCTTCTTTCTTTCAACAGCACAGCAAATGCTGGAATTTGTTTTTAAATGAACGGACAGTGATTTTTATAGAATTTTATTTTTCTTCCTAGCACTGATTATGTGGATACTTTCAAAAGGTTGATATATTTGGTAAATACATCTTGATGATGTAAATTAAAAGTAATGCTAAATGTTGGTATTAACAACTTCAAGACTAAAATATGTTCATTTAATGAAGTGCATGAGGAATTTGCATAGCTAAATTTCTGACTTAAGTCTGTGCTTTTTATGTGTATCTTTCTGAAGAGACTAAGAAACCGAACTCAGCCTAGCTGTTCTTCACAATTTTGAGACTGTAATCTAAGGCCAGTGCATTTTATGTGTGCACATAAATTTTTTTACAGATGATTGTAAAGTCCTGATCAGTGGCCACTGAATATAATTGAAACAGAATAGGAAGATGGCAGCAAATCCTTCAGGACAAGGTAATGCATGCTGGGATTTCTGTTATTACTAGAAACGTTCTCCCATACAGTAAATGTATTTGAAGTAGAGAAAATTTAGTATAGAGCAGTTACTGCATCCAGAATTATGTATAACAAAGTGGAACCCCTACCCCCAATTTAAATTCAGTTTAACACTGTATCAGCAACATATTTTTTTTAATATTACTAATTCTTTATTTTAACCTGTTAAGATTAGTGATTCACATCGTAAACTTTTTTCTTCTTCCATTTACTTTTGTATAGTGTGCATCTGTGTATATGCATGTTTGCATGTGTGTGGGTGCATGTGTGTAGGGGTGGGCATGTGCGCATGTGGAGACTGGAGGTTAACATCCAGAATCATCTTCCAGCACTTTTCATTGAGGCAGGGTCTCTCAGTCAAATCCAGAGCTTGCTCATTGGCTACTCTTGCTAGCCAGCTTTCTCTAGGGTTCCCCTCTCTGCCTTCCAAGGCTGAACTTGCACAACCTCTGTATGGGTTCTAGGAATCTAAACCCAGGTCCTCATGATTTTGGGAACAAGTGCTTAACCACTGACCCACCTCCCCAGCCCACATCATAAGCTGCATCCTCTGGCATCTGTTTTCTTGCTTTAAAACTGTTGTCAGATAATAACCGTGCCTTTATCTTCATTGCTGTAGAATCTTTGGTCGTTTCGCCTGTTACCTCCTCTAATCAAATCAAGTTAGGTCCAAGTTGCTGTTAAGAAATTTTTCAAAAAATATTTTGCTAAAATAAAAATGTATTCAATGTTTTTAGCTTTTCGAGGGCTGTCTGTGTCTTGAATTTGTGGTATTCCTGCTTCAGTCTCTTAATTTCTAGGATTACAAGTATGTACCAGATTTTTTTTTTTTTTTTTTTTCTTGGCTGCCTGGAACATACTGTGTAGACCAGTCTGGCCTCCAACATAGAGCTCTGCCTGCCTCCCTAGTGCTGGAATTAAAAGCATGTGCCACCACACCTGGCTCATAAAATGTAGTCTTTAGAAAGTGTTAGCTATCATCTTGTAAGTATTTTTATGATAACACTTGAAACCGGTCTCTTTCCATATCAGGCCTGCTGTTTGACTTTTAAGTATGTTTGATTCATCATCTCAGGTAGATGTTGTATTTATGGTCTTTTAACTTCTTTTAAAAGTTAAATTAGGAAGATTCAGCTTAAAGTAATTTGTACTTGATCCTCAGTACTCCCCAACCTCTGCCAAACTGAGCCAAAATGAAAACTAAGAGAAGTCCATTTAGGAAAGAAAAAAAAAAAATGCTAAAAAAAAAAAGG
Organism: Uromys caudimaculatus; assembly: GCA_028551405.1. NCBI lineage: Eukaryota > Metazoa > Chordata > Mammalia > Rodentia > Muridae > Uromys > Uromys caudimaculatus. The sequence continues at coordinate 60,326,561 of CM052702.1, read as the reverse complement.
CCACACAATGTAGTCACAATAAAAACATTTTAAATTATCTCATTCTAATAACAAAATTTGCTGGTGACTTTCTCTTTGCAATTGATGTAGGAACAACGATCGTTAGTGCTGCTTTTGTTTGGCTCCTAGTCAGATCTACTGAAGCATCCAAAATCTAAAGAGTAATTAGTTGGCTAAGTCATTTGACTTTCATTACTGTTAGGAATTCCATTGGTATCATGGAGCTGCTGCTGTTGGACCCCAGCAGAGGGAGTCTATATCATGTGCTGTAGACTTGCAGATTCTCAGTGAAAAGTTAAAAAAAATTATATTTATTGATGTTCATTTATTTATTTTGAGATAGGATCTTACTGTATAGACCTGGCTGACCCAGGGTTTTGGGTTTGTTTGTTTGTTTGTGGGTTGGGTTTTTTTTTTTTTTTTTTTTTTTTGGTTTCTTGGTTTTTGTTTTTGTTTTTCAAGACAGGGTTTCTCCATGTAGCTCTGGCTGTGCTCGAATTTACTCTGTAGATGAGGGTGACCTTGAATTCACAAGGATATGTCTGTCTGCATCCCAAGTGCTGGGACTACCACCATCTGGCTAGCCTGGAACTCTTACTTTACATGTTTGAATGTTTTGCCTGTTTTGTCTGTGTACTGCATGCATGCAATGTTCTTGGAGGCTAGACTATCTCAACTTCCCTGGGGTCTGAGTTGTGAGCCACCATGTGGGTGCTGGAAATCAAACCTTCTGAAATAGCAACCACTGCTCTTGAATGCTGAGCCATCTCTGCAGCTCTCAATAAAAATTTTAAATTTCACCATCTTTAGTATACCATCTGTACTTCTCTATTGTTTGTGTATAGAAATTAGGTGGAGGTTGATTGTCAAATGCCTGTTACTCTTAAATAGTAAGGGAAAGAAACATGATTTTTTAAAAAAAAGTGTTAGTATATGCCTTGCAGTTCATTAATGTCTCTGGTGCAGGGGCCAAATATCCATTGTGTTTACTTAATTATTGGCTTCATTGCAGTGGGAGAGCCTAGAAGGTTGTTAGGCACATTGGGTAGATTTGTGAGAATAGTTAAGAAGCAGTTAAATCATAAGGGATCCAGCTAATCAGTGGTTTGATCTGATGATGGATTCAGAATTTAAAAGACTGTTAGGAGTTGGTGCATCCATGAGAGGATAGGATGTAATTGGAGGAATTGGGTTTGGGGTCAGGGGAGGGCTTTGAACATCTTGGCCCTGTACTGTCTGCTTTCTAGCTGCCATGAGGTAAACAGCTTTAGCCATATATTCTTGCCATCACAAAATTATGTCTCACCTCAAGCTCAAAATAATGGAGTCAGCCAGCCATGCACCAAAATCGATGAAACAGTGCCAAATTAAATCACTTATATTTTTGTTTTCTCAGATATTAGTAATTTTTTTAAATGTTTTAAAATTTAGGGACTGGAGATATGGCTCAGAGGCTAAGAGTAGTGGCTGTTCTTTCAGAAGTCCTGGGCTCAGTTCCCAGCACCATGGGGCAGCTTATAATTGTCTGTAAATCCAGTTTCAGGAGATTGGATACACTGATAGCTTCCTCAGGCACCAGGCACACATGTGGTACACAAAAAGACATGCAGGCAGAACACATATACACATAATACCTTCTTGTTTTAATTGATCTGTGTATGCCTACTTGTGCTGTGCATGTGTGTAGAAGTCAGGAGACAACTTGCTGGAATTGGTTCTCTCCACCATGTGGAAGAGAGCAAACTCGGGTTGTCAGGCTTGTCAGCAAGTACCTTAAACCAGCTGGTGGTCCTCAAATGGTTTAAGAAGCAACAAAGAGCCGGGCAGTGGTGGTGCACGCCTTTAATCCCAGCACTTGGGAGGCAGAGGCAGGCGATTTCTGAGTTGGAGGCCAGCCTGGTCTACAGAGTGAGTTCTAGGACAGCCAGGGCTACACAGAGAAACCCTGTCTCAAAAAACCGGAAAAAAAAAAAAAAAAAAAAAGAAAGCAACAAAGAAAAAGAAAAAAATAACCATCTTTTAGATCTAGCAACCTTCCATAGTATACTGGTAATCAGAATTTCAAAATTTGATAAGCTTTTGACAGTCACTGGAATCTTACTTTTCATAATCCAGTGTCGTGTGGAACATTTGCTGGGTTCTCAATAATTCTGTGATTCATAAGTTGATAAGTTGTAACATCTTGAGAATTTTATCTTTTTTGGAGAAATTTAATATGCAGAGGCAGACCATCAAACTACAGTTTGGCTAAGGTACCATTTCTGTAGCCTTTGGTACATGTGGAGGTCAGAAGGCAACTTTATAGAATCTGTTCTCTTCTCCCCTTTTGTGGGCCTCAGTGTTGAACTCGGATTGCCAGGGCTGTGTGGCAAGCACCTTTTCCTATTGAAGAAGGATCTAGCCTGCCTCCCTAGTTCTGTACCTTGAATGGTGTCTTAGTTCTTCCATATTGGTAAAGGTGGCAACCAGATCAATCCAACTTAATGTCAGAGAGGGCCTGTGTAATACACATGGAAGGAATGGAAACTCACTTCATAGTCTCAGAATAATGGGAACGGGAAGACCTGGAGCAGATGGGTCCTGTTGACTTGGGGGTCACCCTGGGTGCTCTGTCTTGGCATGGCTCCTGGGAACCTTCCTGTTTGGCCCTTACTTAACTCTGATGTTAGCAAAGGGAGCAAATGGACTCTTCAGGCTTGTTTTTAAGGTGTGCCCCCTCTCACGTATCACCCATGTATTTCAGTGATTCAGGAAATTTTTCTTAAATTTTTTGTATTTGTACCTTTTAAAGAATGTAGATCCAGGGCTGGGCCCTGGTGGCACACCCCTTTAATTCCAGCACTTTATTTACTGTATTGTTCTGAAGAGTATGCAGCTGTAAGAGAACCATTAGCATTAACATTATTTTAAAACTTATTTTTTAAAAGTCCTGGTTTTATTTCATATGTAATAGTATTTTGCCTGAACATGTATCTGGGTGAGAGTGTTGGATACCCCGGAACTAGAGTTATAGACAGTTGTGAGCTGCCATGTGGGTGGTGGGAATTGAACCCAGGTCCTTTGGAAGAGCAGCCAGTGCTCTTAACCACTGAACCCCTAAAAGTTCTGTTTAAAAGCAGTCTGATAACTATAATTGAGAGTATTGGGGCTGGAGAGATGATTCAGCAGTTAAGGGCACTTACTGCTCTTCCAGAGGATCAGAGCTCAGTTCCTAGGACCCACATTGGGTGTGGGAACTGACTGTAATTTCAATTCCAGGAAATCTAATGCCTTCTTCTGGCCTCTACCTGCTTTCGCTTTCTCTCTCTCTCTCTCTCTCTCTCTCTCTCTCTCTCTCGCTCTCGCTCTCGCTCTATCTCTCGCTCTCTCTCTCGCTCTCTCTCTCGCTCTCTCTCTCTCTCTCTCTCTCTCTCGCTCTCTCTCTCTCTCTCTCTCTCTCACACACACACACACACAAACATTTTTAAAAAGTTTTAAGGTAGTGGTTCTCAACTTTTAAAAAAAGTTTTTTTTTCAGCACTTGGGAGGCAGAGGCAGGTGGATTTCTGAGTTCGAGGCCAGCCTGGTCTACAGAGTGAGTTCCAGGACAGCCAGGGCTACACAGAGAAACCCTGTCTCGAAAAACCAAAAAAAAAAAAAAGTTTTTTTTTAAGACAGCGGTTCTCAACATGTAAGTTGCGACCCCTCTAAGGTCAAACAACCCTTTCACGGGGGTTGCCTTACACAATCTGCATATCAGATATTTATATTTCAATTCATAAACATAGCAGAATACAGTTCTGAAGTCCCAACAAAAGTAACTTTTATGGTCACCACAGTACGAGGGACTGCAGTAAAGGGTTGCAGCATTAGGAGGCGGAGGGCCGCTGCTCTAAGGGAGAGCTCGGTTTTTAAAGAGAGAAATAAGTTATCTATAACTTTGCTATTAATTATACAGAATAGTTTTCATCCTTTTGTTTTAGAAATAAAAAGAATTCTAGTTTTAAGTGTGATAGCGCAGGTAAAAAAAAGTGACTGTTACCTCTTGGATTGTAGATGGACCTTGAGAATTTTTAGTGACAAAGGAAAACCTGGGAGTAAACTGCTTCTCTGAGTGTTAAAGTAAGAACATATTAAGTGTGACTGAGATAAGACTGCCATTCATAAGCGGAAATATTTTAGTGTGCTGTTTCAGTCTAAGAAAATTGTACTAGAAGATAAGGATATTAAATAGTAACTACTATATATGAGAGATACAGTAAAAATCTTGGGCTTCTGAGTGAACACAGGCATTCAAGTTATAGCATAAGATCATATGTATTAAAGAAAAATCTCACGTTGTGAGAAAACACCTTTTGTTTAGTTTAACCTTTTGAGTTTGTACGAATTCTGATGATGATAGAAAATGAGAAAATTTGTACTTTACCTTATATAACAAGACAGGCTACATAGGTTGCCTTAAATTTCATGTTCAAAGTAAGCAATAATTAGTACTTAAATAGTATTTGTTGGCTTTCATACACTTTCATGTATATACATATATGTAATATATTACAATATACATAATGTAAATATTTTGCTCAAAACTCAAACTAATACTCAAATTGCTGGTTTTGTTTTTTGTTGGTGGTGTTTTGTTTGTTTGTTTGTTTGTTTGAGACAGTGTCTCACTGTGTAGACTTGGCTGGCCTGAAACTCACTGTGTATATGTAAACTAGACTGGACTCAGAACTCCATATCTGTCTGCCTCCCCAAGTTCTGGGATTAAAGTTGTTGCCACCACACCCAGTTTGGATATGGTTTTGGATAAAGTTTTAAAGGGGAAGGATGCATTTCCGAGGGCTACGGCCACTCAGAAGATGAAAACCTATATACACTTGACTCCTGAAAGTACTCTCGGCTCCCTAGAGATGGACACGAAGCTAGTGAATGCTATGTGGAAGAGATTGCCTGAGTTACACTAAAGAAAGTTGAGAGGGGCTACTTTAGAGACACTAATGCAAAATTGGTTGGACTTAGCGATTGCTCTGGTGTGGGTAGGAAGGTTTGCTCCCCACCCCCAGTTTTGGTTTTGGGTTTTTGTTTTGTTTTGTTTTGTTTTGAGACAGGGTTTCTCTGTGTAGCCTTGGCTGTCCTGGAACTTACACTGTAGACCAGGCTGGCCTTGAACTCAGAAATCCACCTGCCTCTGCCTCCCAAGTGCGCCACCACCGCCCGGCTCCAGTTTTGGTTTTGAGACAGGTCTCATGCATTGTGTAGACCTGCGTGGGTTGGAACTTGTTTTGTAGACCAGGCTGGGCTTGAGTTCCGAGGTCTGCCTGCCTCTGCCTCAGTCACCGTATCCTATGAGGGAGTGATCTGGGGAGATGTCAGGACTTTATCCCTTCTTAGGGAAGGTAAAATGAACTTGGCTGTAAAGTTGGAAGTAGAGTCAGGAGAATCAGGAGTTTGGGGTCATCTGAGTCCATCGTGAGTTTACATGGGGCTCTGACTCAAAACAAAAATAACACAAACAGGAGCTAGTATTCAAATCTAATCTTGGGGTTCTAGGGCTTTTGAATGTTGTTCCCAAACTTTTTAAATGTGAGAATAAAATTGAAATTTGAAATAAATTACCATCTCAAAATGAGACATGTGGGTGTAGTAGGTCATGTAGATGCAGGGCAGTTGGTAGGACATTTGCCTCCCATGTACTGGGGCTGAATCCCATACACAGCACCTAATGAAACAGGCATGTGTTAATCCCAGCAGGCAAGAGTAAGATCACACCACAAATAGGAGCCAAATTTGAAGCAAGCTTTAATTAAATACTGGCTAGAATCATGGACTCTGGCCAGGTCCATTCTGGATTTTCCAGAAAATGGCCACAAGCTATGTTGGCCAAGTGCTTACAAAAGCAAACCAATAAGACTACATACTTCCTGCCTTTGTCCAGTGAGACACAAGCATATATCCTGATGTATTTCCTACCTATGTACCTCCCACCTAGTGTGATCAAGCATATCTGGTGCAGTTGTGTTAACCAAACTTGCTTAGGGAAATGAAAACATGGGGCTTGAAAAATGCGAGATCATCTTCAGCTACACAAAAGAAAAGAAAAAAGAAGTTATTACATAAACAAACTGTTAGTTTTTCTTGTTTGTTTTGAGATGCCTTGCTCGGTGGCTTTAAACTGAAGGTATAGACCAGGCTGGCCCCTGGGTTGTGACAACATGGCCTGGCCTTCAAGTACTGGGTTTTCAGTATTATCATTGTGCCCAGCTCAAGGTATCAGCTATTATAGTCTTTAAATTTTCATTACATTTGAACAACGTATAAACTTGATATTTCTTTTATTTGAAAGCATTCTGGAGTAGTATGTATGGTTATAAAGCAGTAAGTGCTGGATATGAGCTTATTTTTAAAATGTTAGTTGTCTTATAGTGTAGACCCTCCACAAATAAAAGCACCTGGGAATTTCAAAAGCCTACTAGTTGAGTAAGCTAACAGTTACTCAAGCTGTAATTCTGGGAATCTCCTCTTGTCTCTCTCCCTCTCCCTGTCTTTCTCTCTCCTCTAGTCTCTGTTTATTTTTAGCTTATGCTGGCTTAGAATTCATTCATTGCTAGTAGCCCAGGTTGGCCTTGAATTCCTAGCAGTTTTCCTGTTTGAGCTCTTGGGCTGGGGTTATTGGTGTGAGCCATCACACCTGGTTGTCTGTTCTCTTTTTAATATTTAAATTGACAGTCAGATTAGCCTAAACTGGCTTTTTTGTCTTTTAAAGTTAATTTTGTGTGGTTTTTTTTTGTTTGTTTTTTGTTTTTTTGGGGTTTTTTGGTTTTTTTTTTTTTTGTAACAGGGTCTGATGTAGCCCAGGCTGGCCTCAAAAACCTTACTATGTAGCTGAAGATAGCCTTGAACTCCTGATCCTGCTGCTTCTACCTCCGAACTTAGAGTGCCCTCAGGTTGGGCCATCATACCCAGCTCTGTAGTGGTCCTCACTGTGGAAGTTACTCCACGTACTCAGTGACATCACTAGCTTGCTTTGCTCTTGTGTGACCACACATTGACTGACACTGGAGGAGAACAGTCCAGATTCCTGCTACATACAGAACTAGCCTGTTCTGTTTCCACTATACTTGGGACATGCTCACCTTACCTGGACATTCCACGCTTGGCCTGACTGACACACTTTTCATTATCTGGGAAAGAGAAAGGGGCATTTCAGCCACATGGCAGTTGATGTTGATGCCCTATTTTCCTAAGGGAGCATGTCAGCAGGAAAGGGGTTTAGAGTTAGGATGAAGAATTCTCTGGAAGGCTCATAAAACCATCTTTTTAGAAATGTCAGAATGTACTTTCACGGTCCACTATTCAAAAGGAGTCTGCTGTTAGTAGAATTTGTTGGTATGACTGGAGCAGAGCTAGAAATGGGGAGAGGCTAAATTGCTAAAGTGGATAAAGCATAGACACATTTTCCCAGACTTGTGGCCACAGCCAGGTTGCTGCTGCCTTGTTAGATTCAGAGCGGCTACTTACAGCTCTGTCTGGTTAGGCCAGCGTCTATGAATACCTGATACCCTGTGCCATCCTAACCAGTCTCTCTATGGGACATTTGCCACCTACTAGTTCTTCTCTAAATTAGTGTAGAAGTCTACAACATGGCCTAGCTCTAAAATGCTTCTAATTCTCCCTCCTTTTTCTTCTTTAGGTTTTCAAAATAAAAATAGAGTTGCAATTTTGGCTGAACTGGACAAAGAGAAAAGAAAATTACTTATGCAGAACCAATCTTCAGCAAGTCACCCTGGAGCTAGGTATTGACTGTTCTTAATCATCCTTACAGGGAAAAGCCCTGCCTCAAACTCTGTGGAGGTCCCGTTACTGTTGGAAGTCAGTCTGCACTCTAAGCTTCCCTGTACTTACAATTCCTAACTGTGTACATCTTCTGCTCATTCCCGTTACATCATGGCATTGCATCTCACTCAGCTGCTGTTGTCTGAGATCTGTTCTGCGTGCCTGTATATCCCAGTGCTTAGCACAGAGCCAACTATCTAGTAGCTGCTTTAGAATCTCATGAATAAGCGACTATCAGATTTTCTAAAACTTCAGTTGTTAGGCCTGTGTGGAACATGGAGATCGTAAATCTGATTATCAGACAGATAATGCTGTACGGTTTTACTGTTGATGAGCATCATGCCGCTGGTTAACAGGTTTTTAAAAAGTCCGGTATGGTGGTGCACAGCTTTAATCCCAGTACCTGGGAGGCTGTATCTGGAGTTCGAGGCCAGCCTGGTACAGAGTGAGTTCCAGGACAGCCAGGGCTACACAGAGAAACCTTGTCTCAAAAAACAAAAACAAATAAAAGAGTAAAATAAGGATGCTGATAGACTGAGTAAAAAGTGGAGGGGCTATAAATTATGAAACCTATAAAATCCCATACCGATAACATAGGCTTTCTCAGTAAATTAATGTAGATAATGGGAGGGGCAGTGCTTTATTCTAGAAGGTCTTGTAAAATTTTTATTTATTAAGTTTTATGAGATGAGTTTGCTGTGTAGCCTTGGCTGGCTTAGAACTCAAGATTCTTTTGTGTCCATCCCTGAAGTGCTGATACTACAGAAGTGCACCACTATATTCAGCTTAGAAATTTCTTTTATCCTTACAAAGAATATACAGGGTCTGAGAGGTGGCTCAGTGGGTAAGGGATTCTTTCCTCCAAGCCTGACAACTTGGGTTCTATCCCCAGGATTCATATGATAGAGAGAACTGATCTCCATATGTGTCTGACACAGAACAAATTAACATAAAAACTCTTTTAAAAGAATACATAATGAAAACTGTAAGATTCAATGTAAATCCATAGAGGCTTAGGGATTAGCTCAGTGGTTCAGTATGTTTAGTATGCTTGAGGCCTTGGGTATGATTTCTAATACCACAGATTAAAAAAAGAAGAACAAACAGGTGATATCTCTTCAGATTTATTATACAGTATGGTGATTAGTTAATAATTATGTGTACCTGAAAACTGTGGAGTTCTTGTATCTATCTCAGTAAAAATATTGGCATATGACATGATGGACAGGTTATTCGTTTTATAATTTTAATGTATATAGATATAAAAACATACCATAAATATGTGCAGTTTTATATGTAAGCTGAACCTCAATTTTTAAAAGTAATTTACTATAATAAAAATGTGCCAATCTAATCCCCTTCTATAATTATTAAAAAAGAAGAAAAGATGAGAATATCTCTGTTCGGGAGCCAAGTAACCAAGCTTTCCATTTTAGCATCTCCCTCTCCAGACCCTCTCTTAATAAGGACTTCCGGGACCATGCTGAGCAGCAGCACATTGCAGCCCAGCAGAAGGCAGCTTTGCAGGTGAGCAAGGGGGACTAGCAGTCTGGTCACATTGGCCAGTTCCGGGTTCTCGAAGCCAGCACAGTGCTTATTTTGTATCTCTGTGGTGCTATATCAATAAACTTGTTCCACATATAATTGTGGTGATTTGCCAGTGTTCACTCTGCCCAAAGGGATTGAAGGACCAGTACAGTAATACTGTATCTTTTACAGTGTTAATGCAGTCATGATTGATTTTCTGCTCTGCTTTGCCAAGGGATTTCTTGTTCACAAAATATTTGGACAGAATGCTCTAGAAAATTGAACTGGCTAGTTTAATAGCACCATAAATATTTTCAAATTTATCACAGAATTGCTTTATGATTGTCTTCCTGGTTTACTATTTGAGTAATTTTTTAATGGTCTGCACTGCTTACGTGGAAGATAGTTCAAAGCTCTTACTGTTAGGCTGTAAGTGATGGTCTAGCTTGGAAACAGTAATTGTTTTAGTATTACATTCATCTCATATAACTTGGATTCTCAGAGATCTTCCATGAAACGCCTTTTTTTCTTTTTTGGATAGGTTATCTGTGTAACCCCTGTAATATCAGCACATCAGGGGTGGACATCGGAAGATTTTTCTTGAGTTCCAGGCCAACTTAAGCTATGTAGCAAAACCCATATCATAAAATTTAAAAAATAAAAATTTGAAAGGTATAGTGTAATTGCCTTTGCTTTTAAGCAGAATCCCAGAATTGGAAAGGCCATTATAAAAATCACCCCTCACTTCAGATGACTAAAAAGACTTTTGGTTTGGTTTTGCTTAATCGAGGGGAAAATTACCTATAGTTTTAAAATGGGTTCCATTCCAGCATTGCTTCAGTGTTGGTGGGTTTAGTCAGTGCCACTGTTCTCGTCCCTTCAAGCCTCTGCTCTCTCCCAGGCTTTCTGTCTCATGACCTTTGCTGCTGTTTCTCCTCGTGGGAGAGAGCCCCACAGAGACAGATAAAGAGGAAGCTAAATGAGCACCCGATGGTGTGTTAATCTGAATTGTGTTACTGTCTGCCTGTGTAAACAAAGTTAGCATGTTTTATGAGTTTTTATGAGTAAACTAGATCTTAGGAATTCAAAAAGGATAAGGAATTTTAATGCCTTGCTTAAAAAAATGTGACTCTTAAAAACTTAATTGTTTTTTGTTGTTTTGCATTTTGTTTTTATCTTTCTCAGCATGCTCATGCACATTCATCTGGGTACTTCATAACTCAAGACTCTGCATTTGGGAATCTTATTCTTCCCGTTTTACCTCGCCTTGACCCCGAATGAAGGAGTGTCTGCGATAAAGGGACCTTGTAATGTCAAATGTCAAAGTTCTCACTCAGCTCTATACAAACTCTGACTTTCAGAACTTTGGAGAACTTAGCTTTTGTTTCTTTAAAGAAAGGAATAGATGAGTGAGAGTGGAGAGAAGAGAGGAGCTGGGACGCTGAAACCTCGGGAGGCGGCGGCGGCGGCGGCAGAGGACCTGGCTGTGCTGGCCGAGACTGACTTCTTTGTATTGCCATTGGACTTTCCCTCAGACTCAGAATCACTTAGTTTCATGAAATCTGCATCACCTTCAACAAGTTGGACTGAATTATCATGTGGGAAACCCTGGGTTTGACCCCATCACCGCATAGACAAGCTCTGACGGCACACGCCTGTGATCTCAGCACCAGAGGAATAGAGGCAGAAGATCAGAAGTTCAAGGCCTTCCTTGCCTAGGTAGTGATTTTGAGACCAGTCTTAGGTATATGAGACTGTGCCTCAAAAAACAACCAAAAACAACCAAAAGAGCCATTAATTGTCTTAACTTTAAAGAAATGAGGATGCTTTTTAAAAATCTGAAGAATAGGCTTACATACTTCTTTGTGGTTTCTGTGTTAAGAAACAAGCTATCTAGAAATAGGCTCTAGGCTAATAACTAGTTCTACTCTGAATTTTAAAAGAAAACTCCAACTCAGACTAAATTACCAACCAATCTTAAATCTTTATAAATGCTACTGTGGTAGCAAATAAACGATGTGGCTGAGGAGCAGCTTGAGTAACACGGCAGCTGTCAGTGTGTACCCTCACTTCATGTTGCTCATAAGTGTGTGTCTGAGTGCTTGTATTTTCTACTTTTTAATCTAATTGAAAACTTAAAACTAAAATTAGGCACATTAAGACCTTTTAAATCATTTTATATAAGGTTAAACCAATTGCTCGACAGGGCCTGAGTTTAACAAGAACTGAGGTGCTTATTTGTGTATGTACTTCCCACTGCCCTCCCTTTGCCCTATAGAATTAGAAATTGATTAACATGTAAGAAATATGGCTCAGAGAGTTCTATAATACCTTACACAAAAATGTCATGATTAAAATTATATTTTATAAGGGAGTTATTTTGTAAGGATCCTGTCTTTTTCTGTTCCCAGGGATTGAACCTAGGACTTTAAAAAGTTGCGGATGTGTTGTCTCACCGCGTGCCCCCCCCCAGTGTAACTGACTGCATCTCCTCTGCTGCTGGGAGTTTAAACATTTTCAGTTGGGTCAATGTTTAGCCGGTTTTACTCCCTTCTGATAGTTTCCTGTAGGTGTTTTCAGCAACCACATAGCACCATCCTACGCAGTGTAAGTGAAGCAGTGGTAAGCAGTCTTGGGAACTTGACCTGATTCGCCATCGAGAAAGGTGGAACCATCCCAGTCACCACACTGCCTCCTTGTGTCTGCTGCTGACCCAGGGACCCTTTTGCTCCTATCCCTCCAAAAGCCCATCCAGCTTCGCTCTGTGCCTCTTGTAGTCTTCATGTTCTTGAATGTCACTAAGTTTCTGTCCACTCTGATCTTTGACATACTGACCTGGTTCTAAATCTGCCTACTGACCGTGTGTATAGGTTCCGCACTATTGAAGCTTTTGCCTGCTCTGTGACTCTGTAATCTAGGTGCTTGGTTTCCTTTCCTGTGTCGGATAAAATACCTGGATGGAAACAACTTATCCGTCATGGTAGGGAAAGTCAAGGCAGCTGGAGCTTGAAGCAGTTGCTCACATCTCAGCCACAGTCAAGATTAGAACAAAGAATGGATGCTACTGTGCTTTCTTTATATAAACCAGGGAGTGGTGCCACTCAACAGTGGGTGGAGCTTCTACCTCAGTTACTACTATCAGAGTAATCCCCCAAGGCATGCCCAGAAGCTCATCTCTCAGGTGATTCTAGATGTTGTCGCGCTGATAGTCCCGTCCCACTAACCAGGACTTTGCAGTGGTCCTCTGTTTTGGGTAACACTCATTTCTGTGGGTATCTATTAGTACCTACTCTGGTATGTGCTGTGTTTGAGGGACAAAAAGGTCACAGAGACCGTCATATGGAGGTGACATTGTTGAGGATCCCACTCTGGCATTCAAATAAAGTAAGCAGTTATGGCACAAGACAGGCATCTTGGAGTACACTGCAGTCTGACTAGAAGTCTGTAGATGATAGAACTGGCAAGGGTCTGAAGGGACCCCAGACAAAGATCACATTTCCAGTCATGCCTAGTGTGTTGGTTCATGCCTGTAATCCTAGCATTCAGCTAAGACAGGAGAATTACTATGAGTTCAAGGCCAGCCTGGGCTACAGAGTGAGACCCCATCCCCCCCCCCCCCCCAGAAATGTGAAAAATGAGCTTCAGGGATGAACTGCAGTATTAAAGATAGCACTGGACTTGGTTGAAGCCCTGAGTGAGACTCAAGTGCTGGGATCACGGGTGGGTGATGCATGCCATGACATCTGTGACATGGGAACAGCACTAAGCAGTGGTGACACACACCTTTAGTCTCAGAACTCAGGAGGCAGAGGCAGGCGAATCTCTGTGAGTTTGAGGACAGCCAGGGCTACACAGAGAAACCCTGTCTGGAAAAAAACAAAAAATAGGAACAGCACCCAATTACTATGGTCATACTTATTGAGGCCAGTATTTTTTAAAGTACAAGTCTTAGCTTGTTTATGAGCTGAAAAGGCAGCTTAATGGTTTAATGCATTGTATCAGCATTAAATAAAAACATAGAAAAAGAAAAGAGTGTACTGCATATGTTAATAGGCACATTAGTTTCAAAATGTCCTGTGACTGTGTATGTGTGTATTTAGTTTACATTCTATTCTAGTTTACACCTCTCCAAGGGCAAAGAGTTTGGTTTTTCCCCCTGGTCTTTCCCTTACTTCATCAATGTACCCCATCTAGAATAATACCTGGTATGTTGGGTAATTATACCTACTGTTGCAGGAGTGAATGTCAGAACACACCCAACCTTGGTTGCCACATAAGACTTTTCCTCTGACTTGTCTTTTACATAGGGTCTCCCGCTGGCCCTGAAGCTCCCTGATTTTGCTAGACTGACTGGCCAGCATGTCCCAGGGATCCTCCTCTTCAGGACTGGCATTATAGGCATGTGCCAGGCTTTTATGTGGGTGCTAGAGGTTGAATTTAGGTCCACATTGCTTGTAGTTTTACAGTGTGAGCCTTCTCTCTACCTCCCAAAAAGGTGTTTGTTTTTAACGTGTGTTTTTGTTTTGTTTTGTTTTTTGTTGTTTTTTCGAGACAGGGTTTCTCTGTGTAGCCCTGGCTGTCCTGGAACTCACTCTGTAGACCAGGCTGGCCTCGAACTCAGAAATTCACTTGCCTCTGCCTCCCAAGTGCTGGGATTAAAGGCGTGTGCCACCACTGCCCGGCAATGTGTTTTGGTTTTAATATGAGACATGGAAGATAAATTTTGACAGCCACCAAATAATTGAAATGATAGTACTTTTATGATGCCAGAATGAAACCAAAATGGCTCAGTAGCTTTAGAGGCATGTGTGGTGGTTTTATTTCTCCTACCACTGAATCGGTGAGCGATTTCATGAGATCTTTTTAGTCCTTTGCTTTGGCCTCATGATTCAGCCTCATGAGTTTAAAGCCTCGTTAGGCAAGGGCTTTGGCAAGATACAGTTCCGAGAGCAGAAGATGAACAGAACTGATAATCTGACTCAGCCCCACCAACAGAGTCTCACCATTGAACACAAGTGCGACTGTTAGTGTCACCCAGTTAAGAAGTGCCTTCCCTCGTCATCTGCACTGTAGGGCTGCAGTGCTCGCCCTTGGTGGGTTTTGTCCTCCCTCCCTCCCTCCTTTCTTCTTTTTTGGTAAGAACGAATAAAGAATGAACATGGGCCGTGAGGAAGGCAGCGCAGTCATTGTACTACTACATCTCACCATGCTGGGCGGAAACAAATACCCTAGACTAGGGTAGAGAGTCTGGTGAGAGAGCTGAGGACATGTGCGTGATGAGACAGAGGAAGGCTGTATCAGAGAACAGCATTTGAACTTCACTTACAAGATGGAACATTTTCAGGCAGGAAAAACACTATTCAAAGCAAAGGCAGTGTCTCCATGGAAGCAGGAGGATGTCATGTATGTAGGGGTCGTCGTGGATCAACCAAATTCAGATTTACGTGGAAAATGGATCTGATGTTTTAGAAATGACTCTTAGGTGGCCTGGGATCAGGACAGTGTATTAAACATGAAGTCTGAAATTCCATCCCCAGTACTGCTACTTAGAAAATGAACCTGAGTCCAGGATGGATTCATACTTGAATTCTGGGGTGGGAACCTGAACATTTAGGGGCATAGTCAGGTAAAGAGATGAATAGATTTGGCCCTCAGCTGCTCTTAGAAAAGGTAAACTTGGGAGACATCAAAAGAACATGAATAATTCGGCTCTGCTCTAATCACTGCTTACCGTCTTCCATTTCACTTTGGACCTTCTTCCCAAATTGTTCTTAGCTCTCCTCCCCTACCTACCTATATTCTCTTCAGGTTTCTTCTTTAGATCTGTTGCCAAGAACTTTTTTTTTTTTTAAGAGACAGGGTTTCTCTGTGTAGCCCTGGCTGTCCTGGAACTCACTCTAGACCAGGCTGGCCTCCAACTCAGAAATCCACCTGCCTCTGCCTCCCAAGTGCTGGGATTAAAGGTGTGTACCACCACTGCCCAGCTTGCCAAGACCTTTTAAAAGAAAAGGCCAGATAGCGTCAGAGGGTGTTAATTAATGTTCACCTCACCCTTCCTGTTAAGGTCCTTCCTAACAGTCATATTTTTGTTGGCTACGTTTCGTTTTATGGAAGCTGACTCAGCCACATCTGCAGACGTGGGTCTTATATGCTACACAAACCAGCGTAATTCCCCACTGTAAAGTACCAGTTGGGTAAAGTCTGGCCTGAGTCAGTCCTCACGTTCCTGGAACACAGAACTGACTCAGGTTCAGACTCAGGAGAGTATTCTGGGGTTTTAGAAAAGTCGAATTTTCTCCTCTGAGAAAATTTCCAAAAGGAATGCTCTTCGGATGGCTAAAAGGAGGCATTGCTGTTGACAGCCAGTTGGCCACGGTGTGAAACCAAACTTAGGAATGAAGGCACCACCCTCAACGGCAGAGCAGGGAGAAGAACCTTATCAGTGACATTCATGGGCCTGTGACTGCCATGACTTAGCTCAATAACCCCAAGATTCTGGCCTCCCTTCTAAAACGTCCAGTTCGAGATGTAATGAATCCTCATTAAGTTGGATTTAGGTTGGGGTCTGGTTTTCTGGTCACTTGTCTTACTAAGATCTTAATTCAGAGTATTAATTTGCCTTATGGGGAAATTAATAGTGGTGGGAACTCAAAACTTGTTTTTTGTTTTTGTTTTGTTTTTTATCACACAATGCTGCTTCAGCCTACATTAGTATGCTATTTTTCATAGCCATAGAAATTGTTTGCTTATTCCTATCTCCCTTGCAGCTCAGCCTCCACCTGCTGACCTTCCACGACACCCTTTCCTGATCATTTCCCCACTGTGTGCAACTTTTGGTTTGTCACAGCACATGCATGCAACACAACTTTCCCCCGTGCCCTACACCCCCATTCTTTTTTTGTTTGTTTGTTTGTTTTATTTTTTGGTTTTTCGAGACAGGGTTTCTCTGTGTAGCTGTCCTGGAACTCACTCTGTTGACCAGGCTGGCCTCGAACTCAGAAATCCACCTGCCTCTGCCTCCCAAATGATGAGATTAAAGGCGTGCGCCACCACTGCCAGGCGTATACCCCCATTCTTATGTGTGATCCTCTCTCTTTGGAGATGGCACATGCTTTGGACTTCTCAAGAGAACATAGGTCATGAGTCTATACCCTGGCTGTAAATTCAGTTAGATTCTCACCACCGTTGCCACTATGGGGATGTAAAATGCCCAGAACACTCAGTTTGACCATCATAGCTATTTTTTTATAAGGCCCCATGTATGTCAAGTGCTGTGTGGTCCTTTACATCTTGGAAGGACTTTGCCTCTATCCTAAGCCTGTGACTACTGCTATTGTGGAGACACCAGTCATCCATAGCCACTTTAACTGGACCTGGTAGATACCCTAGTCTCCAGCTCCTTGACCTCTTTTGCTTCCAGGGCTGCCCTGGGAGAAGAAACAACTGGAAATGCATGTCCCTGTATGCATGTCCCTGTCCTCACACCTGTCACCTGCATTGTGTTCTGAGGCCATGCACCCTGAGATTGTAGTTACTGCCTTCCCTTTCTATCCTGTCCTTACAGAACCGTGTTGTGTGTGTGTGTGTGTGTGTGTGTGTGTGTGTGTGTGTGTGTGTGTGTGTGTGTGTTTTTCCAATATGACCAGTCCTTTTCAAGCCTTTTGACAATGTCTACAGCAGCTTCCTACAGAGAATGTCTAACCATTTATCTTAGGTGGCTACATTCTCTGGTTTTCTTATTTTGATTTTCTTCTCTTTTCTCCCTATTCCCTGGCTTTCCTGCTGTAGTATACTTTAAAGACTCTACATTTGTCTTCCTACCCCCTCCCTCTGCCTCCCCACCTAACAAATTCCAAGAGTGGTCTGTGCTGGCTGACCCCAGTTCTCTCTTTGAGTCCACCCAGGTCAAACTTACAATAACACAAGTTCACTGAAATTATTTTTGTAAATTCCACTCCCTTAAAGCCAGCTATGAATTTTTGTGTTTTACTTGTGCTCTCTGTAGCATTTGACACTACTGATCATCTGGAGCCATGGTTCTACTCTCAGGTTTCCTCCTGTCTTAGCCATGCCTCTGTCTCACTGGCCAGCTTTTCTTTCCAAGTACAGAGTATCGGAAAGCTCTTTGAAAGATGCGCTTTAAAAACCCTCTTGCAGCCAGGCAGTGGTGGTGCACGCCTTTAATCCCAGCACTTGGGAGGCAGAGGCAGGTGGATTTCTGAGTTCGAGGCCAGCCTGGTCAACAGAGTGAGTTCCAGGACAGCCAGGGCTACACAGAGAAACCCTGTCTCGAAAAACAAAAACAAAAACCCCCTCTCTTCTAGTCATCCCCTGTGTCAATCTGTCTAGCGTGGCTTTGAGTGATATCATTTGATTACTTGTCAATTTATAGCACTGTTCCTGACATCTCCCCTTGTGGTGGTTAGTCTCTAAAGTGAATCTTAATCTGTATGCATGCTTGCAGAGGGTTCAGGAAAGAAACTGCTGATACCACTGTGCCATTGGGGGAAGGTTTTTTATTGTGAATAAGAGAAAATATCCAGAGGCATCTGGAAGAGTCCAGAGCAGTGAGAAAAAAAAGTATGCTGGACATGGCCAGAGCTATCTGCAGATGAGACAGCACAAGAGCATGGGGTGGACAAACCATGTGGCTTAGAAGTAGTAGGAGGGACTCCTGGGGACAGAAAACTGTTTTCACAAGTTCCCGAGGAATGCTGGCTTCTATCTAACTGCCCCGCATCCCTCTATAGTCCAGTTTGAGCTCATTTCTAGATAAATATACAACCTGAGATCTAAATTCATATGCCTCTGTTCTTATGAAAAGGTGGGGTTTCTTTCCTGTCCCCAAACTTAACATCGGCAAATCTGATGGCACATGTCTTCTTCCCAGCACACTCTACTAAGGCCTTCCTATCTGAATGCGTTATGCACCTCAGCCAACCTTGAGGAACTAAGAAAACAAGCCCTGAGTAATTTTCTGGGCTTCCACTAAAGACTGCAGTTGAGAAGCGTTTAGATAATAGACCTCTGTGTGCTACGACTGTGGGAGTGGTTGAGACCGCACTAAAAATTGTGTAAGATTGACCTGTATAAATGAATTTCAGAGGATGAGGATGAGATGACTGACAGAATCTAGAGCTGCAGCCGAAAACCCAGAAGAGCATTGTCTTAGTCTAGATATGAAGAGACACCATGACCACGGCAGCTCTTAACAAGGAAACCATTTCATTGGAGCTGGCTTAGAGTTCAGAGGTTTAGTCCATTATCGTTATGGTGGGAAGCGTGGTGACACATAGCCAGATGTGGTGCTGGAGGATCCACAGGCAGCAGGAAGAGAGATTCTAGGCTTGGAATGGAGTTTTTGAAATCTCAAAGCCCACCCCCAAGTGACATACTTACTCCAACAAGGCCACACCTCTTTTTTTATTTTTTTGGGTTTTTTGTTTGTTTGTTTGTTTTGTTTTGTTTTTTGAGACAGGGTTTCTCTGGGTAGCCCTGGCTGTCCTGGAACTCACTCTGTAGACCAGGCTGGCCTCGAACTCAGAAATACGCCTGCCTCTGCCTCCCGAGTGCTGGGATTAAAGGCGTGCGCTACCACTGCCTGGCAGGATCACACCTCTTAATCCTTTCAAATAGTGCCACTCCCTGGTGACCAAGTATTCAAATAGATGAGTTTATGGGACCATTCTTATTGAGACCACCACGAGGATTGTGGGAAGGGAAGGAAAGGTGGCATTTAAAGCTGTCACCCAAAGTGTGGTTATGGTGCTCCTAGGAAGGATACATGTAAGGCAGGGAACCTTACATGTTTTCAGTATAGAAGACTGCATGTGTGTAATGACAGGACATGCAATAGCCACAGATAACATGATATTTAGATAGTTACTGCACATGAGGCATTGTCCTATGTGATAATCGATAGCTATTCACATATATTATGTTTAATATATGTCTTAATCCTCACATCCCTGTAAGGTAAGATGTGTGTAATATTACCCTCATTTTAAGGATGAAGAAAAACTTTTGGAGCTGGAGAGATGACTCAATGGTTAAAAGCACTTGCTGCTCTTATAGAGGACACAGGTTCAGCACCCACAGGGCAGATCACAACTGTCTGTAACTCTGGTTCTAAGGGATTCAATGTTCTCTTCTTACTGTCAACAGCACTAGAAATGTGTAATACACACACACAGAGAGAGAGAGAGAGAGAGAGAGAGAGAGAGAGAGAGAGAGAGAGAGAGAGAGAGAAAACAGTCATAAGTATAAATAAATCTTTAAATATTCAAAAAAAGAATTTCAGAAAAATGAAATACCTTGTTCCGGATCTCAGAGCTAGGAAGAGGCAGTGTTGGTTTGGACCTGAGCGGCAAATTGAAACTGATCATAGAGGACGCTTTTCTTTTTGTTTAAGGCGTTTACTTTTGACTTTAATATAAATTTAAGACAGACAGACAGACCTACCGACCGATCTATCTATCTATCTACTTTATCTATCTATCTATCTATCTATCTATCTATCTATCTATCTATCTATCTATCTATCTATCTATCTATCTATCTATCTATCTGAGACAGGGGCCTTCTTTATAGCTCTGGCTGGCCTTGAACTCACAGAGATCTGCCTACTTCCACCTCCCAAGTACTGAGATTAAAGGCCAGTGCCACCAGACTTTGCACTAAATGCAAGTTTTAAAATGAGATCAATGTAAATATATGACATCAAATAAATAGTACAATAAGTGACCTTGGAAAGTGACATGTAGTCTGAGTCCTGGGGACTGCATGCTGGCTGGCAGTTGCACTGAGAAAAAACCCGAGAGCAAGACAGTGATGTGGAAGTGAATTACCCACAGTCCCTAGGACTGCGCGTGCAGTACAAAGGGAAAGGCAAGGGCAGGCTTCCCTGCCCGAGAGGTCAGATTGCATCCTTTCAGTTCTGGGCTGTTAGCCAAGGAGCAGACAGCAATAACAAACACGGCATTTCTATTAACTGTCAAAAGTACATTTGTTATTACTACATTAGATTCTCTAATGCTCTCATAAAAATTGACTGGGTCCTTTAAATTCGGCCAAACTCTTAACGATGATTACAACAGCTAAGTGTGTTAGAAACATGTTAAATTGCTTCCTTGATTGCATGCTGAGCATTTTAGCAGCCGAGTACACTGTAAATACTCCAGCAGGAAATTTTGTTTCTCGTCTTTATTTCTTTGGGAATCCCACGAGAAATATAAAAATCTTGTTTATTGTTGAGATGCTTCTTGTTTAATGTCGTTCACAGCTGTCCCTGGTGTCTTACCAGCAAAAATGGTAGTGAGAATGCCACTAAGGAGAAGGAATCAGAATCCACAGGAAGAAGAGGGAATGGGAGTGGACTGAGGAAGGGAAGTGTGGCCACACACCTGAGAGAAGCCTGAACACTCTGGTGAGCAGAGGCTGTAGGCATGGGAGGGACAGTTAGGGGCATGGTGGACAGCAGGCAGCCCTGGCCCTCATGCCTGGACCCCAGAGAGGGCACCTTATCTATAGCAGCACCTGGGTGATGCGCTCTCCCTGGCCCTCTTGCATAGCCTGCCAGTCTGTAAGGGACATTGGCACAAATGTAACACACATCTGTATATCGTAGCTCATCTGTCTTAGGGCTACTGCATAACCCACAGGTCTACGGTAAAGGAACCATGGTAGAGGGCACAGATAGGGCTGTCCACAGAAGCAACTTTCTACACTGGATACTTCTATCACAATACAGCTGAAACTCTTGCTTCGGTTTTCATCCATGTTGTTAACAGCAATGTTCCCATGTTTCTAGGCTGCCTCAGCTGAAGTTACTCACCTTGGAAGCTGGACCATCTCTAGTACAGCCTCTTGGTCTTCTGTGTTTGTTTATAATTGTTCTTGTGGAAAATGTCAGACACATACAGAGCAGAGACATATAATGAATTTCACATACCTACACTGCTTTCCTTTGACAGTTACCTACTCAGTTTGTATACCGTCTGTGTCTTCAATTACCTTCACTACCCTTCACTGAGTATCTTAGATGATGTCTCATAAAGAAACTCTCTTTGAAAATATATCTAGTGCAAGAGTCCTTCCTTCCTTCTTCCTTCCTTTGAGACATGGTCTCATATTCTCATATCTTTCCCAGGCTGGCTTCAAACTTACCTATGTACCTGAGGATAATCTTGAAATTCTGACTCCACATTCTGAGTGCTGGGATTACAGGTATGCACCAGCGTACTTGGTCTATGCAGTGCTAGGGGTCAGACATAGGACTTTGGGCCTCTGTGGAAGCACTCAATTAACTGTTCCATCCCCCACCCCAGTCCTGGGGGAGAGGTTCTGTAAAAAAAACCAAAGCTTTTTTGTGTGTAAAATATGCATATATGCATTTTCCTTTAAAAATGTCCAGAACTTACACACACACACACACACACACACACACACACACACACACACACACACACACACACACACACACAAAGTGTTTTTAATTTTGTTTTGATTTGTGGTGCTGAGGATAGAACCCGGGGCCTGGTGCATGGAGGCGAGTATTCTAACACTGAACTACATCATCTTTCCCCCAGGTATTTGTAAATTTAAAAAATTATGTGTATGTGGGGCTCCTCAAAGGCTTGTAGTCAGACTCCCTGGAATGGAGTTGTGGACTTTTGGGTGCCACCCATGGGAACAAGCAAAAGGTCTTCTCACTATCAATTCTCTCCAGCCTCAACTATTTTCTGTTCTTTCTTCTTTTTTTTTTTCTTCCTTATTTTTTTAGAGACAGTCTTAGGGCTTCTGTTGCTGTGATAGAGCATCATGACTTGGGTAGGGAAGGCTTTACTTCATCTTACAACTCCTGGGCCACACTCCATCATTGAGGGAAGTCAGGGAGGAACCTAGCACAGGAAACTGGGACTGAAGCAGAAGCCATTGAAGACGCTGCTGACTGCTTTCTCCACCTGCTTTCTTACTGCAACTCACTTGCCTGGGGTGGCACCACCCTCCATGGGCTGGACCCACCCACATCCGCCATTAATTGAGGAAATGCTCCCACCATATTGCCTGTAGGCATGTTTTGTAGGATATTTTTCTTTTTCTTTTTAATTTTTATTCTAATTTTATTTATTTAATGTATAATTAATTTATTTAATGCATATACATTCGCAGGCCAGAAGAGGGCATCAGATCCTCTTATAGATGGTTGTGAGCCACCATGTGGTTGCTGGGAATTGAACTCAGGACCTCTGGAAGAAGAGCCAGTGCTCTTAACCACTGAGCCATCCTCCAGCCCTTAGGGCATTTTCTTAATTGAGGTTCCTCTTCCCAAATGTGTCAATGTTTGTGTCAAAGATGTCAAAAAAACCAACCAGCACAGATCATTTAGGTAAAGTCTTCTCTGCTTCTTTCTAAAGAAAGATCAACCATCTGACAAGTGAGTCACAGATAAGCCACTTGAAGCCATTTTCATGCTTAGGAGCTATCGAAGTTTTAAACTTGAGTTCAGATGATTACTGCAGTAGTAGAATGTTTAGTTACTTTTCTATTGCTGTGATAAGACACTTTGACAAAGGCAACTCTTAGTAGGGAGGGTTTAATTGGCTTTTGGTTCCAGAGGAATGTGTGTCTGTCACAGTGGGGGAGTGTGGCTGCAAGCAGAAGGCAGAGAGTTTGCATTTCAGCTGCAAACAGGAAGCCAAAACTGTGCCCTGCAAGTGGGGTGTGGCTTTTGAAACTTCAAATCCTGCTCCAGGTGACATACTTTCTGCAACAAGGCCATAGCTCCTAAGCCTACTTGGCTCACCTACTGGGGACCAAGTGTTCAGAGGCCTGAGAGTGAGAAACAGCTCATTCAAACCATCACAGGAACACTGAGAAGACAAGTTGTTTGAGGATCAATAATTCTTAACAAAAGATCTTTATCTTTTCACTGTTACATGTGCTGGCTGGTTTTATGTCAACTTAACAAACTAGAGTCATTTAGGAAGAGGAAACCAAATCGAGAAAATGCTCCTACCAGATCATCCTTTGGGCAAGCTTGTGGTCCATTTTCTTGATTGATGTGAGAGGGCCCTGCACATTCTGGGTGATGCCATCTCTGGGCTGCTGGTCCTCTGTACTATAAGGAAGCAGGCTGAGCAAGCCATGATGAGCAAGCCAGTAAGTAGTGTTCCCCCATGGCCTCTGCTTCAGTTCCTGCCTCTGGGTTGCTGTCCTGATCTCCCCTCATGATGTACTACAGCTGTAATCCTCCCAAAATTGCTTTTGGTCATGACATTTACCATAGCAACAGAAATTTAAATAAGATGCCAAATTCTATTCTACTGGAAATATTAATGAAGTTTTGTTTTTTAGAAATGAGTTTAGCTGTTGTAATACAGACAGCAATAGATATCTACTTGGAAGTTCTGAGGACTAAATGTCTTCAAAGTAACAAAACTCAAAGAGCTTTAAATATGTTAATTAAACATAAATCGAAGGCGTGAACAGTGACTGGTGTGTGATTATGAGACCATTCCATGGGACTCGGTCAGCACATTTTTCAGAAGAGGAGGCGCTGAGACAACATGGCGCCAGGAGTCAGACGTGGGCAAGGAAGCACCCCTAATGTGCCAACATTGCAGAACACCACATATGGGATGTGATGGGCTGTAAGAGTCCTCAAGCCGAGTGCTGCATATTGTGTTTGAATAACTAGGTTACTTTAAGAAAACAGACATAAAACATACATTATTATTTTTTATTAAATCTGGGTTAAACAGTAAAGCTGCATATCCATGAATAAAACCAATCAACAACTTAAAACACAAACAAACAAAGCCCAAACATTCCAAATTATTAACAGATTCTACTAGCCCATCAACCAGAAGGCAAGAAAACCTTCCAAGGCAGACAGACACCAGAAGCACAGCTTGCGGCTCACAGGCTCCCGGGGCACATCCGTGTGTTCCCAGGTGCGGCCACCAGGAGAGAAAAAGTTGGAAAGGGTACAATAAAGTCAGTCTTTAGTGAATGAACAGGAGCCAGAAAGACCTTTCTAGTGTGTTTTAAAACACCCAGGAGAATAAAAACATTATAAACACATTTTTGTTACAAAAAAAAAAAAGGGACTATCACATGGAAACACTAACATTTTAAGACAGCAGATTACTTATGTATGGTAAAGTCAGACCTAGTCAATCACAGCTGAGCAAGAGAACCCTGGAAAGCTTCTACCTGGTCTCCGCCCAGAAGAGATTGCAGGTTTCTGAGGAGAGGGTTTGCAGTATTCCAGAATGAAAAACTAAGCTAACACAAAGCGATCTGGGAACTCCTGTGTTGCTAATTTAAAGTAAGCATCTGCTTTTAGGGTCACTGAAAATCTAGTTGAGAGCTTAAAACGGCCAGACAGCTAGGCACACATACTGCTGCAGAGGGCACCCTCCCTCCTGTTCTCAGGCGTGTCCAGGGCAAGCAAATGAAAACACGAGAACCCTGCGTTAGTGCCAAAGCTAATACTTAGGTTCCAGAAGGAATGTCTTCTATGTTTCTGTTCTTACTGTGCTCCCCCTGCCACTTCAAGCTGGGTATCAAAACTAGGGCCTGGCTGGGCATGGTGGCACCTGCACTTAGTCCCAGCACCTGGAGGAGTCAGACAGGTCATTGAGTTTGACACCATCCAGGTCTACGTGAGTTCCAGGGCATCCAAGACTACATAGTGAAACCCTGTATTAAATAACAGAAACAAAACTAGGGCGGTGCTCTACCGCTGAGCTATACCCACAAGCTCACAGTACTTGAACTTGAACAGATATCTAGAATTTCATCAAGTATTACTTAGGAAAGCACCACCACCTTGGTCAGCTTCCTGCAATTAAAATCCATCTTATGTTTCCACTCTAGAACATGCCATTTTTCCTGATCTAGTTTTTTAAAATTTTATTTTACCGATGTTTTGTGTGTATGAATATCTGTGCACCCTGTCCATGCCTGGTGCCTTTGAAGGCCAGAAATAAATTAGATGCCCTGGAACTGGAGTTATGGACAGTTGTGGGTTATGTGGGTGTTGGGAATTGAACCCGGATATCCTGCGAGAGCAGTCAGTGCTTCACCCCGGGCTATCTCTCCAGCTCCCCATGTATTTAGTTTTAAAAGGGACATATACCTATTCTGTAACTGTCAAATGTGCCTGTTGTCAATGACTTGGGGGGAGGGGCAGCACGCATGAGCAGGCCCAGCTCAGTCTCTGTGACTCCAGAACAGAGTGGGGGGGAAACCCTGGCTTTGGCCATTTGGAAACAATGGTCTCTGCTACAAGGGTGCTTTAACTGTTGGTAGGAAAAGTCTAAAATAATTTAGATGTTATCTGAAAAGTTGTATCTGAGTTTTCTATTTCTTTTTTTTGTTTTTTGTTTTTCTAGACAGGGTTTCTCTGTATAGCCCTGGCTGTCCTGGAACTCACTCTGTAGACTAGGCTGGCCTCGAACTCAGAAATCTGCCTGTCTCTGCCTCCCAAGTGCTGGGATCAAAGGCGTGTGCCACCACTGCCTGGTGAGTTTTCTATTTCTAATTGCCATGGTTATTTCAGTAATACAATTCAGTACTGAGGTACTGTATGTACTTTTAGACACACATTACACAACAGTACATTCAGGAGAGGACTCTGGGCATTTTCAGATGCATGGCTTCTCTCCTCTTGCTCCTCTAGTGGATAGTGACCCAATGTTCATCACTCCAGACACTAAAATTAGAGACTTATTTATTTTAGATGAGGTTTTGTAAGCTGCAGGGTAGCTGGACTTTAATCAACAAATATTTTAGATATTAAAATATAAAAGTCCAAAGGTAAATTCTCTTTAAAATCCTACTGTTTCTCAGCACTTGGAGCTGCAGAGGAGCGAAGCCAGGCACTCCTGATTCCTTAGAGATGCTTGCTGCCTTCACTGGATGTCTGAAGGATTCCAGGGGTCTTTCATTCTCTGAGATGCTTTAGTATTTTTGCCAGACATGTTAGGTACTCATTTCAATCACATTTTATTTGTGTGTGTGTGTGTGTGTGTGTGTGTGTGTGTGTGTGTGTGTGTGTGTGTGTGTGTGTGTGTGTGAGTGAGAGAAGCTGGAAGACACCAAGCCTTTTCAAGCCTTATAAACAGATACCCACTTGTTCAGGAAAGTTCTTGTTTCTCTCTAGTCTTTCCATTAAAAGCAAACTCAAGCTACGGTTGTTCTTCATATCAAATTATCTTCATTAAAAACTTTTAAACCAAAAAAGCTCATTTGTCCATCACATAACTGCTGGTTGTGAGGCTCAGCGTTATCTTTTCTTCCCTTGTAGGTTTCAATCTGCGACTGCTGAACTTTCGGTAGAGTCCTTCTTTCTGACCCTTTGTTTCCATCCCGTTCTGCCGCTTTCTCCCCTAACCCTAAGATAATGTAGCAGTACATAGAAGCAGATTACAATCATGACAAAATGCTCTTGGTCAGACATGGACTCTGAGGCAGGAGACTGTAGTTTAAGCCAGCGATTTCATGAAACCCTGGGGCACTTTACTGACGCATCCTCCTCCTACTTGGTGTTCTGGAGCTCTAAACCAACATCATACAGAGTCATAAAATTTGTCTTCCTGCTACCCAGCCATGACCCGTTTATTCTAGGAGTGCACTGGTGTCTGTCTGTCCCCTCTGCTTTCTAGTCCGTTGGGGTCTTGGGCTAGATGAGGATGCATATCAGCAAAGAGGTGAGGTCTAGAACCCTCCTTTCATGGGGCAGCATCAGTTAGAGGACTCCTCAGCACCTCTGGCTGGGAGCTTATTCTGTTTCTGTGTGAGGAGACAGTTGGGCAGGGGCAGGCATCTAGCAGTGTTCACTTTTTTTTTTTTTTTTTTTTTTTTCCACAGCCAGATAGTGTGCTATTAATGTTTAAGTCCCAATCTTTCCAACTAAACTGTGGAGGAACAAGTCGCCTCATTTCCCAGGCCTGATTCTGCAACCTGCCCCCGGCTGGTTAGTTCTTAAATGATTTCTTTGGACAGGATATCAAGTAGCCTAAGCTTATGTAGCCAAACACCTGATCCTCCTGCCTCCCGCTTCCACCTGCTGGAATCACAAGTGTGTGCCACCATGCCTGTCTAGAACTTATAAAATTAACTTTTTCAAAGTTAAATGGACTTCAATGAGCCTGAAAGAGACAGGTTCTGTTTTCCTAATGAATAGAGCACTGGATTTAGAATCAAGATGTGATGTGGAATCAACATTTCTCCAACTTACTAGCTCTGGAAGAATCTGGGAAGTAAAAGTAACTTATCTGAGTCTTGTTTACTTAACAACCACATGAGAATAATTAGACACACTCTGCAGAGCCGTTTGTGAAAGTTTAGAGAGAACGAGGCACCCCAGGGGAGTCCTTCCTAGTGCTGGTCACACTGGTGGAAAACTGGATGGATGCAGTAGTAAGTAGCTCTATCGGTCATGAGGCTTAGGAACTATTTTCCCTTTCCGTGGGGAGGAGGAAGCTATGTCAGTATGAGTACTGATGGGGTTACTCTGTACTTACCAACACGTGAGACACTCGTTCTTTGGGGGGTGGGGTGGTCTTAAGAATTTCCTGAAATGGTTAATTTCCATATAAGCCGCACTAGATAAGTAATGAGGAACCTGAATTGATGCAACAATGTGACTGTGATGAGCAACTCCAGGAAAATCTCCTGGACGGCAGGCACAGAGCCAGACGTGCTCAAACTATGTGGGTGACAGTCAAACATGACCTGACCATTGGGCAGCTTCCTTCGAAGGACTTGAGGAAATCCTGTGAGATCGTGTGTAGGGATTTCCAAGGATATCCCTCATTACCCTCCTCTGGCCTCTTAGAGAGGGGGTAGCTAGTCACCACCTCTGCTTCACTTTATGTTTTATTTATCTGAGACAAGCGCTTGCTGTGTAGCTTGGGCTAGCCTTGAACTTGCAGTCCCCCAACTCAGATCCCAAGTGCTGAGGTTCCAGGTGCAACAACCATGTTGAGCTTAAATTGACTCTCTCAGATAGAAAAAGACAAGAGGCACCTTAGGTACAATGCTTAAGCAACACGATGGTTTTCTTTTGACAAAGAATTAAATTTTTGTTTAGAAGTGAAATTACTTAAACTGGACCCAAATTGGAATTCTTACTATGTTCTGTTCATAGCTGCCTGTTAGCAGCTCCACAGCAGGCCCAGCCTTAGCATGGACTACAGCAGGGCCCGTCTCGGGCAAGCCGGCCTGCTTCCTCCAGGTCTTACTTATTTGCATTTATCCATGCCTAAAGTAAGCTCACCCCCTCTTTTTTAAAAGAGCGATCAACTCTTATAAAAGCAATAAAGTGATGACTACTTGAAAGCATGTAACCATTTTGTTCATTTGAGTGGGAACAGTATGGCCACCATTAGCTTCAACAACAAAAATAGCATTGTTGTCTAGAGATAACAAATTAACTTTAGAATCTCTGAAACTTGAAAATTAGAAAAAAAAAAAAGATCTCTCAAGAAGGCATGCTAGTATACTGAGAAATTCTAGACTAGCAGTGTGACTTGTGAGCCCTGGAGATGAGCCAGCTGAGTGATACACAGCAGAGAGGAGCGAGGATGGTGCCAGCGGAAGGGTGAGCCGTGAAGGAGCACCCAGGATCTGTCAGGACATTTCAGTTTGCACATAAATACCATCTTGTTCAGATCTTAATGAGTGTGTCTGTGAACATGCCGAAATGTTTTATGCTTTTAATAAGACTGAATTAATATAAAAAGTAATAGAATTTCACATTTTTTCAAACACCATTTATGTGTCTGAGCTGACAAAGTAGAATAGAATCCAGGGAAAGGGACCATGTCACTTGACCAAAGAGAACATTTCTTTCACAGCTTTGGTTAGATACAGAATTTGTTTTAAAACACAGAAAGCAATGGAAAAACGTTAGCCTCTGAAGACTCCTCTGGTCTTCCTTCTCTCGTTTTTGCTTGTGAGGTATCAGGCTTGGTTGTGCTGGAGGTAGAATTCACAGGCATGGATGTGCTCACTGCACCACATTATCAGGTTTGGTTTACTCTTCAAGTTTAAACATGTAAGGAACAGAATCTCAGCAGTGGAGGAAATGAGTGAAGCATGTTACTAACATTTTCAATTAAAAAGAAAAAAAGAAAGAAAACTCATTGCATGCCTAAGATACAGCTGTATGCTAACCTCTTCATGTCCAGTGGAATCTCCTGCACCAGGCTGGTACCTATGACGTGGCAAACCGTTCCTCGGAGAGAGGCCTGTGGGCTCTAGGGAGGTAGCACCTACAACTGCGTTTATTTATTGTTTATGTGTGTGGGTGTTTTACCTGCATTGTGTCTTGTGCTCTGTTTGTGCCTGGTGCCCATAGGGGCCAGAAGGAGGTGTCAGATGCAGACTGTGGACTGCCATGTGGGTGTCAAGAATGGAACCTAAGTCCTCTGAAGAAGAGCCATTTCTGGACGTCTAACTAATTAATATAAGGTTTGGGGGGGGGGAGGGGCAGAGTCTCACGCTGTAGCCTAAGATGGCTTAAAACTCACTGGGTAGCCTAGGTTGGCCCTGAACTCATAGCAAACCTCCTGCCTCAGTTTCCTGAGTACTGAGGTTGCAGGTGTAAGCCGCTATGCCTAACCCACCTCCTGTTAGAGCAATACAAAAGGTGTTGTAAAATGATTTACCCTAAGATCTAGGGGTCCTCTCAGAACACAGATGCAGGGCTCAGAGGCAACTGCATCTAGGTTAACTTGTGAAAGCATTTCTTTCTTTAGTGCTGGGACCGGAACCCAAGCCCTTGCATTCTGCCACTGAGCCACTGTCTCAGCTCAAACTTAAAGATCTTGATAACCATGCCAGCTATGGAGCACAGAAACCCGAAGGGGAGTGGAAAACAGCTAGTGCTCGCTGCACCCCTTCTCTTGTGGAAATGGCACAGAGCTGACTGGAAAGACAGAATAACTGCTTCATTTGAACCTCAGCCACAAGCTCCCTGGCCTCTACAGCATGGCCTTCTATGCAGACAGTTACTTTACCATGCCAGTGGGCTTGCCCAGCTTTACCACACATTGATTTAAAGTGTGTTTCACATGCGCACATCTGCACAAGTAACAAAGCTGTACAGGGCGTATGATAGTCCTTGAAGAACGTGTGTTCTTCCTTACTCCCAGGACCCGAGGAGGGCTAACTCAGAATTCTCATTCCACCAGGTGTAAGTAAAGATCTGATTCCTGGGTTTTTAGTATAATTGTCACTTCTGAATTCTGAGAATTTACAATGTATCAGATAGGTGACAGGCAGCAAGCTGAGGCAGAAAGGTTATGAGATGCTGAAGTCACAGTTAACAGGAAGATTAACAGCCTCATCAGTTATTGCTACTTCTGGAAACGTTGAAAAGATCCCAGCATACCTAAGAGCAACATTTTGAAGCTATTTAAAATAAAGTTGGAAGGGTTAGTGCTTAAGCTGTGAGCTCTGCAGCTTGGCCGCCCGGTCACGCTTCCACACCTTCCGTGCGGGCCCAACAAGAGGACTCTGTGCTTTCCACAAACAAAATACCCTTGGGTGCTTAGCAAACGAAAGAAGACTGACCTAAAGTTTTGTGTCTCTCTCTTCTCCCCAACCCTCCCCCCTCGCCCTCTGCCCCTGACAGGGTTTCTCTGTGTAGCCCTGGCTGTCTGTAGACCAGGCTGGCCTTAATAGAGATCCACCTGCCTCAGTCTCCCTAGTACTGGGATTAAAAGTGTGTGCCACCCCACCTGGCTTGTCTATCTTTTCTAAACCAAAACCTAAAATCACGACTGGAAACCACTACAGACCAAGACTTGGGATCAAGTCCAAACACTGACTATCAATTACCTGCTATTTACACACAGAGGAAGACACTAAAACTCATCACTACCCAGGGAAGGTCACATGGTACACAGAACTTTAGACATGTAGACACGAGAAAGGGAGCAGCATGAGACCTTAAGGCAGCATCGGCTGAGTCTTCTCTGGTAAAGAGTCACATACTTCAGTGACTAGTGAGTGGCTTTGAAACAACGGTTTTAAGTAAATACTAAAGCAATGCTTTGAAAAAGAAATAACTAATTTAAAGACTGTGCAATATGAATGTGCATTGGGATTTTAATTTGGGATTAGAAAGCATACACAAGAACATAATGGTACAATTAAAGCAGTCTTTTCTGGAATAGAAAATAGAGTAGGAATCACTACTATTAATTAGCACTCTTTGGGCTCCTTTTAAAAACGTATTCACAGTAGTTGCTAGAAAAGTCGACTTTTAAGTAACACACGGTCAGGTTGACTTTTATTTATGTGAAATGACTTTTAAATGCATGAATAACCTACCGTGATGCTCTGATCCAGTAGCTATGTATGTCCCTGTGCTGGGCTTGCTTTCCTGGCAGGCTGCCTGAATCAGTGTCCCTAGCATAGTGCCAGCCCACAGGAGTCCCAGGGTCCTTAAAATGCCTTGGGGAGTGTTTTCCTTGAGGCTTACTCTGTTGATTCTCCTAGTCAAGCACCGCTGCTAGCCTCACAGGTCCAGGGACTCCTGCCAACACAACAACTGTGAGATGTAAAAAGCAGATTAAAAAACAAACAAAACGAAGTTCAGACAGCAAGCATTCTCAAAGGAGAACTCAACAGACAGACAGACAGATGCAGGCACTTCTGCTTCAGGAGGTTTTCACATCTGGGTCGCAGGGGCTTTCCAAGTTCACCCTCCACTAGCTAGAACTCCTCACGGTGCACACCTACACACCCTTTCAGAGGGCTGATCTTCCTTTCACCAAATTGCCTCTACGGACAGCACAGCAAGAATGGATCTTTTATCTTGGTGAGCAGCCCGCTGCTCTGGCTGAGTATCCACCAACAAAACACAAAGGGTGCTGAGTGCAAGTTTTCTCTACTATGTCTGCCTCCTCTGCTCTAGGTCCCTATGTGGGGGAAAAAAAACCCAAAAAACCAACAAAGTGTATATAATTCTATACCATTCTAAAGCTACCGGGCTACTGGGATTTTTTTTTTTAAGTAACTACTCAAAACATTTTTTTTCTTTTTTTTTTTTTTTTCAAGAAAACCTGTGCTAAAAAGGCACTAGATAAAATGAATTTCTTCACTTTTGTATATAGTAATTTTATATTGTGTTATATTCTATGATTTAACAAGGTGTCACACATTTAGATAAAACATCCAAATTATTCAGTCATCTACTTTTATGTAAAAGTGAATCTCAAGGCTGAGGAGTGGCTGGCTGTAGTAATGGAGGCCAGCTGGATCATGGAGCGAAGACATCAGCCTGTGGCTTCAGAACCTGCTGGCTGACACCTGGCCTTGGCCACCGAGTAAGCAGGACTGGGGCCTGGCCCTGAGGACTCACTGGCAGCAGCTATGGAAGCCGAGTCGCCTGGAGACCTGAGTGAAGGAGACGAAGGTGAAGTTCTCACAGTTTTCCAGCTTGACCTTCCTGGCTAAATTTGGGACAATTCCCCGGAGAGACCGTAACCCCATTCTCTGCTCTTCGTACCACACGCTGCCCATGTCCGCGGCCTCCTTCCGGGCTGTAAGGTAGAAGGGAGACTTGGCCTCCCTCTGGGTGGGTGGCCGGTGGATGTACATGTACTTGTAGAGGAGGCAGTAAGGACACTGCTTGTGTCCCCTGGAGTGCTCATGGTAGATTTTCCCATGGCACACTCGGATAGACCCACTCCTGCTCTCCCTCTTGACACTGTCTGTCCGGGCAAAGTAGGGCTGGTTCTGTGGATCTTTGAGCAACTCGATGTCCCCATACATCAGATCGGCATGTTCCTGCAGTGTCCGCATATTCAGATACTGGCTGTTGTACTTGACCACTGTGGACAGGAGAGTAATTGGGC
The DNA here is from genome assembly GCA_028551405.1 of Uromys caudimaculatus. NCBI lineage: Eukaryota > Metazoa > Chordata > Mammalia > Rodentia > Muridae > Uromys > Uromys caudimaculatus. Next base: position 60,293,343 of record CM052702.1, on the reverse strand, counting down.
TGTCATCCCCCAGACACCCTGTCTGCCACATCTCCTCCTCGTCAGACAGGGAGAAGTAGACGATATTGCGAGAACGGGCACCTGACATCCCTGCCTTACTCAGGACCCACAGCTTCTCCTTGAGTTTCTTGGTGGAAGAGCTGAAGGTGCTGCTAGTGATGGAAAAGCCCACACCTGCATTCTTCAGGATGCGGTCCAGGCCGCGGCGAATGGCATGAAGTGAGGTAGCCAGGAAGTCTGAGCCGTCACTCTTCTTGACAGTGACATAAAAGTTCTCGAGTAGCTCATTCAACTTCACTGCAGGGATCTCAAATGAGACAAACACTGAAGTTATACATTTGAGGACACCAAACAGCTGTCCCCCTTTCCCCCAGTCCTCACTAGGGGCTGCACTACAGAGAGGCCAGTTTCTTGACCTCTAGAGGATCGAACCCTTCATGCAGTATAGTAGAAAGGCACTGAATTTCAAATGGGATGATCTAGTTTCATCTGTAAAATAAAGCATACAGGTAGCCACCGTCTCAAAGTGCACAAGAGATGCTTATGGTGGACATAGACCAGAGCTTCCAAGGGTTTTTAAGTAGCAATGAATACACACCCCTTACAAACCTGCCAAGTACATACACGCATACAGATTACTATTGTGACCGGCCTTTTGTAACACTGACCATTCCTCTCTGGAAGGTCCTTTCTTCTTTTTGCTTGCAAACCATTTGCTTTCCTCTCCTTTAGTAAAGTTCAGGAATCCTCTCTAAAGGATTCTGTAACTTGACCTCTGAATCATTCCAGCATTGATGTCCGTGACACCTGCCCATACTGTTTGGTACCCACTACTCAGCATGGGCCTTCACAGGAAGAAAACCGACTCATCTACTTCTACACAAATGCCCTGCTCCATGACCTTCCCCTTGGATTTATCTGACTACATCCTAACATACCTCTAGCTTAATAATCAGGAAGCTTTCAACATCAGTCTTATGGGTTTGACTTATTAGAAATCTTTGTGTTCAGGATGGGGAAGTAAAGAGCAAGCAGCCTTGTTCTGTCAGGTCAGGCTGCATTATACATTCTTTGGACAAAATGGAAATTCTGATAAAAATGTTTGAGTAGAAACTACCGTTAGCCCTCATTTTGCTAACAGCCCAAGAGTCAAAGAGAAAATACAAGATTAGTTATAGATTAAATATTAGCCAAATTAGTGCTGGAGAGATGATGTCAATTAGGTTATGCGTCCTTGCTGCTCAAGCAGAGAAGAGTTCAGTTCCTAGCACAGACGTCAGTTATAGGCTGGCACCTGTAGCTCCTGTTCTAGGCGTCAGATGCTCTCTTCTGGCCTTTGCAGGTACTCACATGTACATGTGTACGTACACACACACACACACACACACATTTTGTGTGTGTGTGTGTGTGTGTTTTTTTTGAGGTGAGGTTTCTCTGTGTTGCCCTGCTGTACTAGAACTCGTTCTGTAGACCAGGCTGGCCTTGAACTCAGAGACCTGCTCTGCCTTCCCAGTGCAGGGATCAAAGGTGTGCGCCACCACCACGTGGCAAAAATAAATCTTTGAAAAAGTAACATCCATGAAAAATTCAATTTAAAAACAAAAATTGACTAAACTGCAATTAGATATATACTTATATTCTTATATTAACACTATAATATTAATAATTAATGTTATATTATCATTACATATTCTCTGATAACATAAACTAGAATGATTTTTTAGAAAACTTTATTCTCAGTAAGCAAACTGATTATATACCCTAAAAACTAGAAAAGTAAATCAAATTCATAAATAGTAAAATGAGCCAATAAAAACAGAAGTCTAAACTAACAAGGATGAAAGGGAGACGCCTTCAATCCCAGCGCTCGGGAGGCAGAGGCAGGCAGATTTCTGAGTTCGAGGCCAGCCTGGTCTACAGAGTGAGTTCCAGGACAGCCAGGGCTACACAGAGGAAACCCTGTCTCGAAAAACCAAAAAAAAAAAAAAAAAAAAAAAAAAAGAAAGAAAGAAAAAAAAAGGAAAGACCTATCAAGTTAACCAAAGTCCTGTCGAGTCAGACAGGAAGAGAAAAAGCACAAGGGCAGACTTGAGAATATTAGGAACAAGAAGGCCAACATAAAATGAGAGGAAAGAACACTTCACGTGCATCAGTTTGAAAATCTATGTCTGAGTGATTTTATTTTGTTTAGTGTGCATGCTTTTTCTCTGGCACAGGAAAGTTAAAACGGAATGGAACTGCGCTCCAGCCAGTAGGATGAGTAGAGTTAGGAAAAAGAAGAGATGATAACCGTGAGAGTTGGACTGCTCATACCGCTTTATGGGAATGTAGAATGATGCAGTTGCTTTGGAAACCGCCCAATCCCTCAGTCTAAGCCAGATACTCACAAGGACTGACAGCGTGTGCCCAAACAACAGCAAAAGGATGTGCAAAGTTTTACTGTAGTGTTTTCCATAATGACCAAAGTGTGGAAAAAACCTAAGTGTCCACCAGTAGGTAAGTAAATAAACAAAATGAGGCACATATACCTGCATGATATTTTCTTCAGCAATAAAAAGAAATCTTGAAATGTTATGCTAAACAAAGCTCACTTTTTCCACTTTAGACACAGAGAACAAGTACATCTTAAAGGACAGTGAAAATTCTACTAATCTGCAGAACCCAGAGTAAGCGGATTCACAGAAGCAGATGGCAGGACAGCAGTTGCCAGGGCTGGGGTGAAGAGGAAATGAGAGCTGTATTATTTTATATTACTTAGTGGGTATAGAGTTTCTATTTGGAAGGATAAAAAACCCTGGGAATGAACAGTAGTGATGGTTTGCAGAACCCTGAGCACAGTAAATGCTACCAAGCTGCACACTTACACCGACCATCATGGCGAAGCGCCTGGAAGGGCGCAGCAGTGGCTCTTCTGTCTGGTGAATAACGAGAGTGTCTAGCTGGAGTTAATGCCAGCTCCATGGGAGAGAATTGTGCCTCCTGCTGTAAACCTAGCTGACAACCCATGGCTGGTGAGCGCATGGACGCCACCGAGAAGCTACGGCTGTGACTTTCCTAACCACAGTCTACATACTTATCCTGAGAGCCACAGGTAAGCACATCTCTCTTCCCTTATCAAAACAGCTTCTCTTTGCCCCAGATGAAGACCATCACAGAAATCCACAAACAAAATGGGAGACCTGCCTGTGGGGTTGCCAGCCCCAAGTGACACATCTACAATACAGTCTCTACCACTCCCAGGCTCTGGGAATATCATGGAAGAGGGTGGGGGAAGATTCCTTGAGCCAGAGGGCCAGGATGTCTGTTGTGAGATACGCTGTATCTTCTATATAGGACAGTGAAGCTATACCCATGGAATCTCACATAATGGTTATCTAAAGGAGACCTGCATAATGACTGACATCAGTTGTCTTGCCAGTGTGGATGGGAGAAGTCCTACAAGGTCGAACCTCTACAAGAAGAGCTATAGGCTGCAGAGAGAGGGAGGATCAGTCTGTTCCAGGGATGAGCCTCAAGACAGGTCCTCGTGTCAGTCCTAAACACATGCACATAGACACAACACTAAACGGACTCAGCAGGTCATGTGTGTGTAATATATACGTGTGTGTGTGTGTGTGTGTGTGTGTGTGTGTGTGTGCGCGCGTGCGCGTGTGAAAGAAAGGTACAAAATTTGAGTCCATTTTGTGAGACCACACACACACACACACAAAATAATAATAAGAGAAGAGGTCATGAACTGAGATGTAGTTGGAACATGACAGGAGCTGCGGGGGACGAGAGGAATCACAGGAAGAAGGAGAGATGGAAATGATATATAAGCATACTACTTATGTGTGAAATCAAAAACGTAGAAAAAAATCACATTAAAAATAGTTCAAGTGTTCACTTTTATATTATATATACTTTATCACAATTTTAAAAACTCAAATTACTGGATGTGGAGGCACATGCCTTTAATCCCAACACTACAGAAGCAGATCTCTCTGGGTTCAAGGCCAGCCTGGTGTACATAGCAAGTAGCACAGATCAGCCAGGGCTACACAGTAAGACCTTGTCTAAAAAAAGAAAAGAAAAACTAAAGAAAGAAGCAAATATTTCCTCCAGGTGGTTCTGTGGTTCAGAATGCTGAGGTTACGTGTGTGTGTCACTCTGCCTTGCTAGGTAACAGCTGTTAGTAACAGGCATTGTTACATGACAGAAGCCAAGTTTATAAGCTGCTGCCAGCCTTTCCCCACATGACACGATAAGTTGACTCTCAATAGCTGAAGTAAAATTACTTCTTGCAATGTCTTTTTAAGAGATTGGACACCTTGGTAATGGGAAATATTTGACATGCAAACCAGTGGGCACAGGCCAGAATGAACTGCTGCTTCTAGTGCAAGGAATACAATTTGTGTGGGTAGATGCTTCTAGAACTGCATTATTGTGACTTAATTTTGAAGTGTGTAGTAATTTGTGGAAACCAAGAAAACTATTCTGTATCTATGTGTATGGGGTGCTCCTGATACTTAGATTAAGTCGTTGAGTTGACACGTTCATCAGCACACAGGCTCCTTGTTGGTCTTGGGGACCCAGTCATGACCTTGTGCAGCTCTTGCCTTCAAGGGGCTATTGGACCATCTGAGGCAGCAGGAGGCAATCTGAGAAGACCACTCCACTGGAAAGCACAGGGGCTAACCTTCCTCCTCAGCTGGACTAAGAGACTCCAGGGCACTGGAGTAGCTATTTCTAGGGCTTTGTAGGCTGCACCAATCATGGGGTCCAGGACTGAATAAAAAGGGGGACAGGAGAACTGGGAATGGAGTTCAATAGGTCTATTGCTTGCCCAGCATGCAGAAGCTCTGGGTTCTGTCCCCAGCACCACATATACCAGAAGTATATGTCTGTGATGCTAGCACTCAGGAGGTGAAGGCAGGGGCTCAGAATAGGAAAAAAGGAGAATGGGAGGACTCCTCTGCCCCCTGATGCCATTCCTCACCGTTTCCTCTATCACGTAGCTGCTTGTGTAGGATTTGGTCACGGCGACCAGAAACATAACTAACACAGATCCGTAATACAACCCAGGTTGATGGGGGACGGAGCTTAGGAATGGTGGAGACAGAACTTGGGCTCATTCTGTGAGAACACATAGAATGTTTCCACATGCACTCACAGAAGGAACGGCATTTTAGGCAGAAGAGCAGCTAGCTTACTGACCTCCAGGGCAAAGGAAGCTATAGAAAGTGGTTTTTCTTGCTGTTGTCTCTTTTGAATCCTTCTAGGAATTGGTTCATCTTATTTATGTCCCCCTGTCTGGCACATGGTTGTTTGCAGAATCCTTTTTGGTTTTTGGTAAGGTTGGTATTAATATGCCCCTTGTTACTGCTTTTGGCATTTTATGTTCTTTTATATTATCTAATCTTAATTCCTTTTCTTTCCATCTTAAAAAAAAAATTGAGACAATGTTTCACTATAACTCCAGGCTGTTCTTGAACTCTCAGCAAAGGAACAGGCCAGCACACCCAGCTTACCACACTTTGTGGACATAACCTTACTGTATTTTACATTCCAGAAAGTCTTCTGATCTTGCTTACAATTTATCATCTTGTCATCTGAGTCTAAAACTGTTTGTTTGTTTTAATTTGTTTTGGCTTTTTGGGATAGGGTGTTCAAAGTAGGCCTGGGAAGACTGGAACTCACTATGTGGCTGAGGCTGACCTTGAGCTTGTCACGATCCTTCTGCCTCTGTCTCCCAAGTGCTGAAATTACAAGTATGCTACCAGGCCCAACCCAGACCTGCTTTTTAAGTTATTTCAACATCATATTTATTGATTAATTTATAGCTTTTATATTTGTATTTTATTTCATAACATAAGCATTTAGAGTTAACCTATATTTTTCCTATAAATACTGCTTTGTTGTATTTTTTACCCTTCCATATTTGATTTTTAATATATAAACCTTCCATTGTGTGTGTGGGGGGCTGGGGGGTTGAGACAGGGTTTCTCTGTGTTGTCCTGGCCATCTTGGAACTCCTTGGTAGAACAGGCTGGCCTCAAACTCAGGGATCCATCTGCCTCTGCCTCCTGAGTGCTGGGATCAAAGATGTGTGCCACCACTACCTGGCTTATTATCTAACTTATTATAAAAAATTTGGGAAGCAGGCCCAGGAATAATGCATCATTAAATTAAATTTTAAAGGCCAAATTAGCACTATGAGTTACTGGTCAGCACAGTCCCGGGCCCAGAGGCAGCACAGCTACAGGCAGCATCCTTTGGTTCCCATTATGATGTGGTAAGGACATACAGCTGAAGACGCCACATACCTTAGTTGCCACATAGAAAGAAGTAAGTTTAAGACTGACCAGGAAACCTCTTTCCTGCTGGCTACAGCCTACTGGGGGAGAAAAGACATCAGTGGTCTTATGTATAAAATCCTCAAATAATAAAAATTATTTTAAAAAAGAAACTTGAGGGATAGGTAAAAGAATGAACTCTTCTCAAAATTAAGTCTTCTCAAGACAAATTATTTTTCATATGTAAATCAGGAGTAACCCTCAGAGTTCAGAGTTTGCTGAAAATTAAAGTTGATGCTTAACTGATTTATATTCTTCCCTACCTCTCCTCCCATCCAGATCTACCCTCTTTCTGTCTCTCTAGAAAACAAACAGGCTTCCAAGGGACAATATAAAATATAATAAAACAAGAAATAACACATTGGAGTTGGACAGAACAAACAGAAGGAAAAGCCCACAGGAAGGCACAAGAATCAGAGACCCGCTCATTCTCACACTCAGGAGTCCCATACAAACATTAAATTGGGAGCCATAACATATATGCAGGAGACCTGGTTCAGACCTGTGCATGCTGCCGCAGTCTCTGAGTTTGTATGAGCTTTGCTCATGTTGATTTAGAGGACCTTGGTTTCTTGGTGTTCTCCACCCCCTCTGGCTATTACACTCTTTCTGCCTCCTCTTCTGCAGGGTTTCCTGATCTCTGAGGGGAGGGATTTGATGGAGACATCCCATTTAGGGCTGAGTGTTCCAAGGTCTCTCACTCGAATAATGCCTGGGTGTAGGTCTCTGTATTTGTTCCCATCTGCTGCAGGAAAAGGCCTCTTGGCAGATGGTTGAGCAAAGTGCTTATCTATGTGTATAGCAGAATATCATTAGGAATCACTTTATTTATACCTTTGTTGTTATTGTTTTCAGAACAGGAGTATTTGCTCTTACCCTAGGTCCCTGGGCTATCTAGTCTCTGATTCTTGGTCACCTAAGTGGTGTCAGTAAGGGTTCCATCTTGTGGAGTGGGCCTTAAGTCAAATCAGATATTGGATGGTCACTCCCACAAACTTTGTGTGTGTTTATAGCTTGCAGAGTAACTTCCTACACTGAAGGAGTTAGAATGTAGGGAGGAAGTCTATCTATAGGCACTAGGTCAACTTCTCCATGTTCATGAGTTGTGCAGGCGCCATCTTCAGCAACAAGGCTTTGCTGACAGTTTGTGGCAACAGCCTGGGTTGTTTCGGGACAAAAAAACTCAATTAGATGTAAGCTAGAAGCTTCCTTTGGTGTCAAGAGATGTCCAGCTGGGGCCGGCTCCCTCATTATTTGGCGATTTCATTTAGATTGCCTTCAGATCTGTATACATATTTTAGGGAGCTTCTACTGTAGTAGGTTCCCACCCTCCCCCTCACATGGTCTACTGTAGTAGGTTCCCACCCTCCCCCTCACGTGGTCTTAGTTTTAGCTGTCTCTCCCTGTATTCCCTCCCTCATGCATCTCTTAGATTTTCCAATTTAGCAGCATACAAGTTTTTAATGTACATTCTTATGGATTCTCTGGATTTCCTTGGTATCTGCTGTTATGTCCCTCTTTTCACTTCTAATTTTATTTGGATATTTCCTCTCCGTCTTTTAGTTAATTTGGATAAAAGTTTGCCAGTCTTGTTTTCTCAAATGACCAATTCTTTGCCTCACTGATTCTTTTTCTTTGATCATTTCTCTTTTATTGATTTCAGCACTGAGTTTCATTATTTCTTTCCATCTACTATTTTTGGGAGTGATTTCTTCTTTTTGTTCTAGAGCTTTCAGTTGTGCTGTCAAGTTAGTAGTATGAGATCTCTCTTTAATGTAGGCACTTAGTGCCATGAACTTGCCTCTTGGAACCACCTTCACTGTGCCCCATAAGTTTGGGTATGGTGTGTATTTACTTTCATGCAATTCCAGAAATTCTTTAATTTCTTTCTTGATTTCCGTGTTGGTCCAGTTTCCATTCAGTAGAGAGTTGTTCGGTTCCTATGAGTTTGCAAGCTTTCTGTTGACTCTTCTGTTGCTGATATCCAGCTTTTAGTACATGATGGTCAGAGAAGACGCAGGGTATTCTTTCCATCATTTTGCATTTGTTGAGAATGCTTTGTGTCTGAGTATGTGATCAATTTTGGAGAAAGTTCTATGTGGTGTTGAAAAGAAGGTATATTCTTTTGTGTTTGGGTGAAATGTTCTGTAAATACCTGTTAGATCCAGTTGCTTTATAACAACAGTTAGCTCCAGCATTTCCTTGTGTTTGTCTGGATGACGTATCTATTGGTGAGGCTGGGGTATTGAAGTCTCCCACTATTAGTGTATGTGGGTCAATGTGTGACTTAAGCTGCAGTAGTATTTCTTGTACCAACCTTCTGTTTCGGGCATAGATGGTAAGATTTGGAATGTCCCAGTGTCTCCTGGTGGATTTTTTCTTTGATGAGTATGTAAAGTCCTTCCCTATCGCTGCTGATTAGTATTGCTTTGAAATCTATTCTGTCAGGTGTTAAAATGGCTACATCAGATTGCTTCTTAGGTCCATTTGCTTAGAATACTTTTTTCCACCCTTTTACCTCGAAGTGATGTCTATCCTTCATATTAAGGTGTGCTTCTTGGATGCAAAAGGATAGATCCTGGTTTCACACCATTTCTGTTAGTCTGTGTCTTTTTACTGGGGAGTTGAGACCATGGATGTTGAGAGATATCAATAACCAATGACTGTTGTTTCCCGTTATGGTGGTGGTGGTGGTGGTAGTGTGTGCGTGTGTGTACTCCCCCCCTTTTTATTTGCAGGTGTGGGGTTATATATTCCTCATTTGTTCTTGGCTATAGTTAACCTCTTCTAGCACCTTCTGTAGGGTTGGATCTGTAGATAGATATTGCTAAAGTTTGGTTTTTTATCATAGATTGCCTTGTTTTCTCCATCTATTGTGATTGAAAACTTTGCTGGGTATAGCAATCTAGGCTGGCATCTGTGGTCTCTTGGAGTCTGCAGAACGTCCACCCAGGCCCTTCTGGCTTCTAGAGTCTCCACTGAGAAGTCAGGTGTGACTCTAAGAGTCTGCCTTTATATATTCTTGTTTCTCCCTTGCAGTTCCTACTACTCTGTCCTGTACCTATAGTGTTTTGATCGTTATGTGCTGACGGGATTCTCTTCTCTGGTCCAATATGTCTGGTGTTCTCTATACTCCTTGTACCATGATAGGCATTTCCTTCTTTAGGAAGGAATCTAGGCAAACTTTCTTCTATGATTTTATTGAAAATACTTTCTGTGCTTTTAACCTGGGAATCTTTTCCTTCCTTTATTCCTATTATTCTTAGATTTGGTCTTTTCATAGTGTCCCAAATTTCCTGGATGTTTTGTGCCAGGTTTTTAGATGTAACTTCTTTTTGGCCTGGGGTATCCATTTCTTCTATTTTGTCTTCAATGTCTGGGATTCTTTTCTCCGTCTCTTGTATTGTTGATGAGGCTTGCCTCTGATGTTACTGTTCTAGTCCCTGAATTTTTCACTTGCAGATTCCCTCGGTTTGGGTTTTCCTTATTGATTCTATTTCCATGTTCAGGTCTTGAACTGTTTGATTTATTTCTTTCCACTGTTTATTTGTGCTTTCACTGATTTCCTTAAAGGAATTATTAATTTCTTCTTTAAGGAGCTCTACTATATTTTTAGAGGCTATTTTATAGTCTTTTTCTTGTGCTTCAGCTGTGCTGTAATATTCAGGGCATGCTGTGATAGGATTGCTGGGCTATGGTAGAGACATATTGTCCTGGCTCTTATGTGTTTTCATGCTGGTATCTAGGCATCTGGGATTGGGAAGATTATAATTCTAGGTGCTGATATCTGGTCTTGTCTTTGTGGAGTGGTTGTTTTGTTCCTTGGTTTCTGTTGTCCTAAGATGGTTCTCAAGAGAGTGTGATGGCTGTGTGTTGCCTGGTAGGAAATCCTTCTGGGATCCTGATAGGTGTGGCCACTGGGTTTCCAGGTAAAATCTGTTTCTGGATATTGGGAGCTGACACTTAAGAATGGAGATGGCCTGGGGAAAGGATGACAGGGTCCATAGGAGGTAGGAAAGCAGGGGGTTCAATCAGGATCTGCTTAGTACCCTGGGGATGGGGGCAGAGAGTGGGGACAGGCCACTGCTACAGAGCTGGGGCTGATACTTAAGAGACTGGACTTGGAGGAGTGGAGGGAGAAGGTGAAGATCTACAGTTAGCTTACCTCCTTTCCTGCTCAGAGTGGCCTGTGGAAGTCTGCTGAAGTTGGGGGCTGGGATAAAGCAATGGGGGAATGAGGGAGGCTGGGGGGAGAAGATCTGTGTGAACCACTGGAGATGGGGGAAGAGGGGGTGGTCTGCTGCAGACCTGGGAATGAGACTGGGGGATTACACTTGGAGGAGCAGGAGGATAGGTAAAGATCTGCAGGTAGCTTACCTGATTCCTCAGCAGAAGTCACATTCTACAAATTCTAAGCTGTGGTATAATTTTCATTTGGCCCATATGTTATAATTTCCTTTGTGGTTTCTTCTTGATCTGCAAGTCATTTAATAACTCCCCAGGATCAGTGTCCTTTTAGTTAGTGATCTGTAACTAATGTACTTTAATTCTGTTACAGATAGGGATACACTAAAATGTCAATATACTACTCAAGACTCTGTCGCTGAGAACTTCTTTCTTGGCTGATGGGACTTCCTCTACTGCTATGTCTGTTGATGTCTTTGCAGTTATAAAATACAGTGTCTCTGTGTCTCTGTCTCTGTCTCTCTCTCTCTTAGTTTTCGAGACAGGATTTCTCTGTGTAACAACCCTGGCTGTCCCGGAACTCATTCTGTAGACCAGGCTGGAGATCTACCTGCCTCTGCCTCCTGAGTGCTGGGATTAAAGATGTGTGCCACCACCACTGGCTAGTTTTTTGTTTTTTGTTTTTTGTTTTTTCAGAGAGAAAGAGGGGGAAGGCAGGGAGAAAGAAAGAGTGGGGAGAGTGGGGAGGAAGAGAGAAGGGTGGGGAGGAAGACAGAAGGAGAGCAGGAAGAGGAGGCAGTGTAAAATTTTAGGTGGGTGGGTTTTCTTTCAGCTAGTTATAAATGTTACCCCTTGCAGACTTGCTAATGTAGAACTGGTTTTGCCTAATTTCTTCTTTTCTGGATCAATTCACTACTTATTGTTCCATTTTATCTTGTTACTGTTTTGTTTAGAAAGTCAATGAGATTCCATAGGAAGATTTAAAGCACCCGTATTTATCCAGTAGCCTTCTCCCTGGTACTTCCCTCCCCTTTGTGATGGACCATATTCCCAGATGGTAGCCTCTCCCTTTTGGATGAAGGCCAGATGCCTCTCCATGTATGGATCTGCTGCTGCTGAATTCCCTCATGTCTCAAAAGTCATTATTGCATCTTCTGAAAGGTATCTTCACCGTGGATACTGAAATTACTTTTCTTTCAATAATGAAGACATCTGTCCCAATATCTTTTCAGCTGCCTGGTTTCTAATAACAAATCTTTCAGCCTTACTTTTGATTCTCTGTAATCTCTCCTTTTCTTGTAGCTGTTCTTAACTTTCTTTTTATCGCTAGGTTAAGAACATGGTTATGATATATTTGTACAGCTTCTCCTCTTCTATTTCTTTTTGAGATTCCTTTAAATATTTATTTTATTTTCAATTATGTGTCTCTGTGTGGATAGAGTCACGTGAGTGCAGCTGTCTGCAGATCCAGGGGAGAGCCCTGACCCCAGAACTGGAGTTACAAGTGAGTTACCCAATTATGTATGCTGGTAATTGAACTCAGGTCCTTTGCAAGTGCAGAGCCTGCTCTTAACCACTGAGCCATCTCTACAGCAATCCCCCTCTTGTTTATTTTTTTTGTTTTTGGAAACGGTCTTGAAATGTAGCTCAGCCTAACTCCCTGGGTATTAGGATTAGAAGTGACTTTCACCTGCACAGACTTGATTCACTCTTTCAAGGGATATAGTTTCTAGTTTCTCTGCATATTTGGTAATTTTTTTCATTAAATGCCAGACACTATGAACTCTGGCATGTATTTTATGTGTATAGATGTTTTGCCTGCATGTATGTCTGTGCACCACCTGATGCATGCGGTGCCACTGGAAGCCAGAAGAGGGCGCCAGGTCCTCTGGAACTGGAGTTACAGATGGTTTTTGCCATGCTGGGAACCAAACTCAGGTCCTCAGCAAGCGTGGCATGACATTCTTTCTGGCACATCACCCTCTAACCCTGGCAATGATTCCTGAAACAAGTACCTACTTAGCTGATCTTAATTTTGCCAAAACCCCTTGGTGCCTACATTTTGGATGTTTCCTTGAAAAGATCATTAACATATGACTCTGGTGGCAGGCGGGGTCTGCTATTTACCTGTTCCTGTTGCGCGCGTGTGTGCGTGCGTGCGTGCGTGCGTGTGTGTGTGTGTGTGTGTGTGTGTGTGTGTGTGTATCACACATACATGAGGTAGTGCATGCATGTGGAGGCCACAGGTAGATAGATTATGTCTCCATCTTACTTTTTGAACTTGGGGCTTGTTGATTCAGCTCAATGACTGGCCACTGAGCTCTGGGCATCCACCAGGCCAGCTTTTTCTGTGTGGATGCGGGGATCTCAAGTCAGGTCTTCGTGCTTTCATGGTGAACACTAACAAATGAGTCATCTTACCAGCTCCTGGCCTAGAGCATTTTTAGGAACCCAAAGGTTCCTCCCCCAGCCAAAGGTCCTGCAGCTGCCTGCCATCTGCCGTCTGTTCCCTCCTTGACATTACCAGTTTTGCCGAGAAGGAGCCATGCTCACTGGTCAGTTTCACCTCCCTTCCTTTCTTTTGCCCCCACCCCCAGGGTGCTTTCTATTTTCATGTATATCATTTCAAGCCTCTCATACCACCTAATGTACCAGGCCACCAAAAGGAGAAACCCAGGTTTTCCATTTTAGCTTCATTGATTCTCTAAGTGTGTCACCCAAACTTGAAATCTTACATGTTAGGCTTCAACTCATGGCCTCTAGCTGTGAGACCTTCGACCTATGCTTCCAGCTCATCATTTCCACTGTTTTAAGCCTCACAATCCCAACTCCTTAATGGCTATCCATCTGGACCCTGGCTTAGAGAAACTGCATTCGGGCCAGAACAGCGTCTTTCTTTTCAATCTCCCCATGGTTTAAATCTTCCCCTGCTATTGACAAATCTCAAATACTTCAAAGAGCTCGTCAGAGCTCATTTTACAAAGGGATTGGGGACCAAGGATACTAGATAACTATTTTGTTTATAACTTCCAAGTACTTTCTCTAAAATACCATTTTTATTATGTTCCTTCCTGCTTGAAAAACTCTAATGGAGTCCTTTTTGCCTGACCCTAGAAACTTACAGCTCTTACAATTGGATCCTGCAGTACAGAAAACCAAGAGACTTCAGTGATTTCCCAATGTTTACAAGACCCTGGGCTTGGCAGTGGTGGTGGTGACACACTCAGCACTTGAGAGGCAGAGTCAGGCAGATCTCTGTGAGTTTAAGATCAGCCTGATCTACAGAGTGAGTTCCAGGATAGCCAGGGCTACACTGAGAAACCCCGTCTTGAAAACCCAAAATGAAACAAACCAAACCAAAACCAAGACCCTGAGCTTGTCACTTGAATCCTCGATATCTGGTACTTCGGCTAGCCAGACCGCAGCAAGTGACTCTGCCTCTACATTCTCTTTCTCACATCATCTGTTCTTCTGCTCTCCTGCCTTCTGATTCTACCAACTCCTACCTCTTCCTAAAAACTCAGCTGGATTTATTCTCCTGAATATTTTAACAGACATACATTCATTAAAACTTTCTAAGTTCTTCTTGGTTCTGTGGATAATTTTCTTTGTATTTCATGTTCTCTCACCTAGGTTCCCCACAGCAGTTAGCACAGTGGCCAGCACCTGGAAGCTCAGTGCAGTCAGCCAAAAGAATTAGCAAACTCACGTGTCCCTTACCTTGGTGATGTCCGTGTGATCTTTGAGCCCGTTGGTCATGCACCAGTAGCGCCACACATTTAGGGCATACCTCGTGGCTTTGGTGGTGTTTGGGCTCACTGCACTGGTACACAGACCATTCAAGTCATCATTAATATTAAATACAGGAAATTTGTTGAGCTTAGTAGAATACGCTAGAAATAAAAACAACAGAGACATTAATGTGCCATCCCCTTCTTTAGTGAATTTCATCCTGGGATGATATTAAGTAACAAAGAACTCCAAAACGGCAGCAAAGAAGTGAAATTTTCAGCCATTTCTAGTGGTGGGGAAACCTCTAATTCCAGCACTCAGGAAGCAGGCAGATCTCTATGCCCACAAGGCCACTGGTCTGCACAGTGAATTCCAGGACAGTCAGGGCTACACAGTGAGGTCCTGTTCTTTACATGTAGGGGAATCTACACCTTGGGTCCGGCCCTGATCATTTTGCCGTGTGCACCGGCTAACATCCTTTCATTTCAATAACAGGATGGAGTCAATACTAGAAAATTAGCCTAAACTCATCACTAGAAAAAAATACCATTTCTACCAACAGTAGCAAAAGATGAGAAGAAAGGAAGTCGTTAGGGAAGATTTTTTAAAAAGGTGGGCGGGAGGAAGACTGAAGGAACCTTCAGTGCACGAGGAATGCTGCCCCTTTGTTAGCACTGCTTCAAGTTACCTGGGTGCCATCAGGAGCAGCCTTGAACTAGGTGGAGCGAGGATATGCCTCTCAGTCTCTTCCCCCAAGTGTGATGTACACACACTTACACCCACACCCACACCCACACACATGGGCATGCACTGGAGAGCAGACTGATGTAAGCCTTGACTACACAAACCACTGACCAGTTTCAAATCCGAGTAAAAGGTGAAATGGAAGCCGTGTTAAGGAATGGAGGGGTAAGCAAGCTCACCTTCAGATGAGAAGGAAGACAGTTTTAATTGCCCAAAAGAAAACCAAATCCATAACCACTAGCTGCCCTTTCCATACACTCTAGGGTATGGTAAACCAAGCGTCCCTCTGAGGAATGTATGTTCAAACACAGTCTGGCTAGGTCCTGGAGAGACAGCAGAATCATAAAGCCAGAGGAGTCTTTGAGTTGGTTCACTCTACCTAACCCACCTTGGTTTTCATGGCTCCCATGGAGGGTCTCCTCTGTACCAAACTCCCAGCATCGTGGGGGGCCCATAATCCTCTGGTACCCAGGAGCATCACACATGCACACATGCATGTTCTCATCTCTGTGTGTGTGCCATACAATCAACACTCTTAACAATTATTTATTCTAAATGTGTATGGATGTTTGTGTGCTTGTGTCTTTGCACCCCATGCATGCCTAGTGTACATAGAGGCCAGAAGAAGGCATCAGATTCCCTGGGACTGGAGTTACAGAGGGTTGTAAGCTACCATATGGATGCTGGGAATTGAACCTGGGTCCTCTAGAAGAGCAGCCAGTGCTCCTGAACCCACTGAGCCATCTCTCCAGCCCCTCAACACACTCATCAATTTCAACCTTTCTTCTAGAAGCTGCCTGCATATGAGAACCTCCTTTTTCCATGTTTCCAAATCTGCCTTCTCTTTCCTTAGGCATGTGCTCTGATGGTGATGGTCTCTATGCTCCTTAAAAACCCGACGTCACTTTTGACAACTTGATCCTGCCCACCACCATGGAACACACAAACTGCTCCAGGTATTGAGAGGAACGAGCAACACTGAGCACGCACGAGCGCTGTCTGAAGCACCATGGAGCGATGTTTCTCCATCATTTCCAAAATTTGCAGGACTTTCTTGACATTAATAAGATTAACATCAACGGAGGCCTACTATGTGCTGATTTTTAAAGCTGGTGTGTAATCTGTGAACAAGTACATAATTATACCTGTTTACAGACAAGGAAAGAACACCAGACATCTCGGCAGCTTCGTACACTCATCAGATGTATGCCACAGATGTATAACCTAGACTTGAATCTGAACACGTGAGCACACAAATAAAACTGGTGTTTGCCAAGATAAACAAGCACAGCAGAGGCCCTACAGTCCTAACGATCCCCGAAAGACAGTAAAGGCACAAAACAGGAAAAAAAAAACACCCCTACAAATATACTGGTGGATAACTGGGAACACAGGCACCCTTACACAAAGATGAGCCATGGGAAGAAATGGGAACATATTCAATACTACACACAGATATATAAGCACCATATGCACGATGAATACTATCTTCTTTCTGAGGACAGACAAAATTCATGGGGTATTTCAAACTGCATGAGGAGGGCAGTACAGCATGCCCCAGATCTAGGATGCAGCTACTGTGTGCTACAGAGAAATTGATAACTTCAGCTGCGTAGACCCGAAAAGAAACACTACCAACTATTCCAAAAAAGAAACACAGAACTACACTAAGAGAAGTTGAAAGAATCCGAATCCTAATCCTAACCCTAACCGGAAAGCAGTGGAACAGCAAACCTACAGTAAAGAAGAAATGCCAAGATGAACTTGAAAAGACAGGGTTTTAAATACTAGCAAGGGAAAGTGGAGAAAGATGGGTTTGCACCAGAAATGAAAATTATCACTAGAGCTTACAAAGAGAGAAAGATCATGAACAACACAAGGTCAGCAGACCTAAAACTTCAGTAAAAAGCACAAATGCCAAGAAGACACAACTTGCCAAAACCTATGAAAAATGTATAAAGTTAGAACAGTCTTCCACAGCTTACAGAAAGTGGATCTATAGTAAAATACTCTGAAAGCTATCATCAGGTTCAGATGGATTATACTAGCAAATTATCCTACATTTAGGGAAAAATAACATAACTACTCTTTTTTCGTTCTTTGTTTCCTTCTTTCCACCCACCTCTGCCTCGCGAGGACATTCACCAACACACCCAGACATCTTCTGCAGATTTATTTTTAGTTTTAATTATGTGTATGTTTGTGGTTGTGTATAGTGCATACAGACACCAGAAGAGGGTATCAGATCCCCAAGAACTGGAGTCACCTGATGTGGGTGCTAAGAACCAAATCGGGCCCTCTGTAAGAGCAGAAAGTGATCTTACCCACAGAGCAATCCTTCTAGCCTACCCCCAACTCTTTATAAGACAGTATGACTTTCTCATAAAAACAGAAAAAGGAAAGAAACCTACAGACCAACTCAGCTACTAGACACAAAGATCTTTAAAACAATATGAGGAGGGGGTCAGTAGTTAAGAGCATTTGTTCTTACAATGGGTACAGGATTTAATTCCTAGTGCCCACATGGTCGCTCACAACTATCTGGACCTCTAGTCTAAACTCTATGACCAGTCAATGAGAAAGCAGACAGTCCATTTGGAAATGGGCAAAACTTGGGACTGGAGAGAAGAATTGTCCATGTTTCATTCGCTGCTCCTACAGAGGACCCAGGTTCTATGCTAGCACCCTTCAGGTACCTCACAACCACCTGTAACTCCAGTTCAGGGAACCCAATGGTCACTTTTGGCCTCTGAGGGAACTACATGCATGTACATACACTCGGGTAACCACACACACACATCCATATACACACAAGGATAAAACTCTGATGAACTTCACATGAAATTAGTAATGATCCTGCAATCTCAGGATACACAATGAGCAAAACATCTTCAGTGAAGAAATATGAGATGTTAATAATGAACATTTTGCTGGGGCAAGAATACAGCCATGGCCACTTTTGAAACTAACTGGAAGTGTCTGCTAATGCTGAACATGTATCTATGATGTATACATATGTATCAACAGGCACATATGAATGTTTATAAAAATCTAATAGTATAACAGCCCCAAACTGAAGACTGTCCTTTGCCCATAAAATACCAACTGCATTGAGATTACAACACACTTAACAATGCGTCCTCATGGAGCAATGGTGAGCAATGAGCTACTGGAACAGACTGTGCAAATGCACGTGCAAACCCCACAAGCATAATAGTAAGAAAAAGAAGACAGATGGCAAAGTAGACTGGAAAGTCTGCTCGTGTAATTCGAAAACACAAAGTAAGCCAATGGTCATACAGTAGTAGTAGCCTTCCCAATAACACCAGGAAGAGCACAAGAGACTTCCAGGTTCAGGTAAAGTTCTTACTCCTCTGGGTAGGGGCTGTGAAATGTTTGCTTCAGAAAAAAAAAAAAAATCAATTAATGATCTGTGTTTTTCTGTGTAACTCAATTAAGAAAACAATCTAAAACTCCTTAAAAGTAAAAATACTTTCTGGAGGGGGCTGGAGAGATGGTTCAGTGGTTAAGAGCACTGACTACTCTTCCAGAGGTCCTGAGTTCAATTCCCAGCAACCACATGGTGGCTCACCACCTTCCATAACGAGATCTGACGCCCTCTTCTGGTGTGTCTGAAGACAGCTATAGTGTATTCATATACATAAAACAAATATATCTTTAAAAAAATACTTTCTGGATAAAGTGTTATATGCTCTTGTATAATGTTGATGGGAGTGGTCAATTAGGCCATTTATTCAAGTAATCGTTAAGTAATCCCTTTGTATAATCCCTTTGTGATAGGCTAATCTTAAATATACATTTTAGGGAAATATTTATGTATATGAGTGCTCTGTCCTCATACACACCAGAAGAGGGCATCGGATCCCATTACAGATGGTTGTGAGCCACCATGGGGGTGCTGGGAATTGAACGCAGGTCTTCTGGAAGAGCAGCCAGTGCATTTAACCACTGAGCCATCTCTCCAGCCCAGGTAGGCTACTTTTAAAGCTTAGCAGAGAGAGTAAAAATGTTTTATAATTGAACTTTAAAAAGGAAGAGAGTCATAAACATAGAATTTGGGAGGCCTAGGCCTAAGATATAAATGTTACAAGAGTATGATAAACCAAGCAGGGAGTGATGGTGCCCGCCTTTAATCCCAGCACTGGGGAGGCAGAGGTAGGCAGATCTCTGAATTTGAGGCCAGCCTGGCCTACAGAGCAAGTTCCAGGACAGCCAGGGCTACACAGAGAAACCCTGTTTTGAAAAACAAAACAAAACAAAACAAAGAAAAGAATTAATTGGTTGTCAAGTCAGGAAAAAAATCAAAATTGATTCATATTTTAACACACAAGCCCCTCACACGCATACATTTCTTTTTTCTTTAAACTTACTTACTTACTTATTTATTTATTTATACATTTTTTTCTTTAAACTTATTTATTTATTTATTTATTTATTTATTTATTTATTTATTTATTTATTTATGAGTGATCTGTCTTCAGACACACCAGAAGAGGGAATCAAATTTCATTGCAGATGGTTGTGAGCCACCATGTGGGTGCTGGGAATTGAACTCAGGATCTCTCAATGAGCAGTCAATGCTCTTAACCACTGAGCCATCTCTCCAGCCCGCACAGACATTTCTAAGGGTTCTTTTTTAAAAAGCTGCTTTCCCAAAGGAGATGATTTGCATAATTTGGGAGTGCAGAGATATAAAGCCTTTGTCAGCATGATCCAGCCCACAAGGCACAGAGGCAGGTCAGACATTAGCACTGAAGGAATTCTAAAAGGCAGGAAGTCCAACGTGAGAAAATGTTTATAAAATGTGCAGCAAAGGACACAGGACAAGCTTCTAGAAATCAGCGAGGGAGACTCACTAGGAAATGGACTGAGAAGAGACACCAGCACTGAAACACATTAATAACGATCAGACATTACAGTTAAAACAAGACAGATTTCACCTAACAAACTGGCAGAGACTTTAAAAAAACAAAACCCTTGCATCTAACCACGTGCAGAATCTGGGGAAGAAGCTGCATCCTTGGCCAGCGTTCCATGATGTCTACACTTGAACTTCTACGGAGCCTTGTCTAGCTAAGTATAGAATGAGTGTGCAAAGATAAAGATGTCTACCACGAACTCATTAATGGAGAAACTGAAGAGCGCATGCTATAGGCTGTCATTAGAAGCTGCACTACCCTTGTACATGCTTAGGAAAACAGGCCACAGTACATAAAGTAACATGTGCAGTACGATGCCATTTTAACAAGAAAACAAATTTAAGTTGTCTATTTATAATTTCATTTAGCAAGTCCCGAAGGATGCATATCATGTTAGTTATTGGTTTCATAGTATTTTCAGTCCTGTAGTAAGTATGAATATATTATTTTTATATATTGTAAAAATCCCTAGGACTTTGGAACTATGTAGGATAAAACAAAAACTTTCTTTTTATTTGATCTAAGACTTTCTCTTCAAAATGTCTAAGGGATTTTATCAGAGATACAAAAAATGTATGCATGAGTTGATATGAATTTATAAAAGTAAAAAAATAGAATATAATTGAATTAAGGTATTTTAAAACAGACCTTGGCACATTTGTGTCTGACAATAACAACGTGCTTTAAAATACTAAGGTCTGCCGGGCAGTGGTGGCACACACCTTTAATCCCAGCACTTGGGAGACAGAGGCAGGCGGATTTCTGAGTTCGAGGCCAGCCTGGTCTACAGAGTGAGTTCTAGGACAGCCAGGGCTACACAGAGAAACCCTGTCTCGTAAAACCAACAAAAAACAAACAAACAAACAAAACCTAAGGTCTACCTAGGTATGGGGGTGCACACCTTTAATCACAGCACTAGGAAGGCAGTGCTCTGAGTTCAAGGCCAGCCTGATCTACATAGCAAGTTCCAGGTCAGCCAGGGCATAACGTGAGACCAGAAATCCCTCCATCTGCTGCCACCATTCTGGGGATCAAACGGTAGGCTCTGCCTGTTAGAGCAGGAGCTTTCTCACCGATCTACACTTCCCGGCCCTCAAGAGTTCACTGACGGAACATCCACATCCCAAATAAAGGACTAGGAGAAAGTCTTATCTGTGTGACAGTATCCAAGAGTCACAGTCCAGTGTCCTATCTACCACTACCCGCTCCTTACTTGCAGTGACTGTTTACTGCTGTACCCGTTGTAAAGCACTAGAATGCTAAATAAAGCAAATGCTGGTTTCACTTCTATTTAAAAACAAGTTTATTCTGAATATTTGCCATTTCCAATATTTACTTTCAAAATTATCTTTTAACGAATGCATATTCTATATGCATTAACCATTTTAGTCAAATAAAATCACTTTTAAATTTTAAAATGTAAAAATAGAAACAATTTGAAAACTTGTGCCTGAGTCAACTTGAGCTCTAATGTTCTTTCCTTATAAGCAAAATAAGATTGATCATAAATATACAAATTACAAACTTATTCAAAGACAGGCCTCTTGATTCTTGAAGTACTATGAAGGCAGGCATAACCTTTAGTTAGACCATCCACATTGCTGTTACAACGATAGAGCCATCTGTTTGGAATATCCAGCTGAGAAGACTGGTGAATTATTCAGGTATGAAATAGGTTTACATTTTAGCAAAGTGTGAGTATTCATTCTATTTTCAGGTGTTTTTAAAAAAAGATTTCTTCTTAATCGTGTATGTGTGTGTGTTTGCAAGTGTGCACTCACAAGTGGCCTCTCAAGCTAGAGGTATCAGATCCCTTAGAGCTAGGTTATAAGCTGTCTGACACTGCTGCCTGGACCTGAACTTGGTCCTCCGGAGAGCAGAGCATACTCTTAACTATCGAGCTAGCTCCCTAGCTCCCAACCTTCATCATCATTGTTGTCGTCGTCATCATCAAATAATTTAACGTGTATCAGGGTTGCACCTGCATGTATGTCTGTGTACCATGCATGTACCTGGTGCCTGCAGAGACCGGAAGTGTCAGACCCCCTGGACTGGCGTGACAGGCAGTTGTGAGCTGCTACGTGGGTGCTGGGAACAAACCCAGGTCCTCTGGAAGCATGCACTAGTAACTTCTGAACCATCTCTCCGATCTGCCGCTACGTAGTTAGAGCCGTACAACTTTGTATGTATTTAAAAAGCATGGCATCCTTTTGTGGAGGTAAGGAAAAAAGGGCTAACAGAGGTCTACCTACTGAGAGAAAACGGACCTGGTGTTTGCACGTGTGTGTGTGCGCGCGCGCACACGCGCACGCACACACACACACGCGCGCGCGCGTGAGGATCCCAGTACATGAGAGGTGGATTGTAGAGGATCAGTTGTTCAAGTCCACCTTCTGCTATGTAACAAATCCGAGGGTAGCCTGAGATACATATTGTCTCAAACATGGAACAAATCAAGTAAAAGGGGGTTCCATAAGCAGGAGGCCATGTAAAAACCTGGTTCAGTGCTCACATGTAACGTTGGAGCACAGGGACAAAGGGATCCCGAGGGCTCAGTGGCCAGGCAATTGAGCTAAAATGTTGAGCTCCTGGTTCATTGAGAGATCCTGTCTCAAAAGTTAAGTGGTATAATAGCCAGAAGCTGGAAACAACCCAGATGTCCCTCATCAGAGGAATGGATACAGAAAATGTGGTACATTTACACAATGGAGTACTACTCAGCTATAAAAAACAATGACTTCATGAAATTTGCAGGCAAATGGATGGAACTTGAAAATATCATCCTGAGCGAGGTAACTCAGTCACAAAAGAATGAACAGGGTATGTACTCACTGATAAGCGG
>CM052702.1:60256201-60270465 GCA_028551405.1 Uromys caudimaculatus | reverse complement strand
GTCCTGGAGTTCGGACCACCAACCAAAGAATACACATTTATTGACCCATGGTTCGGACTACATATGTGGCAGAGGATGACCTTGATGGCCATCAGGGAGAAAGGAGAGGCCCTTGGGCCTGAGGGTGCTAGAGGTCCCAGTAAAGGGGAATGTCAAGGTGGGAATATGGGGATGGGAGGGCAGGTAGGTGGGAGGAGGAATTCCCTCACAGAGGCGGGGATGGGGAGGGGATAGGGGGTTTTCAAAGAGGAGACCCAGAAAAGGGGAAACATTGGAAATGTAAATAAAGTATCAAAAAAAAAAAAAAAAGTTAAGTGGTGAAGCAACTGACAAGAACTTGACTTAGACTGTTGGCCTACACACACACACACACACACACACACACACACACACACACACACACACACACACACGAGGCCTGCATACCCTCCACAATTAATATCTGCTGTGGAGCATTCTGTTCCATAAACAGGCCTGGAGCCACAGAAAGCCCAGGAATAACCCAGCTACAGAGCCATTACTAAAGAATTTTATTACCTGTTTGTGTAACTAGCTGTGTACATAAATGCTTCCTCTTTCAGAGCGGCCCCCTTCACGGTTAGATACCTGTAGAGGAGCACCTGGCTTTGTACACAGTGATAACATCCCAGGGAACATCCCAGAGCCACTTCAGTACACCAGGCCAACAATGTGCCTTTTTTTTTCCCCCAAAATGCAACCTGCTTTTTAAATTGGTAAAGTTACAAAAACAGCTACTTTGCAGAAAATAATTTATTAATTGAAAACTGGTTGTCATGCCCAAATACAGAAAAGACAGTGTGACTGAACAGGCTCTCATTGGAGACACCATCAACACGCATTGGCTGAATTTATTGGGTTGCTTATTTCCATAAATTTTAGGCTGTACCAACAAATAAAAAAAAAACCCAACAGAAAATCTCACTACATGAGAGGCCAATGTTACACACACAATGGAACCGACCACTGGGACACAAAACTAGAGTTTTATTTAAAGCACAAGTCCAGACAGTAATGAAGCCAAAACAGTGAGCTGAGAAAAAGGAAACATCTTAGTGTAAAAGGTCAGTGAGCAGCAAAGTAAAAATGAAAGTGATACCATAGATACTCTTAGTCACAACAGTTCTACATTATTACAGACACCGACAGGCAGAGCATCATACATCTGACACGTTGACACAAGTTTCTTCTACCTGGACACAGCCTTCTCTGCTTCCCGTCACAAGTTATAATTGTAGCAGCTTAAAGAAAGTTTAAAGTAAGCCTTGAGTGACAGAGACACATGTTTTTCCCACATAACTCATATAGAAGCCAGGGGCTAAAAAACACACAGAAAGATGCCAATCGACCATCTTGGGCAAGTCACACCCCCCCCCCCCCCCAAAGCACAGCACAGCCCTCTGTGGTTTCATGACATTCCCTGCATTAATTGTGGTTATGGTATTTCCAACCAGATGCCTGGTCTTAACCATAAAACTACAATGATAAGTCTGTCTTTTTATCCCCTAAGTCCTCAGTGGTGGAAGGAAAGGAGCTGCAAATACATTTCTACAATTTATAACCATAACAGAGGAGCTCACTGGAGCGAATACAGCCTCCGTTCCACTAAGGCACGAGATGCTTCTTTGCAGTCGACACTCGTGTCACATACTGGTTCTGGTAAATTTAAGTATGGCCATCCGTCCAGCCTCCTCACCAGACCTATGGGATTTTAGTTAAATGTTTATATTACTGCACAGGAGAGGAAAATGATCACTCAGCATAAGGTTGATCTAGCAACTCTATGTCCAACTTTAGCAACAAATGTGTTTACAGTCACGGTGGGGGGGGGGGTGGAAACAATAAATTAAAAACCTACCAAGTATATATACTGTTTACTCAAAAACTACTCTAGACATAAAGGCCTTAGGATAGAGAGATAATCAAAACAGAAGATCTGAGGGTGAAAAAAACAGCTGAAAGCAGGATTCAAACACATGCCCACTGCGAACTCAGAGACTTCATCACGGGCACCACCATGCCAGTCTTTGGTGTCTCCCAAACCCCAGAATCAAGAAACGCTGCAGTGGGGCTCTGGGGCTGGGTGAGCACAGCAGAGCTGCTCGGCACCACAGACCTCAGTTTCCTTTTATTGCTTCATTGCCTCATGGGGGGGGGACATTTAAAGCATATTCTGGCAGGCATGCTCAGCTAAATCTGCCTTTTTTTCTACTCTAAGCCAGTGGCTCTCAGCCTTCCTAATGCCGTGACCCTTTAATACAGTTCCTCATATAATGGTGACCCCCCCAACCATAGAATTATTTTTATTGCTACTTCCTAACTGTAATTTTGCTGTTACAAACTTTAATATAAATATCTGGTATGCAGGACATCTGGTATGTGAACCGTGAAAGGGTCATTCAACACCCCCCAAAAGGTCACAACCAAAAGATGAGAACTGCTGTTCTAAGCAAAGACACGGCAGGTGCCTTGATGAATTAGTTTTAATAATCCTAGAATTAAATCAGTAATTCTAGCACCAATGTGTCCAAACAACATTGGTTGTCACTATGCCGCTGACAGTCACACAAAAAGCCTCTATGTAACTAAGGAGATTATTCCTTCATGAAAGGAACCCTGTAACTATTACCTACTGAACTGACGGGGAACCCTGCATTAAGAGAGGGATTTTGGCATGTTGGTGTAAAAGGCTCTTTCAGGAGCAGCCTCACTTGCTTAATATTTTATGACAGTTTAACCTCTGCTGTAACAGACTAAGTAGGAGTGAAATGATATTTTCCCCGTGTAGATGGAGCTAATCGTTGAAGCAGCCTTCTCCCTGTCTTTAGTGTGTGGTACCACTGAGGCCAGAGGGAAACTCCAGGGACTGAATGGGCACAAAGACCTGATGGGTGTAAGGCCATGAGACATCTCAGCCCTAAAGATCCCTGATGTGTTAGCTGGGACTCAAACTCGGGTCCCTGGAGTGGCAGTACATGCTCTGAACCACTGAGCCATCTCTCCAGCCCCTAAGTTACTGGTTACTCTTACAGATGCAAATCTAGCAGTGAGCCATGCTGACAGCTAACACAATGTATGTGCCTCGCAGATTTCCACTGCTACACCTTTCAACCTAAAAGCACCTGACCAGGGAGGCTGTGTGGCCCACTGCCTTCTACTGGACTCTGTCGTAAAAACTCTCAAGTTTAAAGAAGAAAATTCTACTTCAAAACAAAACAAAACAAAATTTTTGTTTTCGTTTTTTTGCAGGTGTGTGGCAGGAAAGCTCTCTCTCTCTCTCTCTCTCTCTCTCTCTCTGGAATGGAACGACACACATGAAACAGTAATTTGGCACTGCATGACAACTACATTTTTTTCCGAAGAAGCCACTAAGTGCTGGCTCAAAATACTAGACGAAGCACTGCTTTCTCAGGACACACACACACACACACACGTGGGCAGCACAGCCTAACTACAGTAAGTGATAGCAGCAACGATTAACAACCCCACATAACATTAGAAACACCTTGAACACCTAGAACAACATGCAAAGCCTTGGAGCCACTCAGTTATCACACAATGCATAGAAATTGTAAAGGTTTTTGGCAAGTATTTTTTTTTTTGTAACAAATGCTTTATAAAGCAAAGTTTTTAAAATTATAAATGCTATTTTAAAAGGTGTAACATATGGATTATAGGTATAAAAGTTCAGTTAGATAAAGTTAATCTGGCTAGACTAATACTAAATATGGACACTCAGTATAAATAATTATAAATTAATAGTAAATATTGTAAGATGTGACTTATAAAATGTAACACAGAAAACCAACAGCCACTATAAACACTGTGAGCACAGTAAGTGTTAGGAGTCTAGACCACTGATGCCTTCCTAGTTCTACCTACCACAAATGAGAAGACTAGGTCACAGCATTCTTAAAGCTCCCATGGAAACAAACGCAGAATGGTGGAAATGCCCATTTCAGTGTCATACCAAGACAGACAGTCCGTAAAAAGACAAGTAATCACACTTTACTTCTTAAAAATCCTAAAATTTGATATCGTCTCCACTGATTCTGAAAGTCTTTAAATTATGACTGGGAAATTTCTTATGCTTGAATTTCTTTTAAAAAGAAAAGTCAAGAACCACGCTTTGTGTTCCCCTGCTATAGACCTGTATCATTAGCTACCAGTTTCCCCTTCATTATCACTAAACAAATCCTAATTATGTTGATAAAAATGTGATCCTTTTGACTGAAGGTCTGTCTCAAACAGTCAGAATGTACAAACTATGTCTCAGACCTATATAGATACTGTACAGTTTGATCTCCAGAGAATGCCGATGAACAGAAATTCCCTTTTGGTCCATGATCTATAACTGGAATCCAGTACTTAAAAGATGCAGGTAGTCTGCCTCCCCGTGTATAACTGAAAACTAAATGTAAGTGGAACAAACTGAGTAACATTTATTAAGAACCAGTGACACTAGAGGTTATTCTAATACATCTCACAATGAGGCGTGGTTAAAGTCAAGACATAATCCTGTACAATGAAAAGCTAAGTTTCACATTCAAACAGCCTATAAAAAATGTGAGGGCTAATTTTGGGCATGGTGGTACACACCTTTAATTTAAGCACTCCAGAGGCAGAGGCAGAGGCAGTGGCAGGCAGATCTGTGAGTTCAAAGCCAACCTAGTCCACACAGGGAGTGCCAAAACTACACAGTAAGATCCAGTCTTTTAAAAACAAGACAAAAAACCCACGAGCATTTGAAATACAGTTTTGAAAAAAAGAAAAACACACTTTAATCAGGGTTAACATCCATGTATGTGGAAATTCTTCTCTAAAGTCTATCATTTTTATATACGGACAGGGACTCTCTGGGTGCCCGGGTTCGCCAGCTCTAGTCCCAACAAGATGGTAAGACTCAGGTACTGATCTTATCTCTCCGGGCGGTTGTTTCCTGTTGTGATGAAGAACATGTGAAGGTGCCCAACAGAGGAGACATGGACCCACTCAGCACAGCATCTCAAGGGTAAAAGGCCTAAGGAACAGACAGTCTCCAGTGAGTGAGTGTGAGAGCGCACGTGTGTATGTTCTGAGGCACCCAATAGTATGTGTGAGTGTACGCGTGCATGTGTTCTTTCTGAGGTACCAGTCTTCCTGATCACCTCGATGCAAGAGGGTTTCCTAGTCTAAATCCTGGCAATCACTGGACAACTTAGGGTGCTTTCTAGGGGTAGCCTCTGAGATCACAATTCAACAAAGGTAATGGTTTTATTAACAAGACCTAACTAATATCGATTCTAACTCATCATCGTTTGTACTAAACCTCAAATTAGTATATTGAAATGGCATATTTTTAAGAAACCACAATCTTTAATACCACATAGGATCTTTCACTCAGTTCCAGGAAACCCAACTGGTCAATTTTTAAGTTATACTAGACCTTGAGAGATCCCTCTTCCTTTTCTCTGCTTAGCACGGTAAGTTCAGAGTTGTTGGTAATTTAACAACACTATTCCCCTTTAGCTGCTATCAGTAGGAACTCAGCAGTGATGGAAGGACAGCATCTGCAGGGTGTCTGGGTTCCCAGACCTGTTTGATGGTAAGGACTGTTTAGTTTCCATGACAGCCCCATCTCTCTGCCTTAGGAAACAACAGCCTAGCCTACCTGTTGGGCCCCTTCTCAGAAAAACCCGTCTTACACCACGGAGTTTATCTTCAGCTTGTTACTTCAGAGAGCTGACTGCAGAATTATCAGGCGCACAAGCAAGCTGCCCCTGGGACAGCAGCCACATCGAAGGACAGGACTGGATGCAGATGTACTTACCCATTCACTCTGTGACACAGGCAACTGTCTGGTTCTCTCCTTCATGAGGAGGGACAATCACTTAAAATGACTGCTAATAAAGACAACTAGAAGCACCTCCTACAGGGGCACCCTGTATGTTCTAATAAAGGACTGCCACACAGATCCTTTCTCTCCTGTGTGTATGCACCTGTGTGAACACAGGGCCCACCGCACAAATGGCCTCGCCACATTACTGATTTTAAGAGAAGCTCTAAGGAAAAGTCTTCATAAAATACTCAAAAGAGGTGGGACACACCAAAGCAAACTGGAAACTCAATGACTTGTGTAACTGCAGAAGCACGAAGCTCGGAAGACAAGACAGAATGGGGTCAGTACAGAGACTTTGGGCAGGGCATAGGCTCTCAAAAATGAAACTTTCATTACATCATTTTTACATTTTCTTTGAGAACAGGAAGAATTTTATATATCTTTACAGACTTCCCACTGACTAAATATTCAATAAATATTTGCCTATGTGGCCATAGATTTTCATCTCAATAAATTCATTGATACCATAGATCTGGGTGTTAGTTAATGCCAGAGTTTCCACTAATAAGAATTAACCTTCGCCAGAAAAAAATGTAGGCAATATAGTATATATGGGTAATACTTTAATTTAGGGAAAAGCTGTACATAGTGTTGCTGTAACCCCAGCACTCATGTAGAGGAGTGAGAATTAGGAGTTTAAAGCCATTTCGGCCTACGTGGTGAGACCCTGTATCAAAGAGAACTAAACACAACACAAAACGTAAGAGAAAATGGATTAACAAGGAACATTTAAGATAGTTAAAATTATGAAATAAATATTTAATAGCTGACATATGTTATGTATGAAATGTTCCACATTACCCTAATAACCACAATAAATGTTGGCATGTGCCTCCGCCAGAGTGGAATGATTTTTGTAAGTTAAAATTCCAAATAATAAAAAACGGCTTCCGGCAGTGGTATGTCCTCAGTATTGTTTAGATAAAAACACAGAATTTAGAGGTAGTCAGACTCTTATAATGTAATTAAAGAGGTTCTAAACTGGCTATGCTTCTTCTAGTAAGCCATTTTTCAAAAGGTTGTTTTAATCTAAATATCACAGTGTTCCTATTTGGTTAGTTTTCACAGCAAAACATAAATAAATAAAAGGTTCACATTATTGATGTAATATTGTCTGGATGAAAATGTAGTACTTAGGATTAAGCAGGGCAGGTTTTCCTGTCAGTACACAGCACACAACAGCAGGACTCAGCACTGCTAGTCTGTTCTCTCAGTTCAGTGCTGAGACAGGCCTTCTCAGACACTCTGCTGTCAACACAATCAGGATTTACAAACTATGTCTTAGATAAGACTTTTATAGAAACCTTAAGAATGGCAGGTATACCACATAAAAATGGCCTTTAAAAAAGCTCCCTTACAATGGGCTTGCCATGAGCTCACAGACCAGCTCCAGAGGAAGGAGAGTGGGAAGCTCTGCAGAGGAACTGGGAGAAAGCTCTGTGTGTTTAGAAGTGGAGGCAAGGGGGAGGTGGATTAGAGGACAGTGCAGTCAGGACACATTGCTCAGCATCCCTTTAAAGCAGCCTTCGGCGCTAGAAAGACACTACTCTCATTTCTGGCTCAAACTAACCCCTAGCTCATACTGAAAAGGGTGAACAGAAAAGGCTTGGGAGTGAGAAGCAAATGGCTCCTTCTTCATCTAACCGACCTGTCATAATTTCATCCTAAATGAAGATAACTTACTTTCTCCTTAAGGTTGCTCAAAAGATTTAGCTAATACTTGTATAGAAACAAATACACCTTTTCTTACCAATGCTTCTCTTGGAAGGACAAGTTCATGGAGATATTCTACCCAACAATGCCCCAGGCAAACCTGCCACTTCTGCACTAAAAGTCCACAGCCTAGAAGTCCTTGTGTGCTTATTACTTATTGATCCAAAGAGCCACCTAGCCGTGGGAAAACTTGGCTCTGTGACAACTTAGTAAAGCAAATAAAAATATTTGTCTTTTTGTCATAATATAAAATACCACCTAACTTCCAAGCTAATGCGAGTTACAAGGTTGACTTGAAGAATAAACACCTGCCCCAACAGGGCGCTCAGACATGACAAACCAATGATGGTTTGCAGTCCTTACACATTACTGATTGCACAGGATGGGGAGGACCCCAGCTCAGCCTCGCTGTAGCTCTAACATCTGCATGTACTTGATTTTTGAAGTGTCTAACTAATCATTTACTATAGTCTTCAAGATTTGAAAACAAAAACTAAAAAACCATGACAAATGTTAAACCGGAATTATTCAAACTATGGAGTATCACAGATAATGCATTTCTATTTACTGAGAAGAAACTGAAGAATGCTTTGAATTCTGCTAAGCCTGGTAACAAAATATTGTGATTTAAAATGGGTGTCAATGTTCCTTTGATCTTAAGCTCAGAGTCAAGTAACCCCTAGGGAAAAGAGCCAGATTTAATGCTTAGACATAGTAACAGGACACTGCAGCTTGGCTCTACCAACGTGTCAGGCTTTTTAGTGGGGCTTCTATTCTCTACCTTCTCTCTCATGCTTGACATACAATCTAATACTCAAATATTCTCAAAGTTTTTGGTAGTTTTAGATTTCTTATAAATCTGATGATAAAACTCATTTCCACTAACTTAGGAACAAAGAACTTTCTATTCAGGTCCAAGCACAGCACTAAAATGAGCGATGGAACAGTCTTTTATGCCCCCCAGCCCCCGTAGCAGACCTTGCATATTATTTTTAAATGAGACATCTCTAAAAAAGAATGTCACCTTTATTCCTCTTCTACACCCCACCTCCCCAAAGGAAAGTCCTTGACGTGTTGGGATCTCCATATCCGGTGAAAATGAGGCACGGCTAAAACTCTATACTAAAAATATATGTAAATAACTTCATGTTGAGCTTATGACGCCACTTTCTGATCTGGCTCAACAATACTATATGGGCAGTAAAGCTGTCTGACTCATATGTAATCTTTAAAAATTAAAAAAATAAATCCATCTATGAAGTAGACTAAAAGTGGGAGGTGAGGCAGGAGGAGGAGCTGAGGACACAGTGTCTTGAATGACTCTTGGTTTCCTTTCTGATTTGTTTTTTTGTTTTGAACGGAATTCGTTCTCTATAGTTGCCTGAGAACCACTATGGTTTTTGCCAAGTCTGTAACAGCAATTATATGTCATCACCCACAAGCACACTTGTCTCAAGCCTATAAATACTGTGTTAGTAATACTAAACTATTGCCATTGGCTTATTTGTAAAAAGAAAAATAGAGATTTGCATTTTATAAAGTTAGCAGTGAGGGCAGGTGGAAGGGACGCAATGCAGTACACAATGGTGGCTTCCTGGGACACAGAAGCCAAAGTGAGGTCTTGAAGGAGCCACCTGGTCAGGCTGTGTCTGAGGAAGAGTCATAGGAGGAGACAATGAAATTGCCACCGCTGGAGTGGCCAGCCACGGACTGGGCAGCCTGCTGGCTCAGGCTGTTGCAGATGAGCACCAGCTGATTGCTCTGGGCCTCAGACAAGGTGCTACAGCTCTGATAGACACTGAAGTTGGTCTTCCTGCCGGGAATGTTGCCCTTCTCACACATGGTCTTCACCATCTTGGCTAGTTTGTTCTTGCCAAGGGCCTGGCAATTGTACCAGTGAAGAGCTGCCAAGTTCACGACTGGCTTGATGGACAAGTAGAAGGGGGCATCCTCATAGCGCATAGCAGGAGGCCTCCGCTGGGCGTACTCCTTATAGTCCTGCACCGGGCAGGTCTGTGGGGCGTGCTGGGTGGCATAAACTCGCGAGTCTGTTCCTCCTCTCTTGGTTTTGGCATTCAAATCACCAGTGTCCTGACCCATCCACTCCAAGTACTCAAGCCCAGTTTCTGTGACCCGGAGCCGGATATCACCCCATTTCAAGGTGGATCCATGGAAGCCTGTGCAGTGGCCAAAAGCTTTTGTATTGTTGAGCCAAACAAGGTTGAGCAGACCCTCGGGGTTGTACCTGCTCAGCAGTCCCCTCTTCCTCAGGATGAGCTCATCAGCAAAGGTGAGCTTCATGGATTTGTGTGGCTTGTTCCCCTTGCCTTTGCAGCGGAGCTCAATCTGCTTCTGTTTCAGGGCCTCCTGGGAACGCTTGAACTCCTTGTCCCTGGTGATGCTGTAGCCATACCTGTGCTCTTTCAGGTACCGTTCCAGCCCACACTGGTAATTCGCCAAGCTGTTAGGTTCGTACTCAGACCCATCCTTCTGCCTGGCATCCACGAAGAAGGAGGCAAGGTAGGCATCTAGCTCCTTGCAAGGGATGACATAGATCTCTCTGGTTTCAGAAGGGTACTTGGAGATGAGGAACTCCCGGAAATTGCGGAGCGCAGTCTGCGTGCTCCTGATGGTTTTCTCGTTCTGCTCCCTGCTGAGCTCAGCTGCTCTTTCATCCTGGTCTGCAACAAACGGGGGAGGGGAGGGACAAAGAGGGTGTGGATGAGTTCAGACAATGCACTTGCTACTCTGAAATAAAGTTTCCTTTTACAATGAAAAAGGAAAAGAAGGATCAATTTTTCAGAGAACAGTGATAAATAGTATTGACGGGCTGGGCTTATTATACTATTGAAGCCAAATTCAGATTCACAAATGTACTGGACAAGATGCGGCCAATCATGACAATGAGAACTTTTTAAAAATGTTTTGTTACTGTGTGGGGTGCGTGCATGATGCGTGTGAGTTGGTTTAGGCGCAGATCCTTCCACTTGGATACAGCTCCAGGGGTTGACCTCAGGTCCCCAGGCCTGCATGGCCATCTTGCTAGCCCTGAGTCACATAGCTTAGAGAGTGAAGGTTTGCAGTAAGGGAGAAACTGAAGGTAATCTCTGAGGAAAACCGTAGGCAGAGATGTGCATTCTGCCCTATGTACAGTGAGGCACCCCTACCCCCAGCTGGTACAATCACTTCATTTGTAAATCTGGAGGTAGCACTGGCTCCACTGGCTGCTCTGTTACTGTAACACATCATGGAAGACTATTCAGAAAGAGCTAAGTGCATTCCATGGCAGTTGACTTGATAACTTGCCCTTCTGTAGGAATCCAGGCCAACACAATTTATAAGTATTCCTTATGGACAGCAAAAGTTTGTGGTGAAGTGATCAGAATCTATCTGCTATTTTAAAGGAAAACCAGGACTAAGCTTCATGGTAACAAGAAAAAATTAAAGGTAAATGCTATAACTGTTGAAAGAAAGGGCCTATCTTGGTTCAGTGGTTTGTTTTCTTGGTTTATTATCTACTTTCTGCCAGAAGGACTGGGGTACAAGCTATGGATAATCCATTAGTAAGGAGCACTGTCCAAGGTGGCGGGCCTCACACTTTACTATGCTTCAGACTTATTTATGGTGCTTGAACACACACAGACTACCTGGCAGCATGCCTAGGAATCTGCATTTTAACCAGTATCTCTATGCTCCTGATGAGACTCAAAAGCATGCCCTGGTAAACCAAGCTTTGGTGGCTCAGCCTATAATTCCTGCTCCTTAAGAAACTCCTCAGGAGGCAGGGGGTCTCAAGTTTAAAGCCTATCTATCCAGACTCAGAAAAGCCAAGTTCTATGCCTATATCCTGTGTAAGAAACTCTATTTTTGCCCATTAAAAAAAAGTCTAAGAAACACTATTTAAGTGGTTTCATTTCAGTAACATTTAAACTTGAGACCTTAACTTTACTAATAAATACTTGGTTTAGCCAGGTGGTGGTAGCATATGCCTTTAATCCTAACATTTAGGAGGCAGAGGAAAGTGGATCTCTGTGAGTTTGAGGCCAGCCTGGTCTACACAGATTTTCCCAGGATAGCCAGGGCTCCACAGAGAAACCCAGTCACAGAAAAACAAACTAAATAACTAAAAACAAAACAAAACAAAAAAAACCAAAAAAAATCTGTTCTGTGTATCAGACACGGTCTGGACAAAACTCAGAATTACACAAAAAAAACCCGGCCTATCTACTGATACGCAATGAAACTGGTTTTCCAGTCGATTTTAAGAGGGAAACACGGAAGTTAATTTAAAACAACACAAAAATACAACTCAGGACTCTTGTGTATAAGGCAATAGCATTTTGTTTATTGAAAATATTTATAAAGGAAAACTTTAGATTAATTTGCAAGACTGCTCAGTGATAGCCTTTGTAATTATTATACCCAAATATGGAGTTTTTAATATGCTGAATTTTATTCACAGAATAAACTACTTTTTGTAAATATTATCATACATTGCTGTGTGTTTCTTAAATGACAATTCTAAGACAGATTTCCAAATTTCTTATGTACACAGGCACACCTAAGATATGATATTTCTAAAATTCAAGCACACAAACAGACTTCATGCCTCAATAGCTGAACTTTCAGTCCCTGTAGTTGAAATTGCTTATATAGTAACAAAGACAGGCCAGCTTCCCTTTCATTAAAAACAAGGAGGCAGGGGTTGAGTATAACCTTTCACCAGCTGGTTTCCTGGACTATTCACATGGAAAGTCAGAGGCAGCACACACGTACTTTGGCAGCTATGCAGATATCTAAAAGCAGTCTTTAAATCTCAAAGGCTTTCCTGGAAATAAACATTCACAGGCAAGTTCAGGGGAAAAACTTCCAGCCTCTCAACGTTCACATGGGCTGAGCCTGAGTCTGTGTGCCCTGACATCTGAATCCGTTATACACATGTACAGTGTGTGTATCCACAGGTACTCAGTAACTACCATCAAAATCCCACTACGAGGTACTGACTCTACTTGGCCAGTGCTCATTTTTAGTTTGTAAAGTATTATGCATTGCACTCAGAGAAGTCTGGAGCTGCTGCTGCAGGGCAGCTGAGGATAGCTGTGAAACAGGCTGATGTGCACAGGACATGGTCCCCAACCAGGTGGCCAGCTCTCCTACATCTGCCTCAGCCACATTTTCAGCTCCAACCTAATGCACTCTGAGCTGACTTCCTCAAGTCATCCTCAGCCAGTCTTTCTTGAAAGGCTTTCTCTCTTTTCTGCTGGGTCTCAAGCTTACTTAAGAAATAGATGCTGCATGGGCTGCAGGACAGCCCAAGTGAGCTGCAGTAGCCTCTCTTTTCAAGCAGCTTGGAATGCACCACAGGAGGCAGCTGGAAGGGAAGACACTCTCCCACGCTTTGCATGGATAGAGCAAGGGAATAATAGTTTTCAAACCCTGTAAAGTGATACGTTCTCAGCTAATAACAGAATCAGGCAAGGCTAGAGGGAACCACCAGTAAAACAAAGCAACTGTAACTATCATGCATTTGTCTCCAGTTTTTGAAAAGTTTCTGCTCCATTCCTCTTACAAGGTTTTGTTTTGTTTTGTTTTTAAATTAGGTATAACATGCACAGAGTATCTATGAACCTAGTGTACTTGTGAACTGAATCAGAAGAATTCCTTCTTCCTTTATTCCCTAGCACCTGATTTGAAATATCCCAGTTTGGCTGGCTGGTTAGCCTGTTGCTATAATGCTACGAACGGAACACTGGGCCTGGCTTCTTTTTTTCTCAGCTTTTCCCATGGTTGTGCACTTGCAGGCACTTCATCCTCTCTGCAGTGTGAGGTTCCACTACATATAAAGTCAACATCTTAGTAAACCCCAAAGGCCGAGAAAAGTTAACACAGCAGGGTACAGCAGCCAATAACATGCAGATACAAACCATTTTCTTCCATTGAAAGCAAGTGTTTGGTTTCTGTATCTGTGTGTGCCTGCATACGTGTGTACAGTATATGCAGGTGTGTGCACTGTACTTGGTACAGGTCAGAGGCTGACCACGGGTATCTTCAGCTGTTCCTCACCTCACACTTGTGTGTGATGTACGTGCATACTCACTTGCGTGAATGTGGGTGTACATGCAGAAGTCAGAGGACAACCTGCAGTTTTCCTTCCACCTTAAGGCAGGTCACCACTGCATATACCTGGTTAGCTAGCCTGCAAGTATCTGGAAACTCTTCTTCCATTTCACTGTAAAAGGCCTGGGATTCTAGATCATCAGACCTAGATTTAGTTGGGCGGATTCAGATCCATTCCTCACGGTCAACCCTTTATCATTCACCCATCTCTCCAGCACTTCCACTCAATTTTTTGAGACAGAGTCCTTCACTGAACTTAAAACTCACCAATTTGCTAGCCTGGCTGGCCTAGTCACAGGGATGCCCTTGTCTCTGCTTCCCCAGGAACCACACCCGACCATTTACACTGGTGCTAGGGATCTGATCAGATCCTCCTGCTTGCATGGAAAGCACCTTGCCAACGGAGCCATATCCCTAGCTCCTAGACCAAGTATTTGAATTATGAATCACATAAGCCTGCAGGAATAAAAATAATGTCTCCGACTGCTTCCCAGCCTGTATGCCTAGCAGCCTAACCAACATAGAGAGAGACCTAGCA
>CM052702.1:60212517-60256101 GCA_028551405.1 Uromys caudimaculatus | reverse complement strand
CCCCCCACAGTAACCGAAGTCAATCTTCAGTACATTAGCCCAAGTGCTGTGAAGAAAACCAGCATTTTCAGCAAATGTAGGCAGCAGCCCAGAACACTTCCCAGTTCCTTCGCCACAGCTCCCCGTCTCCACGCTCCATTAACCCAGTTATCCCCTTCCGTGTTAGGAGATGACATGGAAACACACATAATTACTGCAGTATCTTATGTTCTCATTTAATCTGAGGAGATCTATGTTAGATTTAAATTCAGACACATTTGTGTCTGTTGCTGCTGCATTCAATTTAAAGCAGGCACAAACTTAGCTATGGCATCCCCGTGTGCTGTTATTAAAGCCATTCATCTGCAGTGATAGTGAACAATTCCTGATGTTTAACTTTATTCTCTTCATGTACAACAAGGAGTATTTTGTCTTATCTTTCACTTAGTAAAGGAACGTTCTAATTTTCTATAAACTAGTGAGCAATAAGCCCATGAGCTTATTAAATAAGAATGCATTTTACATTTGAAAAATAAAATATCTGGTGAGCAGATTTATATGCAGGAAGCTGAGGCTGGAATCAGTAATGACTTCACACTCATGGTACCATTAGCCTGGAGCATTTGAAGAATTTCTGTGAGTAAAATGACAAATCCTTAACCATGGTGAAGATGATGTCACAGCTAGGGAGAGCAGCAATAGTTCAATAGGCCAGGCATGACCCTGAGGTGCTGCAGATTCTGTAGGAGGTGAGATCTCCGAGCTTGAGCTGTAAGGGAGATTCACCTGTCTCTGACCTATGGAAGGAGTAGAAGATAATCTGGAAGGTCGGGTACCATTTGATTAAGCAACAAAGGATGGTGGGGCGTCTCTGAAGAAACTGAGAGCTTATGAGTGTAAAGTGCTGACTTGTTTAGGGGACAGTCAGCATAGGAGAAAGCTAGACCAGTGGGATGACCAGAGTGATGGTGCTAAACGCAAAGAACCCCCAAATGTCAAAAGTCTGACAGGGGTTACTTTCTAAACAAACAAACAAACAAACAAACCTACAGCCATCCCCTGCCCCTGCTATCCCTCACTCCTCCCTCTCTGCTGTTGCTGCCTCCAGCACCTGTCATCACCTGGCACGTGTTGATTATTTTATATCTGTCTCCCTCTGTACAGCAGATCCATTAGACTTCAATGAGTTATCCCAAGTCTGGAAACGCACGAGAAGTAACAGTGCTCCATAGGCGCTGGCTGCTGAGTCAGCACTAAGATTAAAGGGCGGTTACTGACATAAATGGGTAGTTACTTAGTTCACTTCAGAAACTGTGCTGACTGCATTTAGAAAGCATTAAGAATAAAGCAAGGGCCAGGAATTTAAATCTGTGGTATCACAATCGGACTTCAAAGCCTCATCTGATCCATTTTTAATACTGTTAACAGTCAGCTGGGGTCAGGGTTGGTGGAACTGACTATCCATAAAGATGGTGTGAATGAAATGGCATTAAGAGGCCCGAGTGGCTTTCCTCAGGGATCTTTCCCTAGGAAATTAGAATTATTACTTGTACTGGCTAGTGTCAACTTGACACAAGCTGAAGTTATCACAGAGAAAGGAGTTTCAGTTGAGAAAATGCCTCCATGAGATCCAGCAGTAAGGCATTTCCTCAGTGATCAAGGGGGGAGGGCCCCTTGTGAGTGGTACCATCTGTGGGCTGGTAGTCTTGGGTTCTATAAAAAAAGCTAGCTGAGCAAGCCAGGAGAAGCAAGCAAGCCAGTAAGTTACATCCCTCCATGGCCTCTGCATCAGCTCCTGCTTCCTGACCTGCTTGAGTTCCAGTCCTGACTTCCTTTGGTGATGAACAGCAGTGTGGAAGTATAAGCTGAATAAACCCTTTCCTCCCCAACTTGCTTCTTGGTCATGATGTTTCTGCAGGAATAGAAACCCTGACTAAGACACTAGCCATCACAACAAACTGCTTGCTGGGCATGGCGGAACAAGCCTATATACCTAGCCCTTCAGAATCTGAGGCC
The DNA here is from genome assembly GCA_028551405.1 of Uromys caudimaculatus. Classification (NCBI taxonomy): domain Eukaryota; kingdom Metazoa; phylum Chordata; class Mammalia; order Rodentia; family Muridae; genus Uromys; species Uromys caudimaculatus. Next base: position 60,254,106 of record CM052702.1, on the reverse strand, counting down.
ATTATTGTGAGTTTAAGGACAGCCTAGGCTGCATAGTAAAACCATTTCAAACAAACACACAAAACAAACCCAACCCAAAACAACACAAACTGCTACAAGATAGCATCTTCATCTTACTAGGATAAGAAAACAAATAATGCTTTAACAAAAGTCTGTATCAGAATATATGTATCTATAAAAGTAGATGACAACTCCACCTTCCTTTTCTGACCTTTACTAAGATAATGTACTGACTGCTTGATAATGTTGATGAGATACTTACTTCTTCAAAGACATATCTTGTTTGAGAGAAACAAATTTCTTATGACTTTGTATGTTTGAGAAATAAGATTCCTGTTTGACAATCTTAGGAAACAGACAACCTAAATTTTGTTAGTGGCCATAAAAACTTACTTGGCAACATTTATGCTTCATTTTTGAAAGTAGCAACAGCTCTAAATGTCCACAACAGTGAGCTATGTTTGCCTTAATCATAGGAAATAAATTGTGAAAAATTTTCCAATTGCTATAAAATACATTAAAAAGTCACTGGCTTTCTTCTCTTTTAAGCCTGTTCCTTGCTGGCTTTCTGCCTTTTGCTAGAACTTTAAACTCAGGCTATTTTCTAGGACTGTTAACATCACTAAGTGAAGCCAGGTGTCGCTGCTACTGTAGTCACCTGACCAGTAAATTATTCCGGATTGTAGTACAGCACATTTCTCTCTCCTTCTCTCTCCCTCTTTGTCCTATAAAACTAGGAATTGTGTAGTTCTTCCACTGTGATTTTTGGTAGTTTCTTTTACTGAAGCAAAAGTCCCTCAATGGCATCTGTTACCAGTTTATAATCCTGGATGGGTACACCATGAGACTGCATAGCCTCTGGAGGATTTCCTCAGCAGAAATTTAGGAAAAATAGACTACAAAATATCATACTGTTTACTAAATCAACACAAGGGGTGTCAAGTGCAAGGGAAAGGCCTGTTTCTTTCCTATCTGTACCACTAGCTATCTCTCTATGAACTAAAGACCACGAAGCTGTATTTGGAGAGGTGGGGGTGAGATCACAGCATGAAATTAATGTATGGCTATCAGGGTACAGGAGTCTGCATTTTTAACAAGTCCCGAGATGATTCTAACTCAGGTGTGGCCCATTAGTGCACAGTTAGAGTGACTGGAAAGGTCTCTTCCTCTTCCCAGGAAGCGCTGTCTCAGATACATTACCTGCAGAGCAGGGTTTATAGTCTGAGATTTTCACTTCCTCGGCAAGACACTTGCTAAACACTAGGGAGGTTTTGTTGGGGTGCCTTTTACAAAAAAACAAAAAACAAAAAACTTTGTATGAAGGCGTATCTCTGTTTTCAATAGTTAATTCTGTACTGGCAGAGAGCCAAGTGCAGGTAGGATTCTGGTATTGTCATTCTATGGCCAGTTGCTGGGTTTTCTATTTTGTAAACATTCTTTCTTTCTCATCTGCCTAAAGGCAATCTAGAGATGTTATCAGAGGCTGTGTCGCTGCTGATTGGTTATAAAAAAAAAAAAAGAGAGTTAATGGCCAATAGCTGGGCAGGAAGTAGGGGCAGAGTAGTGACCTTCCAGGCAAAGGAGTGACCCGGAGAGAGGAATTGTAGAAGAGGGAGAAATGACAGCCGACTCACAGGGGAACAAACAGGGATAACGGGGAGCAGAGAGGTCTACAGAGCTAGCCACTGGGCGGGTCTTTCAGCTTAAATTTAAATGGTAGCTGGGAGACTGCCCCAGCAAAAGCCTAAGCTTTAAACTATAACAGAAGTCTGGCATCATTAAAGTCCTGCTATAAGGCTTGCCTGTTGTTGTGTTATGTTGTGGATTACTAGGTGTCATGTGTGTGACTGTAGAGGCCAGAAGAGGGGGTTGGGTCCTACAGAACTGGAGTTACGGGCAGTTGTGAACCATAATATGGGTGCTGGGAACTAAACTCTGCAAGGACAGTAAACACCCTTAACCACTGAGTCATCTCTCCAGCCCCTGGAATCATTCCGTTATTAAGACTGTTTACCTATTGCAAGACCATTTAAAAATCTTAATCTACTTGGCCCAGTTGATCTGACATAGACATAGTGTGGCCAATGGTTAATAGATCTTTGGCAACATAATATCCTTTTCAAATCTTAGAAGCAATGCTCAAGCTGAGCTACATAAAATCATGTCTGTTTTTAAACCTAAGCCTTAGTTTCTTCAGTTGAAGTGGTTATAATTGTATCTCTTGAAAGAGTTGTATGGAGTCAGTAAGATAGCAAAGTCTACTACTTAGCTCGGTATTGGGCACATAATGTATCTTCTGCCCCTGAGAGGCATCACTGCTTAGAAAATGCTTCCAACCCCTGGCCCAGTCTCCCTATCCCAGCTGGCAATGAAGCTCAGCGATAGAGTGAGCCCTTGCCAAGCACGAATCCCGGGTTTGATCACCACAAAAACAACAGTCTTTCTGTCTCAACAGAGTCCCATTGTTGATGCTTGTTCATAGCAAAACATTTGCTAATTTTCCCAAACCTTTATAAGCCCTTCATGTGTAAGAAAATGGTTTGTTATGGACAGTTGTAAACTGAAGTCAAACAGTTTTTGGAGACCATATCCACTCCAGGTCTATGGTGTCTCTATGAGAAACAGCATGGCGAATGAACGAGTTCATATAGAATTAAACAATGGTACAACTGTGGAATTCTCTCTGGAGAAGGCTGGTCTTTTAAATTAACAAAATAAGACACTAAAAGCCAAAAAGGAGATCATCTAAGAGGTTTAAAAATAAACTAGAAAAAGCTTAAATCTCAAGGTTAATTCCTACTTTATGGAAAGAAATTAAGCATTCCAAAGCAAAGGCAAAAGGAGAACAAGAGAATAAATACTGTATGACATTAATCACAATAAGGAGTGCTTTCATCCTGGCTGAAATATATTCTTAAATCAACTTCAAAATGTAGCTGCATTTGTAGGCTTAACAGAATGAAAGCCACAGGACGGTAATTAACATAATACATCATCTTGTGGACTGTTCACAGACTCTGACAGGGCCCGTTGAGATATTGCTTATTAGAGACCATACAACAGTCCTACCATCACCACCTTTTTATTACACTGCCAGGCACTGAATCAAGAGTACTTTCTGATGTGTCTGAATATCTGCCACTGGTGTAATACATAAAATATACAGCGTGCTGCTGCCAGCAGACTCAGAAATACAGCATAGCATATACAATTCCCAGAAACAATCTTGCTTTTCACTCTTACTTTCCTTGACTGGAGGCAGGGCTGAAGACATAAATTCATTTCCCAGATTCCATACTGAAGCCGCAGCTGTGCCCTCGGCAGCTAGCCCTCCTACCGTTCCTTCCTTACTGATTTAAGATGCAGCACAGAGTATCTTACACAGGCATTTTCAATCAACCCATACATGTTTTTCCAGTGCTTTAACATGATCCCTAAAAGAAACATCGAAAGATTCAATGGTATATCACTTTTCAGAGTAAAAATTAGTCTCTTCAGAGTTCAGGAATTCAGCCTTGACAGCACCGCACTTCAGTGAGCTGACACACCCTTGACTTTGCTGTGCATACCTAACTTTTAATTTCTAAGCAGCTCAAATTAGAAAATAGGTGGTTTAAAAGAGCAGTTATTCATATACGAAAAGAGTACTTTAGGATAATATAAATCCTGCCCCCCTAGGAGATAAAAAAAATAGCAAAGATTAAAACAAAAAAAATCAAAACAAACCCCCCCTACCCCGAGAGATTGTCATTGGATACATTTTGATATTCCAGTTACATTCTCCTTCCTTTAGTGAAGTGGAAACTTCTGTTTTTTGTTTTTTTTTTTAAGTCATTTACTTCAAATGATGGTTGGCTGGGGCACACAGGTGAAAGGATGTCTTGCTAAAGCAGACACACGTGAAAGGATGCATGTTAAGAAGGAATATAACTATAATTCAGCAGATGGTAGACGACACTGGACGGTATTTGTACGCCTTGCCATTCCTTACTGGTCATTGTTTGTTGTGACTTCATAGGGAAAAAAATGCACCAAAAAACTTCTGGTGGTGTCTGGCGGCTTCTTGCCCTTCTGTGGACTTGGGTGGACTGGCAGAGTGAAGCAGAAGTTTCCAGATGCATCAGCTGATGCAGACTCATGCAATGTTTTCCCGAGGCAAGACCTGTGGAAGGACACGTGATGTTCGGAAGGAGTATAAATAGTGACGCACACAGTGACGGTGGGCTTACATAGTTAGCTCTGCACTGCTTCTTGGTCTCCAGTCTTTGCTGATCTTCACTTTGTTGAGAGAGGCAGGACAGAGAACTTCTCCTGGCATCCCTGCTGGTCCCGGTTGCTCCTACTGACTTGTGCCCATTCGGCAGAGACCTGGCAGTTTTTCCTGGGGCGTGCCAACGCTGCTGACTCATGTTTACTATCCTGATACTACTGAACTAGACTGCTGGTGGTATCCTGACAACTGGAGAGTAAAATCACCTCAAGGAACTACTTCTAAACAGCATACAGCAGAGCCTAGAGGCTTCTTTTGGATTGATCTGCTGTTGCTGATTTGTGAACGGTGTGAATCGAGCTGCCACTGCTGATATCCTGACAAAGCAGATTGGATTTTCTCCAAAGAACTATTTCTAAACAGATCCACTTCCCCCATATCATAATAACCTTTCTTTTCCACTGCCTCCGCTGGGTGGAGGGCTAGAAGGGAGGTTAAAGCATTTAAGAACCCTTATTTTTTTATTTTTATTTTTTTTCTGAGACAGGGTTTCTCTGTGTAGCCCTGGCTGTCCTGGAACTCACTCTGTAGACCAGGCTGGCCTCGAACTCAGAATCCACCTGCCTCTGCCTCCCAAGTGCTGGGATTAAAGGCGTGCGCCACCACTGCTCGGCTAAGAACCCTTATTAAAAGTAGGTTTTAAAAATCTAAGCCAACACTTTACTGCTGAGGAAGAACCCAAGGTGTTGCACATAACTAGCAAAATGTCTACGGCTTGACCCATTGACCCACACCCTCAGACCTCAATTTAAAATCTAATTACAAATACTACCCTTTAATTACCATGAATAGAGTCCACTCTGTCCTAAAGTCCTGTCTGCAGTCTTTGTTTTCTTTTTGTGTCCTATTTTGTTTTTCTCTGGAAGTACTGCTTTCTCATATACTCAAGAGGAAATCCGCTGCTAACACAGCCTGGCTAAGATACCATTCCTGATGCATTCCTTCCTGTCACTCAGGATTTGGAATTGAACTTACTATCCACAGTTGACTGAGAAATCTCTTCACTTGACTCTAGAGCACTCCTTATGCCCACTACCACGCCGGTTCAACCGTTCACACTGCAGCAAGAACAAGACTTCCAGGGAAGACACAGAGGGAGCCACGATGAGTCAGGGTGTGCTGGGCAGATGGGGGGGGCAGTTTGAGCACTGTGAACAGGAGGAGCTGCAGACACAAGGGTGGACAGGAACAGTCTGATCTGAGTAGCCTGCCCTGCCACCTGAGACCATGGCAAAGTCCTGGCCATGCTGCCACTGAAGGCCATGTCTGGGTCCTTGGCCATGCAGCGGCAGGGGTCTGTGTCAATGTCTCTGGCTCCTTTTACCACCAAAGGCCATTCAGAAGTCCCTGGTCTGGGCTGCCACCTGGTATTATGTTAGTGTCCCAGAGCTGTGCACTTGGGAGAGCAGGTCCTGATGGCCAAGGTGCCTCCACTGAGCAGTGTAGTAGAGCTGGATCTGGTGGCGAGGGTGAAGGAGACTGGGCACCAAGGGCAGGAGAGCAGTAGCCCTAGTCCTGCCCCTTGAAGGTTGCAGCTTTATGTGAGCTAACTTGGGCAATGCTGGAGAGCAAGCCTTGGCAGTATAGGTGCGGGAGAGCTGGTGGGCTGACCAACTCAGCTACCACCCAGGCCCAGACCTAAGGCTTGAGTTGGTCCAGCCCAACATCTACCCCACCTACGAATTGCTAGAGAACATGAAGGGGCCAGCCCTACAGATCCAAACCTCAGGATCTCCATGGCAAAGGGCAACAGCAGGGTATCCCAGAGGAATTCAGGTGAGGATCCAGCACTGACAGCGCAGCAGAAGCCGGAGGCCTCGAACCAGGCCAGTGACTCACTGCAGTGAACACTTGCAAGCGAAGCTGTGTGGGCGCTGTGTGCACTGTGTGAGGGGACAGGGAGGACAGGGAGGTGAGTGGGATCAGAGTGCATGGTACGAAATCCACAAAGGAAGGGGAAAGGTTAAAACAGAAAAGCCTCCTAAACCCCACGTACGTCCGGGCTGTTCTCCGGCTCAGCCCCCCCCCCCCCAGCAGGCCCAGTCTTCACTCCTGCCCAGTGACGCCTCTTCCTTCAGTAACTCAGGGGTGGCTCTAGTTAAAGAGTTTGCACACCACACGTCCTCCCTCAGGAACACCTCTGCCCTCCATTCCTCACGCTCTCCTCCTTCACTCACGGCCAAAGGCCATTCCTCAGGGATCTTCCCTAACCCTCCCCTGACCCCAACTGATCTCACATCTTTCCTGCCATAGCATCTCTAACAATGTATGACACACCTGTGTGAACATCTGGCTAACATCTGTGACAGAACGGTAGAGTACAAGCTTCATGAAGTAAGGGGCGATTTACCTTCACATGGATCCACCCATGACTGAAGAAATGAAGAGCAGGCATTGATGAACACATAGGTGAGTGAATGAGTATCAAAACATATACAATAAAACTGTTAAAATACAAAGCGACAAGAAAACAGAAAGTTATGCCCTATTCTTTTAAAAGGGATTTACTACTACTTTTGAGAAGATGTGTGTCATGGTGTGTGTGGAGGTCAGAGGACAATGTTTGGGAGTCAGTTCTCTCCGTAGAGTGTGTGAGTCTTGGAGACTGGACTCAGGTCGTCTGGACTGTTAACAAAGTGCTTTCATCTGCTGAGCCACCTTGAAGGCCATATGTCCTTTTTCTTTCTAGAGATCTTCTATTTGTATATCTGTTTCAACTTTCAACAAAATACATCCAGTGGCTCAACGTGGGAGGCACAGCTTCAAGTGCCTCTGCGCATGTGCACTGTAGTTGTCAGACCCTGATTTCACCCCTTCTGTGAGGACAGCCAGAGTAGCCGGAGACTAGAAGTAGGAAAGAAAGAGGAGCTTTGGCAGTGAGGTGTTTGGAGGACTCAAACAGAGAAGATGCTGTCTAGGTGTAGAACACTGCTTTGCAGGTAAGGAGGCTGCTGTGACACAAGAGAACCATCCCCTTGGTCAAGAGCACAAGCTTGGGCACCAGACTCCCAGGGTCAGGACCATACACCTGCCACCTGGTTATTACAGCGTGACCTTCAGTAACTTCCATCCTCCTGTGACTTAGCCTCTTCATCTGTAGAGTGGTGTTTGTATCATTCTATTATTATAGCATTGTAAGAGCTGAATTATCATTAATTTTAAAAGGCATTAGAGATCATAAGCATGTCAGCAGAGTTGGCTGTTACTGCTGCTATCTTACACTCCCTGGTCAGTGAGCTAACCAGCAGTGACCCACATCCTGAAAGGGGGCTAGGAAGCTAAGGAAGCACTGCTCTGTCAGGTGCGTGACACTTGGGAGGCAAAGGCAGGAGGATTTCCACAGGTTCAATGCTGGCCTGGTCTATGTAGTAAGTTCCAGGATAGCTAGGGCTATATGGGGCAACCCATCTCAAAACACCCAAGAGTCACCCCTGTCATCAGTTCATTAGTAAAACATTACTGAAGGATGTAATGGTCCCTGTCATGAGCTTGTCCAATCTCTCTGGCTTCAGCAACTGAGAACAAACATAGCATGAGGTATCATATGACGGGCATGAAATGAAACAGGATATCCACTACACAAGTTACCAGAAACATCTGATTAGAAACCACTTCTCTTCTGTTTACACCTCATTTTTATGACTGCATATTTTAGTCAGTACAAATAAAAATATGAAGACATCTTATATAGAAAATGCATAATAATGTAAAAAACAAAAAGCAGCTATTAATCAACCTGAAGTAAAAGACGCATGGTACATAAAGCACAAAGAAAACAAATAACATAAAAATGGAAATGTGTAAGACTCTAATAAATTACCTCCTTCTGAATTGAGTTATTAATATTCATTAAATTCCACCCAAGAAGCAATAACCTAATGGATAGAAGGAAGATGCTAATTCCTCTAAGTGGGTCAATGATGACAATAGAGCACATTCTAGAAAACCTCGATGCAAAATGAAAAATGTTTTTCTATGTAGATCAGCATTCTACCACCCAGTTATACGTACAAGCAAAAGAGAAAATTAAGGCCTTTGACAATGAGATGACTCCTTCCCATAATAGTGAACAACTACACAGTAAACATTACATACACAGACCACAGTCATCTGGAAAATAAAGATTCTAGACATTGTTTTCAAAAAAGACATAATTGTGTGCTTTGAATCAAATCTCAGTTAGAGTCATAGAAACAATAGCTATTACAATTTTTATATGAAGTCATTTTTTTCTTGAATGAAATCTAGTCATTAAAGTACTGTAAGTTTGCTTTAACTCTCAACTACACTTAACTACTTTATTAACTGACTATGTTTATTACTGATTATGACTATGAGGCCTTCAAACCGTCTTGATTGTACATCTCTATATGGAAAAGCTGATTTTTAAAAAATTAACTTTTCTAGTTGACATGCAAAATAATGGATTTCATTATGACATCTCAATACATATAGGTTCATTGGTAAAAAACATTTTGAGTTAACTCCTCCAAGAGTGGTGCCCCACCTCACTGCCTTTCATCCACCCTGCTGTCATTCAATATATTAAGAACCAACGAAGTCAAATTCTTAGTATAAATAAAAAGCAACAAATCTAATATTTTCTTTGGGTACGACAACAGATCACTGTCTGACTATATTGTAGACCAAAGAGCTGAATTGCTCAAACATTGCTTTGCTACTTGATTATTATTTTGTACTTATATTTTATTATTCTCCAATTATTATGAGCTATATGTACTTCTATAGGGAAATCAACAACTTTGTTCCTATAAATCACATTGAGATGAAGAAAGGTGAATAATGGTTTACTTACTTGTACATACATAATTAGACCCAAGTAGCAAGATTTACTAGTCACTGCTGAATTGAGTGAGAAACATATGGATGCTTCCAATGTTCTAAAATTATCGTATTAAATATGGCCACACAATGAAAATATACTTATGATCATCATTTAATACAGAAGTGTAAATTCAAACCACAATGAGATACAGCACTTCACATCCTGTTTTGATTTAGTTAAAATTAAAGGCAAAATGCAACATATGTTGGCTGGAACTAGAAGTTAGAGCCACATATGCTGACGGGAAGTGAAATGGCACAAGCACTTACAGAAACCATTCAGCAGTCCTTAAGGTGGCAATGTAGAGGTACTGTGTGATCTGCGAAGCTCACCTCCAAGGTCCGTGCTGAGAGACCTGGAAACATCTGCCACATGAAAACCTGACCCTGAGCATTCACAACTGAGATGTTTCCATTAAGGGACAAAAGTCAGAAGCAAGCAGGGGATGGCCCCAAACACACGTGTGTGCATCAGATCCGTGTCTGTGTGTGTGTGTGCCCTAAAGCCATGTGTGTGGGGGTAGCACTGACTGAACTGATGAGTTACTGATGGCAAAATGAGGCTATGAAGTTGGGAGGGAGACATGGAGGAAGAGTCCAGGAGGGATTGGAGGAGAAAGTGGGGTGAATAAAATATATATACATTGTAGGGCTGGAAAGATGGCTCAGTGGTTAAAATCACTGGCTGATCTTCCAGAGGACCCACCTAGGTTTGATTCCCAGCACCCCCGTGGTGGCTCACAACTATTCATAAATCCTGTTCCGGGGGATCTGATGCACTCCTCTGGCCTCCAAGGATGCGAAGACATATGTACAAAACACCTATATGCATAAAAAAATATAGCTCACAAACATGGATGAAATTCTTAAAGAATAACATTTTTTTTAAAAAAAATCAAAAGAGCCTAAATAAAAATTAGGATTGAAGGTAAAGGTGGGGGGAGCAAGAGGAATGGCGTTCACAGACACTAGCCAGTGGTGAGAGGCACAATTCTGGGACTGTATTAGAAACCATCACTGGACTTAGATGGGTCAATTTTATGTACATGAATTGGCTGCAAATGCACATTCTTCTAAGGCAGTGAACTGTCTGGGCACTGTGACGTCACATGCCCAGCCTTCACGCCTGACCCCTGCCTGTCTATCATCGCAAGCCTGCCTTCTCCCCTGAATCTGTTCTCAAGCCACACTCCATTCCTTGCCTCTTCGGTTTTCCCATGTAAGCACAGTCCTACCATCTCCGTTCATGGTCTCTCTGCAATGCTCTTCCATGTGTTCTTGAAGGCCAAATCACTACATCCACATTTCACTACATCTATGCACTGGAAATAAGTGGTCTGTCTACCCCCTTTAAACGACAGTATCCCCACGGACAGGGAACTGGACATTCATCTTTGAATTCTTCACCACCCCAGCACAAGTGTTTGTCGTATCACATAGCTAGCTGATCTTGAAAATTGTTAAATGCAAATACTTGTCTAGATGCTTAGTGGGGGGTGGGGAGGACTAAGACACAAGGCTTTCTTGTTCCTGATGTACAGACAATCTTTATGTTAAAGTTAGCTCCTTTTAAAAAATGATTCTCAGAAAAATAAATGATTTCTTTTAATCTTTTGGGGATATAACCAAACAGCCTAACCTGTGGACAAGGAATAGACATGACGTGGAGATAAAAGGGGGAGAGAAAGCAACAGTTTAGGCTACAATCAGAATCGTCTTCACTTCCTAAGGAGTGCCCCAGCGAGCGAGTGACAGGAAGTACTGGATGGCTCAGTGTTACTGGAGCTCAGGCTCTCCTCGGTGCCTCACCTTACAATTTTGCATTTGGTTTTTATAAACACATTGTTGTTAATTTGTTTTTTGTTTTTGTTTTGTTTTATTTTTTCAAGACATGTCTGTGTAGCCCTGGCTGTCCTGGAACTCACTCTGTAGACCAGGCTGGCCTCGAACTCAGAAATCCACCTGCCTCTGCCTCCGAGTGCTGGGATTAAAGGCATGCGCCACCACTGCCCGGCATTGTTGTTAATTTGTAAATGTGGTTGCTAGCCAGCAGGAGTCATCGATTAAAAAATATCCTACTCTAATTCTGTACAGCCAGGCTGCCTGCTACACAGCTCTCAGACACCTCTTTTTCACAGGGAAGATGGTGGTAAAAAGACTTGAATTTGTTCATGGTCTCATATCTTTCAACACTTCTGTCTCATGCTTTCCTGTAAGGAAGTATGAGAAAGGGGAAACAGAACCTTTCTGTAAGAAGACACACACAGATCTTAGAGGAATATGGTAACATAGAAGAAGAGTATACGTATATATATGTACATGCAAGTATATGTACACACAAGTGTAAACATTTTACATATCCCTGTCCTTTAGCACACTGTTCAAGTACATGCCAGTATGTCTCTAAAGGAATAACCTTTTCTGCCCATATAAAGCATCTTACACTCACTGCACGTAACAGTAGTAGGTAGCTTTGTCTGTGCCCATCTCAGGTACATAACTTGTCCTAGAAACTTCGTCCTGACTCCTCTCTCTAGCTATGTGGCTAACCAAGGACTGAACTGAACATTATTTCTGGAGTAGAGCCCTGATGCTCCTAAGACTGGATCAGGGGTTAGGACATGTGCTGTGACATGGGTTCTATCAACTGACAAACACGACAGCAGCTAGCACAACTAACTTCACTCCACGCATAAGTCAGGGGTTGGAGGTGAGGCGAATCTGTGCTAAGGAAGCCCAGGTTGAAGACAGCAGAAGCTAGATGGCATTTGCACCCTGGAGAAATCCTTGCCTGAAGATCTATAAGGCAATTAATTTCTTCCTCCAGTTTAACTCAGTTTCTATTTCTGACAAAAGAAACCATTAATTATTGTGTCATCATGAACCAAATAACAGGAAGCAACATATACCTTTATTAATTTTTAGAAGCTCATTAAACTCAATTTTACATTAGTAATTTTTCAAAAAGGACAGTGAACAATTGAGACTATAGCACTCCTTTCTGAACATATTTTGTTTCATAACAAAACCATGAGATAAAAATTTTAAGAAAAAAATACACAGAGAACAATGAAAGTAAAAACTAGAAACAGACTCAATTGCAAACAAAAATGTGATACATTAACTCACTGGAAATGGGAACTATTCAAGAAATGACATCAAATCCCACCCCCAATATATTCTACTTTAGAGCTTTAAATGTCAAAGGAGAGAGAAGGAAAGGAGGACATAGAAGCAGCAGAGAAACAAACAGATTAGTAAAAATGACTTCATTCTATTTTTTAAGTGTGTGTTTTGGCTGCATGTATGCAGAAGGCAGCACAGGATCCCCTGGAGGCTGAGTTATGGCTGGTGTGAGCCACCATGTGGATGCTGAGAAGTGCGTCCTACCCTGCAACAGCAACAACCGCTCTTAACTGCTGAACCATCTCTCCAGCCCCAGATAACTATTTTTAAAATGGTTTTTTTTTTATCATTGCAAATGCCTGGGATCTATGCCAGCTCTATCACTGAGACACACCACACCTCCTAACTCTTTATCTGATCTCAAGGTAGGGAAAGGACTTTCTGAATAAAATATCAAAGGCAGAAAAGATGTCAGATTAAACAGACACGAATGAAAGAATTGTTATCACAAGAAAGTTTAAGAAAATCTATACTTCCTAAGATAGCACCAACAAAATTAGGACCCAATATATTTTCAACAGACATGTCAGACCGGGCTATTATTTCTAACACATTCAGGTCACATGTCAACTCTTCAGCCAAGGACAGGCTGCGTGTAACAGCAGTCTCATGATGGCCACACAATGGGAGATTTTCTCTTGCTTAGTTGTATCATACCTCACAGTGCCACAGTGCGGTGCACTGGCTGCCTGTGAGGTGAGGCTGTGCAGACAGACACTGGAGTGCAGCACACACCCTGTACACAGCACAGCACTTAGAGGTGACTGAGTGTATTCCTCTATATGCTAACTAAAACTCTGTAACCAGTTTAATGTACTACACATAAAAACAATAAGAGGAAGAAAAGAGCCTTAGGTAAGTCCTTTAACAGGAACTAAAGACGAAGGTGAAGACCATCCAGTAGCAGGAGAAAGCAGCTCCACCTTTCATGCTCCCCCCCCCAAGATCTTCCGAAGAGACAAGATGTGGAGGAGGAAGACAGTGAAATTAATGATTCTGACTGTGAAAGCCTCTGCTAATGTGGGTGTTTATTTCTTGGTTTTTAACTAAACTAGCTTAAAATGCCAAAAAAAACAAAAAAACAAAAAAAAACCCCTCAGACTAAAAATAATAAAAGTTTAATGAAAGAAAATGTTTTTATCTTTCTACAATGAATTATTTCTTAAGGTGAATGTTATTATAAGAGTCAAAAGCTTAAAATTTGCTGGGCAGTGGTGGCTCATGCCTTTAAACCCAGCACTTGGGAGGCAGAGGCAGGCGGATTTCTGAGTTCAAGGCCAGCCTGGTCTACAGAGTGAGTTCCAGGACAGCCAGGGCTACACAGAGAAACCCTGTTTCGGGGGGGGGGGGGGAGTTTAAAAAAAACAACAACAACTTAACAGTTGTAAGACCAAAACAGGAACAATAATCCTTGCAAGCTAATGGGAAACCAGAAGAGAAAAACAGACCTTGTTGGTTAAGGTAACAAGTTCCTGCTTGTCCTGTGTAAGTCCTTGCAAGTAAAGGTCTCCATCTGTAATTAAGAAGTGTTCCTGATTCTTAGATCTGGTGTAAAGCGCTTCGGGTTCATTCACAGGAGGCATACACTTTGTTCCTTCTCTTTTCATTGCATCTTTCTAACAATGTGTAACAGCCAACTCTCTCCACTGTGAACACCTTATCTCTCCTATAAAAGCGACTTCAAGCGGCCAGCAGGGGCTGCTCTCTCAGAGCCTGACTTAGGGGAAGCAGTCAGCTAGCCAGTCCCAGGTGCATCTCAAAATGCAGCTTGCTCTAACTGAAGATTTGGTCTTTTCTCCACAGAGAGTCTCAGGTTTAACACTGTAAGCTAAGGTTACGTTTTCACTGAAGAAGACAGTTTGTTTTTTTGTTTTGTTTTGTTTTGGTTTGGTTTTTTGGTTTTTTGGAGACAGGGTTTCTTTGTGTAGCCCTGGCTGTCCTGGAACTCACTCTATACACCAGGCTGGCCTCAAACTCAGAAATCCACCTGCCTCTGCTTCCCAAGTGCTGGGATTAAAGGCGTGCATCATCACTGCCCAGCAGTTTTTCTTTTTTACAATTTAATTACTTATTATATGTGAGTACACTGTAGCTGTCTTCAGACACCCCAGAAGAAGGCATCTGATCTTATTACGGATGGTTGTGAGCCATCATGTGGTTGCTGGGATTTGAACTCAGGATCTCTGGAAGAGCAGTCGGCACTCTTAACCGCTGAGCCATCATGAGAAGACAGTTTTAAAGTGAGCTGCACACAGCTGGAGTACAGCTTGCAGCCTCCAGCAGCGTACAGTCATCTTCTGTGGCCTGCGGCCTTAATCCTGCTGACATGCTTCAAAGCCTTATTAAGAATGCCTGGCAGTGGTGGTGCACGCCTTTAATCCCAGCATTTGGGAGGCAGAGGCAGGTGGGTTTCCGAGTTCAAGGCCAGCCTGGTCTACAGAGTGAGTTCCAGGACAGTCAGGGCTACACAGAGAAACCCTGTCTCAAAAAACCAAAAAAAAAAAAAGAATGCCTGGGTCCCCATGAAACCTGCTAGACCCAGGTTTACCAGAAAAGTTGGGTAGGTTAATGACCTTCATAAAATCAGGAGTACTGATAAAAGACATAAACTGTTAACTAAACTCAGATAATTTAGTTAAAACCCAAGAAATAAACACCCACATTAGCCCATCCAACACCTGCCAGCGGCCATCATTAACCGCTCCGAGTTCACTCAAAATGAGTCGTATCTGCTTAAGCAAACTGTGTTAGATGGGAGCACAGAACATCTGTACACTTATCCAAGTGCCATTTACAATATGGCATCAATAAATGAATCTGAGATGCACTCCCCCCCAAAAGAGTATGCTAATGCCTGGCCCCTACTCACTCACCACAAACAACTTTGGGTCCTACAAATTCCATGCAGGGTGTGTGATCTAAAAAGCACACGATTTATTTTTTATCTATTATATTTTCACAGTACTTTTTTTATTTTTAGCTATGTTTAGACTCAGAAGCACCTGCCACTGTACAATTATCTCCATTACGCATTATAGTAGCATGTTACACAAGTTTGTAGCCTTGGAGCACATACACTCATAAAAATTATTTTGTAAATAAAAAAGGGACCCATAAAGGAAATACGCTACTTTTCTTATTGTTGTGACCAAACACCTGGCAAGAAACATCTTCAGCGAAGAGGTCGTGTTTGGTGTATACAGTCCATTACGGTGGGGAAGGCATGGTCGTGGTGGCTCCTTGGCAATGGGAGCCTGTGGCAACTGCTTGCAGAACATGGAGTGGAGAAGGGGGATGCTGGTGTGCGCCTGGCGCTCTCTTAGTAAGAGGGCCCCCACCTGCAGCTAATGGATGATACTGTCCACTTCAGAGTAGGTCTTTCTTCCTTAGTTAATCCTCTCTGGAAAAGTTGTGTCTCCTAGGTGATTCTAAACCCTGTCAGATTGATACTGTTACTTTTTGTCCTAGTTAGGGTTACTGTTTCCATGATGAAAAGCCATGACCAAAAGCAAGCTGGGAAGAAAGGGTTTATTTGGCTTGTGCTACCACACCCGTAGCCCATCACTGAAGGAACCAAACAGCAGGAACCTGGAGGCAGGAGCTGATGTTGAGGCCATGGAGGGATGCAGCTTACTGGTTTGCTCCCTCCCTGGCTGGCTCAGTCTGCTTTCTTACAGAATCCAAACCAAGGACCAACAAACAGCCTGGGGGTGGCCTCACCCACATGGAGGCCACATCAATCACTAATAAAAAAATGCCCAATAGGCTTGCTTGCAGCCCTATCTTATAGACAACTTTTCTCAACTGAGGCTCCCTTCTCTAGTTACTCTAGCTTGTGTCTAGATGCATAAAACTGGTACAACCTCACAGAAGGTTACACATGAGTATATTTAAGAAACAAACATAAAAAGCTACGGCTAGTAATTCTACTGGTATCTGTCCACTCTCCTCACTGCTAAAGTCTGTTGAGTCAAACAACAGGAATGATGTGACAGTCAAGGCTTTATACCTGAGCATTTCACAACTTTAGGAATTCAGTTCTGAACTGAAACAAGAATGATCTCCTACCAGGGGACAAAACTTAAGAAATATCAGTACCGTGTCAACGAGTTACAGTAATATCTCTGACACGCTAAAAGACTGGAACTGTTGCTGGACTCCACAGACAAAATTTATTCCAAGTCAGTAAGACTGCTAGCCTACCGAGTACTCAGCCTGATGTTTAACCTGCCTTTAAGAAAACAATGTAACACCGAGTACTCAGCCTGATGTTTAACCTACCTTTAAGAAAACAATGTAACAACCAACCTTACTTGTCTTGGATTTTTTATGTAATGACCTTTACAACCTAAGTTAATGCATAGCTGTAATCCTTTTTTTTTTGAGAATGTCTCTTTCTCTCTCCCAGAACTCGTTATGTAGACCAGACTGGCCTCAGACTTACAAAGGTCTGCCTCCCCTTGGACTGCTGGGATTAAAAGTGTACACCCCATGCCTTGCTCCTAGAGTAATACCTCTATGTTTTAATAATCATTTGCTGAAAACAGCAAAAACAGAGGTTGAAAGTCATCTTATAAAATGAGTATCAACCATAAATGTTGAACATAACAAGTGGATATTGCCTGATAAACAATACTATCTGTTATCTGGATCAGCTGGGGTCAGTGATGAAACTCCATGTAAAAACTCTGTTAAAGGTTTTTGCAGAGCAGCCCTCATTCTTTCCCTGTGTGATGCTTTCTGTGCTGTTCAATAGAGTTGAGAGCGAAGCCCTTAGTAAGGAAGACAGAGATAAACCCACAGGGCCGCCTCCAGGCAGGTACAGATACACACTCACAGGACAGGCAGGGACGTGGAGAGTGAAGTAGAGAGTTCAAGCCTGGGCTTGCTTTTGGTAAAATGACACCAATGGGAGGGGCTCTGATTTCCTTAATGCCACACCTACATATCCCTGGTAACTCTCAGTTTGTTATTAATGTAGCCAAGTGGACTATACAATGCCACCAAAAATGGAATAACTTCTCTGTTTTAGGCTGACTCCATGAGTCATTTATCAGTTTATTATTATTTAAATAGAATTTATAAAGCCATGTAGTATTATTGTAAGGATCTGATAAAGGCTTATGCTTCCAAGGTGTTCAGGTGCCTGTCCTTAATTTTGGCTATTTTCCCCCCAGGACATTTCTCTTTTGTTTAGTCCCAATTGTGCTTGATACATTAACTGTGTAGAGTCCACTTATACTGTAACCACATACATTTGTATGTGTGTGTGATCAAGTATAAATAAATACGCAAACACAGATAAGTAAATAAGTTAAAATTTAAAATTTAGAATATAGAACCTAGGTTGGGCTCTAGGAAGTCAAAGTGAATTATGTTAAGTTTATGTAACTCTCACAAAAACAGAAGTGTCAATTAGGTTTTTATTAATCTCATTGCTGTTTCCAGTCCAGTTTCTCTGAAGACAACAGCATGTTGAAATTTGGTATCTTCCCTCAGAATGGTGGGCCAGAACACGAGAACCACCTTGGAAACCTGCCATTACTGGCTCTTCAGAGTGCTTTTCTTGAACATTCTACCCTAGGCCAAACGAACTCTCATTGTCAAATTTTTCTTGTAAGAGTAATGTCAGATCAATTCACGACTGGATGCATTATATGCTATCTTTGGTTATGCCTAATTTTTATAGCTGATATAAGAGGTGCAATTGCAATAAAAAAGAGAATCCTAATGTAACACATGTACTAAAGAAAGAATTAAAACCACTTCTTTGCTGGGCTGTGGTGGTGGTGGTCCATTCCTTTCATCCCAGCACTGGGAAGGCAGAGGCAGGTAGATCTCTGTGAGTTTGAAGCCAGCATGGTCTATAGAGTGAGTTCAAGGACAGCCAGGGATACAGGAGAAACCCTGCCTTGAAAAACAATACAAAACAAAAACCATGTCTTCTTCGAATAGGCTGAATGTCTTTTCCAAATCATCATACAGTGACATTCAAATGTGGTTTACAGTGAGTTTCACAACTTGCTTCACAGGCTGGTGTAAGTCAAAGCAGCAGCCTTGGTGCACTGGTGAACACATAGACAACTCCAAAAATGTATTTCTGAACTGCTTCATTAAATACGATTTGAGAATATAGAAAACTCTGCCAGGTTGTCTCCTATTTTAAAAAATGAGGGGATAAACCATTTCACTTTTAAATGAAAAGTACTACTTATACCCTCCATCTATTAAAAATGGTATTTCCTACTGTAAAGACGTTTCCTACTGATAAACATGTGTCCTGCAATGTGAACACTGGCCTATGTCTACAGGATTATACAATAACTAAAGTATAAAGTACTTTAAATAACTGGGCATGGTTATGCCTGTAATTCTAACCTTGGGAGGGGGAGGAAAGAAGGTCAGAAGTTCAAGACTTTCCTGTGAGAGGTAGGTGGGACAAGGCGGGGAGAGGGAGGTGAGGAATAAAAACTATGAATGAACACATAATGAATGAACGAATGGGTGAGCGTATGAACCTGGAGAATAGGAGAGAACACTTGCAAACCATGTAAGGGACTTACATGCAGAGTACAGACAACTCCAGAGAACTCTACAACTCAAAGTAGAAAAGAGAACCTAACTTAAAATGAGCAAAGAATCTGAAAACTTCCAAGAGAATAGATAGATAGATAGATAGATAGATAGATAGATAGATAGATAGACAGATAGTGTGTATGACCAATAAGAACACAAAAATGTTCAATATCATTAGTTATTAGAATAATACAGGCACAATAACATAGCAATTTTTTGTTTGTATGTTTTAAAACAGGATCTTTTTATGTAGCCCTGGGTGGCTTAGAACCTGCTATGTAGACCACGGTTAGCCTCAAATTCACAAAGATTTGCTTGTCTCTGCTTCCTGTGTGTTGGGAGTAAAGGAGCAATTTTTAAAACACAGAAAATAATGTGTTGGTGGCATCCATAGAAACAGGAACCTTTGTGCATTAGTGCTAAGACTTTAAATCAAATCTTTAGAAAGCAGGTTAGTGGCTTCTCGAAAACTTAGAGCATAGTGAGCACAGGCCCAGCAATCCTACCCTGATGTCTAATTACATGCATTGCTATGCCCACACAAAAATCACAGTAAATCTCACATAATAACTTGTATATAAATGTTCATAGTAGCAAACAGACCAAAGGTGGAAATAGCCCAAATGTCTGACCATCAGCTGAAGAAAAATAAAGTATGACATATTTATAGTAAAATGCTATTTAGCAATAAAAATTCTCTAATTATGGACTAATCCTGAAAATACCACACCAAATCAAAGAAAGTAGTCACAAGAGGTTATAGCGAAATATATAGAATAAGTAAATTCATAGAAAGTGCATTAGCTGTTGCCCTTAAGAACTGAGAGACGTGAGTGACTGCTTCTGGTGGAGCACAAGCACTTTAAAAGTGCTTCTAGCGGCAGAGGTGGCTCGCGGTTACAGCACTTGTAGCTCTTGCAAAAGTTCAGTTCCCAGGACCCACATGATGCTTCACAAACAGACATTCATTTTTGACCTCCTCGGGCACTGAGCAAGCATGTGGTACTCATATATGCATGCACAGAAACACTCACAGAATACATTTTAAAAAGAAAAGGGTGTCTTTTATAATATGTGAATCACATTTCAATAAAACTATTAAGAAAAAACACCAAATAAAAATCTATGATTTTTCAACTAGCATACTTTTCAAGGCAACTAGACAACATTCTCAGCAGGAGTCATCCCTGGCTGCAGGACTGTAATAGAAAGGTGGTAAGTTCCCTCTGGAGACCTCGGGGCTGACACTGAAACTCTAAATGTGTATTTGTAAGAGCAACTTCATTCTAGGAAGTTGTTTCCCCCAAACATATGGCTCTTTTGAATAAAATTCAATGTGCTACAGTGTTCGGCTTTCTATGTTCTCTGTGCCTGTTCTCCCTTTGTCATCAAAGAACTGTGTCTGTCCTCTTAGAGTTGAATTATGGACCCAACAGTATGGGCATCAACCCCTTACATCCCAGTGCTAACAAATGGTGCATATTTAAACTAAAGAGCACTGGCATTAGAACTGTAGAAGGAGCAGCCATGAATGATAACCCCATACTCCAGTCAATGAGATAAGCTGGCCTACTCCAGAAATGTACATTATCTGATTCTGTCAAGCTTTAAGACAGATCAAATGTTTGTTTTAAGTTACCTGTTGCTTTTTTAAAAATCAGTTTAAATCATCACACTAACTAAAATGAATGGCAATAGGAAATTGTTCAAATAAATAACCCAAAAAACTCTATTATCATATACCTTATTCAACATCAGTTGGCTTTGAGCTACCTTATTACAACAGGAGAAAGAATTTTTTTCAAAAGTAAATTTACTATAAAAAGTTCAGCTAAGGTTGGATATGAACCTTAAGTCTGGCCATATATTTGCCACCTCAGCTCTAAGGCGCATCTGCTGAATGGACAGTCTTCTTCAGATGGCATTCCTTCATAGTATTCCTTACATGTAATTTCTTTCATTATCTCTATCTTCCTGAGAATGAAAACAAATGCACCCTAGTAAACTAAACTAACTCTTTTACACGTGCCGACGGCGCAGAATTCTTAGGAATGCGGATGTGGGACTTACAGTCACCTTGAGTTCCATACCTGGAATGCACTGTGCAGTGGCTTCAGTGGTTATGGTTGGAGCAACAGGGAGCTGCTGTTGACTGGAGCTCACTTCAGGCTCTGTGTTAACAGAGGGAGAAAGGGCTACCTCACAAGATGAGACCTGGCTAGGCAAATGGGGCAGGAACTCCTCCGAAGCAGCGTGCTCGTCCTGCCCAGGCAGCTGCAGGGCAGACAAAGGGATACTGATCGGTTTGTTAGGGTGGGATGTGCTCACCGGCAGCTGCATGGTCACCTGGTGGGCAGCGCCGTGGGCACCAGAGGGGCCTCTGTTTGGTGAAGCCAGAGATACCCTAGCAGTCTTTGGGATGACCGGTCTGGAGATCACAGAGGGGGATGCTGACATAATGTGTGGGTCTAATTCCGGGTTGACAGCAGATGTCACATGGGGAATCACTTTAGCAGCCCCTGTACAGGAGGGACCAGCATGAGACTGGGACTTGGGTTTTGCCATCTGTGTCAATGAAAGGGCTGGTCCATCCACTCCTCCAGTCAGCTCTGCATTTGCCACAATGTAATAATCTTCTGGAATTTCCTGCTTGATTTTCTTGATGATGACATCATTACTGCATTCATCTACCATCTGTCCCTGGGAACTTGAATGGATGGAAGATGGGATTATTCCTGGCCTTTTGCGAGCAATGCTTTGAGGCCTCTGGGTTTGGGGTTCAAAGTCACTGTCCTCATCTGTAACAGAAGACTCACAAACCATGTCAAACAGCGTGTTTTCATCTTCATATTCCTCGACGGCTTCATCCAGTTCAGAGGGCTCACTGCAGTAAGAGAAGTCACAAGAGTCTCTGGTCCGGTTACAGTCCAGCTTTGCCTTCACGGGTCTCCCAGGGTACCTTTCCACAGGGCTAGTCTGTGTCTCAGAAGGCACCCCAATTATACTGGGACTGTCAGAATTAAAACTTCGGTTGTCCTGGAAACAAACCCTCTCTTGGGACCCAGCTCTGCAAGTAGCTGTTAGTGGCCAGTGGTATGCATGGCCAGCACTACAGCCCCACATTGCAGTCAGGTTCCCATGCGAACCTTCAGAAAGCAAGTGTTTCAGGTTTGGAATGAGGCTGCAAATGGTCCCATGGCTGTGGGCCCAGCTGACCAATTTGGACAGATTCTCAGATGAGGTATGAAGACAATCCTCCATGTTACAGGATCAGCAGTGTCTTTCCTAAAGGGAAATAATCAAAATGAGAAACTGTTATTACCCAAGACATTCCCACATCACAATTCATTTCTTTCCAACTATAATCATTTGGAATAAAAGAGGAAATGTGCTTGTAAGCTGCACGTAGATATCATCACTGCATAGGATCAGGGATGGGAAAGGTGAGACAGCTGGCTGTCCACACAGGATAGAGTTTCAAGAAAATGCTGTTAGCTTCCTTTATTGCTACAATTCCTGCAAATAAAGAATAATGAAGAAAGAAAAGTGAGGCAGCGAGCAGGGGCGCGTTTCTTCATGCTGTATTCTCTTCCCATCGTGACAGGAGGCTCATTTGCTCAGTCCTTCGAAAACGTGTGCACTATTTGCATTAACGAATAGGACTGCTCTTCAATGTCATCATCTAGTAAAGGTCATTACTGGAGGCAGAGCTGAAAACAAAGTGTGGATCCAAATGTCACCGTGGGGAGATCAAATCTGATGGACGCTAGAGAACAAGGCACCTGAGGTCTACGGAGAGACTGAGGCACTAAACTTAGCAAGCGAAGAAGAAAGGCTTTGAGGAAAAGGAAGGACAGAGCAGAGAAAATGTGCAGTGCGAGCAGGCAGTGCGAGCAGCAGTGCAAAGCAGCAAGAACAGGCAGCCTTGGGTTCTTGAGCCACATCACAGCCTTTCCAAATCCCTGCGATGACACTGTTCAGTTCAGTTAGAGGTAAAAAGCTTTCTGAGGGCCGCAAGGAGAAACAACTGAAATAGGATTAAATCATTTCTTAACCCGTAGGAGTCAGAAGCAGTGGCTGTAAGTCCTGGCCAGGTCCTAAGTAGGGACAGAAGGATGGGGAGGGAAAGTGCAAGGGGCGTGTGGAGTCTTCAGATGAGAGGAAAGCTAGACAGGGAGACACAAAGACTTTCATGTGTGCTTTATATGCCCTGGTCATTCTCAAAAACGGAAACTATCTTCTCACGGTATCTTTCCATACCTCATATCATAAAATAGATACTCAGCATTATACAGGTACAAGTGACATACCACTAAATAGTAAAACCAAAGGATTCCTGGCTGTAAGAGTTCATTTACATGTGAGATATGATCACCCTAACAAGCTTCTGACGTTTTAACATCACCCTGCATGGT
Source organism: Uromys caudimaculatus (assembly GCA_028551405.1). NCBI lineage: Eukaryota > Metazoa > Chordata > Mammalia > Rodentia > Muridae > Uromys > Uromys caudimaculatus. The sequence goes on along the minus strand of CM052702.1, from coordinate 60,230,814 downwards.
AAGCAAGAGAGACATACATTATTAAACTCTAAATCTGAAACACAGATGCAAATGTTCTAACATTAAGCCCAACACCATCTATAGGCTTGGGTTTGTTTTTGGTTTTTTTCAAGACAGGGTTTCTCTGTGTAGCCCTGACTGTCCTGAAATTTACTCTGTAGACCACCCTGGCTGCAAACTTAGAGATCCATCTGCCTCTGCCTCTCTGGGAGTGCTGGGTTAAAGGTACGTGCCACCATCACCACCACCCCTCCCCCCCGCTGCAATACTATTTCTTTTTCATTTTTTTTTTTTGAGACAGGATCTCTTTATGTGGCCCTCAATGTCCTGGAAGTAGTTCTGTAGACCACGATGCACTAGAACTCACAGAGATCCCCCTCCTTCTGCCTCCTGAGTGCTGGAGCTAAAGGTATGCACTGCTACTGCCACCAGCTTCCATCTACAGGTTTGTATACCAACGATGTAACACCACTTATTAATATTTATTAGTCAATTACTATTGTCAGGCACTGTTGTAAGGCTTGACATATAAACAACTTAATTATTTAAATAATTATAACTTGATTCAGTGACTTAGATTAGTGCCTTAATTTTATAAATGAGAAGAAATTAAGGTGCTCACACAAAGTAGCAGACCTAATATATGACCTTATGCTGTATGCTAGATATTCTTTATAACATTCTATCTCTGGCATTTTTAAAAGGTTTTTTAAAATTACATGTGTGTGTGCCTGTGTGTAGGTATATGCATGTTGAGTGATGGTGCCTTGGAGGCCAAAGGCATTAGATCTCCCAAAGTTTGAGTTATAGGTGCCTGGGTCACTTGATATGGGTGCTGGGAACCAAATCTGATTTCTGTGCAAGAGTAGTGCAGACTCTTAATCCCTAAGCCACCTCTCCAGCCTCAAAGGTATAACCTGACTGGCTTCAAACTCACGATCCTCTTGCCTCCACCCCTTCAGTGTATCTACCAGTGTGAACCTACATAACCTGCCAGCATAACAGCAGCAGAAGAATTTTACCTCAATTCTGGGTCACTATCACATTAATGTTGATTTGAATTTATATTTGTTTTGCATATTTCTCTAAGTTGAATTTTACATTTGTTTAGGTTTATGCCTGAATCAGAACTATTAAGCTCCTGCGGTTAGATTTATCTATTTGTCTATCATTTTTCTTTTCAATAAATATATTTTGAAGCACCCAACCCAGTTTGGGCCACTAGCCCATTAATTCTGCCCTCACCACAGTGAATAAACAACACAGACAAAGCGGGCTACCATTGCTCCTCCCGTGAAAAGCAATACCAGACATGGACCTAGAAATGTCTGTTAGGAGCGCACTGGGAAAGAGGCAGGCAACTAGAAGTCAAACAAGAGCCAACAGGTATTTGCAGTAGTCCTCATCCTCACGGTGTAAGGGCACTCACAGGATTTGGTCAAGCTGGGTAAGGGAGGCCTGAGAAACTTCCAAGGACTTTCACGGGACTCCAGGTCTAAAGAACAGGAAAACATCTGCCTGGATAGTCAGTTATATTCCACAGGAGGCAGATGGGAAGAGGGCAGGGCTTGTAGGCACAAGGAGCTTCTTTTTCTATAGGGAGACCCCGACTAGCTAGGATTACTGCTTGCTCTCTGTAGGGGGCTCCAAAGATCCTGGCAAGGAACCCTGTGTTGGAGCAGAGCCTGTCCTCAGGCAGTAGCCAGGTCTCCTCAGGCAGTAGCCAGGACTTGTTCCCACCCTCCAGCCTGAGCTACCTTCTGGAACCTCAGCTCCTGCTCAGTGTGGCCTAGGAGTCACCTGGGCGAGCATTAGCTGCAAGGATCCCCACTGGCATTGTTCTTTGAAGACTGAAGTCAGTCTCTCACTTTTGCTTGGGTGACCTCCACTCAAAAGCAAAGTGTTCGCTGAAATGGAACCAAGTAAAACGGTGTAAATGCTTGGGTTTCCATAGAACATACTGAAGAAGACTGTGCCTTGAGAACCCAAGATCATGTTCTGGAGACTGGTTGCTCCTGGCTTGGCTATCACTATGCACTTGTCCTGCCTTCGGCATAGTCCTTACTATATTTAGATTCCTTCTTTCCCCAAAGCAGTCCTGAGCCACAGGCTTTGTGGAATCAACGAGACCCAGGTACACACTGCCCAGCACTACCTGCTTCTTGCGGCCTCTGGCTCTTCCTGCTCCCCTCAGCCTCTGCATCCAGCTCTGTCTCCTCATGGTAGCAGATATATAGAAAGCTCATCTTCATTTTGTATATGTGCATGTATTTGCATGTACGTGAGTGGTGTATGTATTCATATGGACATGGATGTAATGTATGACTGTGGGTGACAAGACTGACACTGAGGGTCTTCCTCAATTGCTTCTCTATCCTACTTGATTTTATGTATATTGTCATTTTGTCTGCATGTAGATCTGTGTACCACAAACGAATGAACCTAAGTCCTCTGAAAGAGCAGCCAGTGCTCTTAACTGCTGAGCTATCCTGCCCACCTCCCCCCCTTTGAACCAGCTCATTGATTTGGCTAGGCTCTCTAGCAATGAACTACAGACACCCTCCTGTCTCCAGCACCGGGATTGTAGGTGTGTGTCGTCACAGCTAGGTGCTAAAGATCCAAACTGAGGGCCTGATGCTTGTGCAGCAGATGCCTTACCACCGAGCCACTGCCCCAGCCCTGTACACGCCTTTAAACAGCAATGTAACTGAACTTACCAACCTTGAATTAAAGGGTGAGGGCAGACCACAGGAATAATTTTTTCAATAGTTTGAGGAAAATTGTTTTAAAGAAAATAATATTCAGATCTAAAAGCATTGTGCGACTTTCCCCAAACCCAAGAAAGCTAGCTAGTGGTCAACCTGGAGTGAAAACCTAGCTAGCTTACAGTTGGCATCAGAGGCCTCATCTGCTGGACAATCTTTACAAGCTCTAACTCCTCAAAGCCTGTTTTATTGCTTGTTTTAAAACTACTAGATCTCAGTTGCTCACATATAAGATTTGTATAACAAACTCATTTTTAAATGTTCTTCAGTAAAAACTCTGCTGGTTTTACTGGTAAATTCTGTTAAGCTAGGGAAAAGTAATTTAAAACTATGCAGATATTTGAACAAAAACAACAACAAAAACCCAGGAAGCTAGGAACTGAGGCCGTGCTTGTGAAACCAGCAGTGGGTAGCCTGAAGAACGAAGGTTATGATTTGAGGCTAGCCTGCAAATCCTATTTCTAAGCAAATAAATAAGGGGGGGCAGGGAAGGCAGTGGCACACACTTTTAATCCCAGCACTCAAGAGGCAGAGGTAGGAGGATCCATGAGTTCAAGGCCAGCCTGGTCTACAGAGTGAGTACAGGGCAGCCAGCACTACATAGAGAAACCTTGTCTTGAAAACCAAAAAAATAAAAAGAGGAGGGAATACTCACTAGCTTTAAGGAGGACAGCCTAACCCTTACAGATGACATTGTAATAAAGTTATAAGTTGTAACTACTTCCAAATGCTTATGTAAAAATCCCTCACAAAGCATTAACAAAAGGAATCCAATAATGCAAATATAGGTAACACATTGTCACCAAGCAAAACATACCCTAGGAGTGCAAGGCAGAACATTAAAATAGATAAATAAACAAACAAACATAATTCAAGGTATTAACAGTCTACAAGAGAAAATCCAAAAGATCACTTCAACAATGCAGGAAAAACAATTCTCTTAACAAACTGATAATAGTTGGGAAAACTCCCCAAATGGGCAAAGGACATCTGTGAACATACGCGGTTAATATTTACATTTAATGTGGAAGACTGGATCATTTCCTCTGAGTGAATGTGGCATGAATGTCCACCTATTATCACTTCTACTCAGCACTTCCCTGGGAGACCTAGCCACTGAGAGCGGTCAAAATGGAGGAGGTGACTGAGAAGGCCTCATGTGAGAAGGGAGGAAGTCAGACCCTTCCTATTCATAAAGGGCAGGCAGGGCTGTTTAGGTTTAAAGACCAAGAGAATTCATAAAACACTGCTGGAAAACATTACTAACCTTTGCAAAAACAACAGGAAGAAGTCTAATAAAAGATGCTGAAGACATCTATACTCAAAAAGCTAGGTGTGACAGCAGCACACATCTTTAATCCCAGCACTTGGGAGGCAGAGGTAGATGGTTGGTTCTCTAAGATCATGGCCAGCCCAGTTTATAGAGCGAGTTTTGGGACAGCCAGGGCAACCCAGGGAAGGAAAAATTAAAGTACAAAGACATTAAGAAAAAATAAGCATGTCATAAATAAGTAGGTAAACCATATTAGTATATTTCAAAAGTCAACATACTTAGACTCTCTCTTAATCCATCTGTAGACCCAATGTAATTCCAACCACAAAGGCATTGCAGGTCATGGAAATATTTTTTGGACTTTGTTGTAGAGATAACAGCAAAGCATTATTTGATTGTAAGAAGAAAGTGACTTTAGAGCCATTCTGATTATAGGAGGGAAAGACAAAACTATAGACTTCAAGCGAGATAACAATAACCAGCCTTGAAGAGTGGCAGATGGATGGGGGAGGGGGAGAGAACAGATCTGAACACTAAGTAGAAAGAAGATAAAAAGTGTGTGTGGGGGGCGGGAGGGACAGCAGCTCTGGTGTTGCTCACCCTCTCATTGAGACACACGTTCACACCTTGTTAACTAGTTACAAAAAAACCAACCAAGGCTGGGTCACAGCTCCAGAGGATCAGAGTTGGATTCCTGAAATGACAGGTGCCTTACAACAGCCCTTAACTACAGTTCCAGAGCATTCAGTGCCCGCCTTCTGGCATCCATAGGCACCAGGCAAGCATGCAGTGTGGTTACACATACATACATTCATATAGGTAAAACACTTACACACATAAAAATAAATAAAATCTTTAAAAAAATTCCCAATACTTCAAAATCGGAGTCTAATTATTCATGGTCTTAAGTTTTCACAGTTTACACTGAATAGAGAGGTCGTCGTTCTGTGGCATCAGAGAAGGAGGAGGGGCAGTTACGAGAGGGGCTCTGCACCCCTCCAACCTTCCCACTAGCTGAATCACCATATCACAGTCTAGGTGCAGTTCTACACTCTCTGACACAGGACCAGGAGAGAAGTCTGAGCCGAAGGCCTCCTCCCTGAGGATGAGCCCTCACCTGCTCAGAAGCTGCTACCCATGCTGCCAAGGGAGAAAAGGAATCAAAGGTCCTGCCCAGCTGGGAAGGTCATAAATTACAATGGTTCAACGTGACATGTTTATCTCAGGGGTAACCAACCGCTGTCTAATTGAACTTAGGGCCCCCATTCAGTAGGAATGTCTGGTCCTGAAAACTTAAGTCAACTCCCAGTGGCTGGTGAGGCCATGGAACCTGCTCCCTTTCCAAACCAGTATAATCTCTTACTGCATTCTTAATCCTCATCCTTACAGGCACAGGTAAGTGAAGTTCTTACCCCTCATCAATGAAGCTTATTTTTATAGTGACAGAATCCATTACAGAAAGCCACAATTGGTCAAAAATACAGAGAACAACTTACAGGGTGCCTAATACATGTCTGCTGTATCTCCAACACTACCTCTACACCTCAGGCTCAGAGAACATGGAGGAACAGGGGGACAAAAGAGTCTAAGAGCCAGAGGGCTAGGAAGTCTCCTGCAAGACTGAGTCTTGTAGATTTGACAGGGAAACTAAACTCATGTCTCAACAATATAGCTACTTAAACAGCACCAGTTGAATAGCTAACACGGGCAGGAGGACTCTCACAAAGCATCACCCCTACCGCTACTGAGAAAGGAAGAATTAGTCTTCTCCAGGGATTCTCCAGGGTTATCCAAAATCAAGTGGTTGGACCCTAAAAACATACACTTACAACATACTCAGCAGGTATTGTGTTTATGCATATGTAACAATACAAATTAAAGAAAAGGAGGCCATGAATTTGAGAAGGGGAGGACTTGAGAGAGGTTGAAAGGAAGAAAAGGGGAAAAAATATATGTAATTTTAAAAAATGGTGTTCCCCAGGACAGCCAGGACTACACAGAGAAACCCTGTCTCGAAAAACAAAAAACAAACAAACAAACAAACAAAAAGGTGTTCCCATCAATAGGTATGATATGACATGATGCTTCATGCTTTTACAGCCCATGTGAAGGAGTACAGTAAACAGAAAATCTGAAAATTCTTTCTCACAGTAAATGATACATGTATTCTTAAACTGCCTCTAAATTTACACAGCTTCATTTCCCAGATGTTCAAGACTAAGAGAGCATTAGTATCTTTTAACAAAGATCTGTCCTAGATGCTAAAGATCCACCTTGTAAGTAAGCTAAAGGCAGCTGGTTCTAGATTTCTGAGAACAGCATGAAAATAAGAGGCACCCTCTCCACCCCAAAGGCTTTAGTCAACGTCACCAGTGTCTTAGTTTTTATTCCTGCACAAACATCATGACCAAGAAGCAAGTTGGGGAGGAAAGGGTTTATTGAGCTTACACTTCCATACTGCTGTTCATCACCAAAGGAAGTCAGGACTGGAACTCAAGCAGGTCAGGAAGCGGGAGCTGATGCAGAGGCCATGGAGGGATGTAACTTACTGGCTTGCTCAGCTTGCTCTCTTATAGAGCCCATGACTACCAGCCCAGCGATGGCACCACCCACAATGAGCTCTTCCCCTTGATCACTAATTGAGAAAATGCCTCACACCTGGATCTCATGGAGGCATTTTTCTCAACTGAAGCTCCTTTCTCTGTGATAGCTCCAGCTTGTGTCAAGTTGACACACAAAACCAGCCAGTACAACCAGCATCCTGCACATGAAGAAAGCCCACTGTCAGTCCCCGGGCTTCTGGTCTCCCCAGCCCTGATCTCTGCTGTCCACCCCTCTTTCCTTTGCCCGGGGTACTACCTCTACCATTTTTGCTTGGTTTGCTGCGGCTCCTCGTTTCTTTCCTACTTTAGTTAGCAGTGTTTTCTCCACCCATGGAGAGCTGGTTATCAGGTACAGACTCCTGACAGTTAATATCCAAAGCCATCGTGTCTTATTAATTGATGTTCTGCTGCTGAAGTTCAAACTCAAGGCACCTCCCTTGACTCTGACAGATGCTCTTATTCATCCAAAGGATCCAACAGGCCTGGTTCAATTCTGAAAACTCATTCCAGCCACTGGCTCTCAAAATTACAAAGTGCTAAAGGAGTTTGTGGTTTGCAGCACTGCAACCCTTCTGAAACTCACAGAAACTGATGAAGCAGTCAGACAGAGGGGTGTTTTCTTTCTTACACAGTTGCTGACCTTTTAGAAATGTGGTAACACTCTGGAGTCTTATATAAATTAACTCCTGATCATCACTGGCTCTCAGGAAGGGAGGATGTAGCTGTCTCATTCCCGTGACATAATTTGCTCACGGGAGTGAGACCTGAAGCTACTCATATCTGGTTCCAATAACTCCTCTCTTCTGACTCATTTCAGGAACAAGATGACAAGTGCTGAACACGATGTTAATTGTTCTACAAGAGAAGGGTAGGCAACAGCAACACTGGGGTGTGAGTAACCTATTTTTACTCACAACAAATTCTGAAATAAGTTCAATAAATATCAAGATGGTTTGACTCTCAAGATACTGTTAATGAGACAAAACCCAGCAACTTGGAGCAATAGAAAATATTGGAGAATCATTTTCCTAACAGATGCAAAAAAATTTTTAAATCAATTGTTTGTTTGAATATTATGGTCCCTTCATAAAAACACAAAATTTTCACACGTTCTCATTTACTTCTAAATTTTATATTGTGATCTATTTCTCTGTTGTACATCACTTGGGCTACGGACAACTTAGTTAGTGAAGGCCCGCTGCTCAAGCATGAGACTCTGAATCCTAACCCCAGCACCACACAGAGCCAGGTGCAGGGGCATACATCTGTAAAAATGTAACTTCAGCCCTGGGGTCAAAGGAGACACTTAGATTCCTGAGCTCACTCCATTAGCCCAGCCAATGGAGAGGCTCCAGGGTTAGTGAGAGACCCTTCCTCAAAGCCTCAGTGGAGGGCAATTCAGGAAGACACTCAAAGACAACCTCTGGCCTCCACATCCACACACCCATGCGCATTCGCACAAACAATTACACACACACATACCCTGTCTGACGCTCATCCAGCTGACTATGTTTTTATTTCCATGAAGGCAAATCATTATTTTCTTGAAAACCATTTTAACTTATCTATGCTTAAACATTTTTAATTCTAATTTTCATAGTGAAACTTCCATATTAAAAATGATATTCCATACTTATTCTGAATAAATTTTCTCATCCATGTTAAAAGTATTTGCAGTTTCTTAATTCAAAGGTATATTAATTTTGTCAAATAGTGAACAATATGTTGCTGAATGAGAAAAAGAAATAGAAGGACAAAACTGCTTCTAAGGACTTGAGGTTTTTACTATAGATATAAGGGGAAGCTCAGGCAGAGGCAGAGATATGTGGGGGAGTCCAGGTGGACATGGACTGCAGACTGAGGGAAGGGAGAGGGGAGAGCCAGGAACCAAGAGGCAAAGAGGCCAAAAGGGGCCACATAACCAAAATGGCTGGCTTATATAGGAGTTGGAGAAGCTGGAGATAGGTAAGGCTAGGGGGCAGTAGATAGGATATGCTACCCAAGAAGACCATAAAAAAGGTAGGGACTGAGAGATGCTGGGAGAAGCTGGTGGCCAGAGTCTGTTTTAATATGTTAACAGGCACCCAAGTTAGCCCTCTGTCCAGGTGTGAGACCTAACAGTTACATTTAGAGATTTCTCAGTGTCTACAGATCTTACATGGCCACTGCTAATGTCCCCCAGTCTCCATTATTCACAAATGGGTCCCGGTGTTCCTCCTGCCTCCTGCTCCTGTCCCACTAGTTCCTCTGTGGATGTGGTCAGCTTTGTGGATGTGCTCTGTCTTTATGGCTTGCAGATACCTCAGTAAAGGGCATCACTATCTTGTTGGATGCTAAGCACTGAACCCAGAGTTTAGATTTTTAAATTTGTTTATTAAGAATCAGAGATTGGGGACAGAGAGAATGGCTCAGAGGTTAAAGATGCAAACTAGCCATGCAGAGGTGAAGACCTAAGTGCAATCCAGAGTCCACATAAAAAGCAGGATATGGTGGTATGCATCTGCAGTCTGAGCTATATGAACAAGAGCAGAGCTGTAAGGTTGGTAAATGTAAGTTACGAAACTTAGAGGATTTAAATACTTGAGATAGATGGTAATGAAAAATGATTTAAATACCAAACTCTGAACTCACCAAGGTAGGATAAATGATAGAATATTTTCTTCTGAATTGCCAAATACAAATGGACTGGACATTATGAATGTAACTATTACACTATAGATTTCATAAGTTCTTACTGTGTATTTGTTTATTATTATAAGAGAAAGAGCCTTTTTATTTAGACAAAAAGGGGGAAATGTAGGGGTTGGTCTAGTGCTACTTGTATTCAAATGTTAAATTCTGTGCCCCAAGATCCGGTTGCTCCAAGAAGAGCAGATTCTCATGTATACCAGCTTTTACTGTGTAAACCTTGCCCCCAAGTTATCCACGATTGGCTAATAAAGACACCTACAGTCTGGGCTGGGCAGAAGAGAGGGGTAGAAAGAAGGTTCCCAGGCCTGGAGTTGGAGGCAGAGACCACAAGGGAGGGGAGGAAGAAGGAAGCCACCATGGCTTAGGAGGATTGTGAGCACAGGGCCATGAGGGTCCGCCTGTTGGAGTAGGAGCAGCCCAGGCAGGACAAGGCAAGTGGTATCTGACAGGGTTACTGAAAGGAAAGTAGACAAAATAACAAAATAACACAGAAGGTTGATAGCTGCCCAGCTCTAGTGCTTTAAGGCTTATTATAAATATAAAGGTTTGTGCTTTTTATTAGGGAACTAAATGATCTATGGTGGGTTAGAAATATCCAAATAATTTTTACCACACCCCTATCGTGTGTGTGTGTGTGTGTGTGTGTGTGTGTGTGTGTGTGTGTGTGTGTGTTTCTGCACAAGTGTGTGGTTTTAGACAGGGTCTACTATGCAGCCCAGGCTGGCCTTCTCCCTCTTGCTTCTGCATCCTGGGTGCTGGGACACCCGGTACAAGGAACACACCAGCTTGCCCAGCTTTCTGTGTAGTTCATGAAGTTCAGGTGGTGGTATAGTTTGATCCTCCCCAAAATCACACTGAAGCTTAATCTCACTGTAATAGTATTAAGAGAAGACCCTGGGGAACCATGGTGTTGCCCATGTAAATAGTACCTTGTAGACAGAAAACTTAGGCAGTTTCTGCATTTCTGCTTTGGTGTTGTGTGAAGACATAGAGGTTCTTGCTTGCCTCTTTTCTCTTCCATCTTCTGCCATGTGAGGATGTTGCTAGAGGCAGTGAAGCCTGCCTTCTTACCAGACAGTGACTCTGCCAGCACCTTTCTTTTACCTTCCCAGCCTTCACACTGTAAGAATACATTTCTGGTCTTTGTAAGCAGTCTCCTGTGTTTTGTTACAGCAGCGTAAACAACTCCAGCATGTGGCACTAAGAGTTACCTAATGAAGCCAGAGGGTAAATACTATGATCTCCCACAGTGTGAAACAAAGCCTCAGTTTTAGCTTGCCCCCTAGCTTCCCTAGTCTACTCAGTCTCAGGAATGTCTCTGGTGGCTAAAGCTACAAACTGAGTTCATTCCTTCTCTTTTGTGAACTTTTTGTGTTTTGAGACAGGGTTTCTCTGTGTAGCCCTGGCTGTCTTGGAACTTGATCTGTAGACCAGGCTGTCCTTGAACTCAGAGATCCACCTGCCTCCTGAGTGCTATAATTAGAGATACGTGCCACCACCCCAGCTATAAGTTTTTTATTAATCAAAAGTTGTATTTTTATGTATATGAGTGTTTTGCCTGCAGGTGTCTGTGTTTCACCTGTGTGCCTGGTGACAGCAGAGGCCCGAAGAAGACACTGGATCCCCTGGAACTAGGGTTACAGGCGTTTGTGAGCTGCCATGTGAGTGCTAGGAATCAAACCCAGGTCCCCTTAAAGAGTAGCCAGTGCTCTCAACCCACAAGCCATCTCTCCAGCCCAAGTTCACTTATTCTTAATACCATTTCAAAATGGTGCCTGGATGGTAGCTCTTAATCTGAAGGGTCGGTACAAGGAGCTGCAGCAACTTCAAACCAGGCCCTGTGGCTCTGATTTATGGAACAGTCTGTGCTCTTTTTTGGAAAGTTCACCTCTAATTTGTCTGGGAAATGGTGAGGGGCAGGAGGGAGAAAGACTTTTCTTTGGCTCAGGGCTAATTAGCTTTTTGGGTCATCTTCCATTCTGTGTACAACTGTGCCTGTGTGAGGTTTTCCTTTCTTAGTTTCCAGATTTCCTACAGATTCTGATTCTTTTTTCTTAGTAGGCTCTCCGCTTGTTTTGTTTTGTTTTGTTTTTTGTTTTGTTTTGTTTTTTCGAGACAGGGTTTCTCTGTGTAGCCCTAGCTGTCCTGGAACTCACTCTGTAGACCTCGAACTCAGAAATCTGCCTGCCTCTGCCTCCCAAATGCTGGGATTAAAGGCGTGCGCCACCACTGCCTGGCCCTCCACTTGGTTTTAAGAGACAGCAAAATGTTTGGCATGGCAAACTGTAGACAAGGGGAAGGCAAGCAGCAGTGCTTCTCAAATCATGCCAGCTGACACCACCTAGTGCTCCTGTTAGAACACAAGACTTGCTTATTAGGGGAACCCTAGACACGGATACAGTGACTAGGAATTTGGGCTTTTTAGCCAATACTAAAGAGTTGCATTAGAACACCATGACTCTGCATAATTTTTAAAAAAAGATTTGTGTCTGTGTATGCACACGTGTGTACAAGTGCCCAGAGGCCATAGCAGGTATCAAATTCTCTGAAGCTTGTAGTAATGGGAGTGGTGGTCAGCTCAGCTCCCTAGCTTGGATACCAGGAACTGAACTCTGGTCTCTAAGAACAGCAAAGGCTCTTAACCGCTGGGCTATCTCTCCACCCCAATCCTATAGGATTTTTAACAATGCAGTAACTATAATTAACCAGGCCTTGAATTTTAATTATTTTTGCTTAGCTTGATTTTTGTTTATTAATATATATGTAACAATACGCATATTTTTACATTAAATTTTTAAAAGAAAAATATTTCATTTTTATTTATGTTCATGTATATGTGCATATGTGAGTGTTTATATGAATATGTGTGTATGTATGTATTTGTGTATGTATGTGTATATATAAGTGAGTATGTATGTGTGTATGTACATATTCTTGTGCCCAAGAAAACCAGAAGAGGGTATTGGATCTTCTGGAGCTGGGAATTGATCTCAAGATTCAAGAGTATCACTGACCTGTCTCTCCAGCTCCAGATAATCTTTTTAATATACTTCTGTTTTGTGATAAATACCAAGATAAAGAATAAAAATAGAGTTCTTTAATTCTTTTCATCAAACTATCTTCAGAGTAGATCTACCTGACTTCTTTTAGAGCATGTGTCTGTTTCCTTTCCACTCTACCCAAGTGCCTTATTTTAAAAACTTTAGCTAACTTTAGAAGTATAATGGCTTCTCATTGCTGAGTTATTTTATAAATGTAAAAATTCTCATTCTATAAGTAATTCTTGAACATTTACAATGACTTGTGAACAATGTAAGCAAACTCCAAAAAGGCTGTTCTCTCTCTTTTGTAGAAAGCATCACTGGGCACCCCGGATGTAAGGCTGAGCCACAGCTCTCCATAACCCAATCCCGCCCAGAGAGAGCTGGTCTCCCAGGAGCACTGTCGCTCCTAAGTTCACAGGTGAGATCACCACTTTTGCTCCAATCTGGCGAAAGAGGGACATGCCAGAAGCCCACAGGGCAAAGGAACTTCAAAGCAGCCAGGGACAGGATCCTTCTGGTTGCCATCAGCGCCTCGGAGCTAACCCTGTGACACAGCTCTCCATACCCAAATCCTGCCCAGAGATAACTGGTCTCCCAGGAGTGCTGACACACCTAAGATCACAGGCTGACAGGAGGAACAAGCTCCAGTCATAGACAGCAAGACCAACTAACACCGGAGATAACCAGATGGCAAGAGGCAAGGTCAAGAACATAAGCAACAGAAACCAAGGCCACTTGGCATCATCAGAACCCAGTTTTCCCAACACAGCAAGTCCTGAATAGCCCAACACACCAGAAAAGCATGATTCTGATTTAAAATCACATCTCATGATAATGATAGAGGACTTTAAGAAGGACATAAATAACTCCCTTAAGGAAATACAGGAGAACACAGGTAAACAGGTAGAAGCCCTTAAAGAGGAAACACAAAAATCCCTTAAAGAATTACAGGAAAACACAACCAAATAGGTGAAAGAATTGAACAAAACCATCCAGGATCTAAAAAATGGAAATAGAAACAATAAAGAAATCAAAAAAGGGAGACAACCATGGAGATAGAAAACCTAGGAAAGAGATCAGGAGTCACAGATGCAAGCATCAACAACAGAATACAAGAGATAGAAGAGGGGCTGGAGAGATGGCTCAGTGGTTAAGAGCACCGGCTGCTCTTCCAAAGGTCGTGAGTTCAAACCCAGCAACCACATGGTGGCTCACAACTATCTGTAATGAGATCTGATGCCCTCTTCTAGGGTGTCTGAAGACAGCTACAGCAAGCGTGTGGGGCCGGAAAGAAAAGAAAAAGTGTCTGAAGACAGCTACAGTGTACTTACATATAATAAATTAAAAAAAAAAAAAGAGATAGAAGAGAGAATCTCAGGGGCAGAAGATATCATAGAAAACATTGACACAACAGTCAAAGAAAATGCAAAATGCAAAAGCTCCTAACCTAAAACATCTGGGAAATCTAAGACACAATGAGAAGACCAAACCTAAGGATAATATGTACAGAACAGAGCTAAGATTCACAACTTAAAGGGCCAGTAAATATCGTCAACAAAATTATAGAAGAAAATTTCTCTAACCTAAAGAAAGAGATGCCCATGAACATACAAGAAGCCTACAGACGGGCAGTGGTGGTGCACACCTTTAATCCCAGCACTTGGGAGGCAGAGGCAGGCGGATTTCTGAGTTAAAGGCCAGCCTGGTCTACAGAGTGAGTTCCAGGACAGCCAGGGCTACACACAGAAACCCTGTCTCGAAAAACCAAAAAAAAAAAAAAAAAAAGCCTACAGAACTCCAAATAGATTGGACTATAAAATAAATTCCTCCAGTCACATTATAATCAAAACACCAAATGTAACAAATCAAAACAAAGAATATTAAAAGCAGTAGGGGAAAAAGGTCAAGTAACATATAAAGGCAGACCTAACAGAATTATACCAGACTTCTCATCAGAGACTCTAAAAGCCAGATGTCATGCAGACCCTAAGAGAACACAACTGCCAACCCAGGCTACTATACCCAGCAAAACTCTCAATTTCCATAGATGGAGAAACCAAGATATTCCATGACAAAACCAAATTTACACAATATATTTCTATAAATCCAGTTGTACAAAGGATAATAGATGGAAAACGCCAACACAAGAAGGGAAACTACACCCTAGAAAAAGCAAGAAAGTAACCTTTCAACAAACCCAAAAGAAGATAGTCACACAAACATAATTTACCTCTAACAACAAAAATAACAGGAAGCAACAATCACTGGTCCTTAAAATCTCTTAACATCAGTGGACTCAAATCCCCAATAAAAAGATATAGACTAACAGACTGGATATGTAAACGGGACCCAGCATTTTGTTGCATATAGGAAACGCACCTCAGTGACAAAGACAGATACTACCTCAGAGTAAAAGGCTGGAAAAAAATTTCCAAGCAAATGGTCTCAAGAAACAAGCTGGAGTAGTCATTCTAATATTGAATAAAATCGACTTTCAACCAAAGGTTATCAAAAAAAAGATAAGGAAGGACACTTCATACTCAACAAAGGAAAAATCTACCAAGATGAACTTTCAGTTCTGAACATCTATGCTCCAAATGCAAGGGCACCCACATTCATAAAAGAAACTTTACTAAAGCTCAAAGCACACATTGTACCTCACACAGTAACAGTGGGAGACTTCAACACCCCACTCTCATCAAAGGATAGATCATGGAAACAGAAACCAAACAAGAGACACGGTGAAACTCACGAAGTTATGAACCAAATGGATTTAACAGATATCTATAGATACGAAAGAATATACCTTTTTCTCAGCACCTCAGGTTACCTTCTCCAAAACTGACCATATAATTGGTCACAAAACAGGCTTCAACAGATAAAAGAAGATTGAAATAATCCCCCGAATGTTATCAGATCACCACGGACTAAGGCTAGTTTTCAATAACAACAAAAACAACAGAAAGCCCACATATACATGGAAGCTGAACAATGCCCTACTCAATGATAACTTGGTCAGGGAACAAATAAAGAAATTAAAGACTTTTTAGAATTTAATGAAAATGAAGGCACAACATACCCAAACTTATGGGACACAATGAAAGCAGTGCTAAGAGGAAAACTCATAGCTCTGTGTGCCTCCAAAA
This sequence comes from Uromys caudimaculatus, assembly GCA_028551405.1. NCBI lineage: Eukaryota > Metazoa > Chordata > Mammalia > Rodentia > Muridae > Uromys > Uromys caudimaculatus. The sequence continues at coordinate 60,215,292 of CM052702.1, read as the reverse complement.
AGAAACTGGAGAGAGTATACACTAGCAGCTTAACAGCACACATGAAAGCTCTAGAACAAAAAGAAGCTAATATACACAAGAGGAGTAGATGGCAGGAAATAATCAAACTAAGAGCTAAAATCAACCAAGTAGAAACAAAAAAATAGATAATCCTTAGCCAGACTAACCAGAGGGCACAGAGACAGTATCCAAATTAACAAAATCCAAATTAACAAAATCAGAAATGAAAAGGGAGACATAACAGAAACCGAGGAAATAAAAAAAAAAAAATCATCAGATCCTACTACAAAAGCCTATACTAAACAAAACTGGAAAATCTGGATGAAATGGACAATTTTCTAGACAGATACCAAATACCAAAGTTAAATCAGGATCAGATAAACCATCTAAACAGTCCCATAATGCCTAAGGAAATCGAAGCAGTCATTAAACCAAAAAAAGCCCAGGACCAGATGGGTTTAGTGTAGAGGAATTCTATCAGACCTTCAAATACCAATACTCTTCAAACTATTCTACAAAATAGAAACAGAAGGAACACTAACCAACTCATTCTATGAAGCCACAATTACACATATACCTCAACCACACAAAGATAGAATAAAGAATGAGAATTTCAGACCAACTTCCTTTATGAATATTGATACAAAAATACACAATAAAATTCTCACAAACCAAAAACAAAAAGATCATTCACCATGATCAAGTAGGCTTCATCCCAGGGATGCAGGGATGGTTCAATATACAGAAATCCATCAACATAATCCACTATATAAACAAACTCAAATATTAAAACCACATGATCATTTCATTAGGTGCTGAAAAAGCATTTGACGAAATTCAACATCTCTTCATGTTAAAAGTCTTGCAAAGATCGGGATTTCAAGGCCCATACCTAAATATAGTAAAAACAATATACAGCAAACCAGTAGCCAACATCAAACTAAATGGAGAGAAACTTGAAGACATCCCACTAATATCAGGGACTAGACAAGGCTGCCCATTTTCTCCTTACCTATTCAATATAGTACTCAAAGTTCTAGCCAGAGCAATAGACAACAAAAGGTCAAAGGATACAAATTGGAAAGGAAGAAATCAAAATATCACTAATGCAGATGATATGATAGTATACTTAAGTGACCCCAAAAATTCCACCAGAGAACTCCTACAGCTGATAAACAACTTCAGCAAAGTGGCCGGATATAAAATTAACTCAAATCAGTAGCCTTCCTATACTCGAAGGATAAACAGGCTGAGAAAGAAATTAGGGAAATGACACCCTTCACGATAGTCACAAACAAAATAAAGTATCTTGGTGTGACTCTAACCAAACAAGTGAAAGATCTGTATGACAAGAACTTCAAGTCTCTGAAGAAATAAATTGAAGAAGATCTCAGAAGATGGAAAGATCTCCCATGATCTTGGATTGGCAGGATTAATATAGTAAAAATGGCCATCCTGCCAAAAGCCATCTACAGATTCGATGCAATCCCCATCAAAATTCCAACTCAATTCTTCATAGACTTAGAAAGAACAATTCTCAAATTCATTTGGAATAACAAAAAGCCCAGGATAGTGAAAACTATTCTCAACAACAAAAGAACTTCTGGGCAAATCACCATCCCTGACCTCAAGCTGTATTACAGTGCAATCGTGATAAAAAAAAAACTGCATGGTATTGGTACAGTGACAGGCAGGTATCTCAATGGAATAGAATTGAAGACCCAGAAATGAACCCACACACCTATGGTCACTTGATCTTTGACAAAGGAGCCAAAACCATCCAGTGGAAAAAAGACAGCATTTTCAACAAATGGTGCTGGTTCAACTGGTGGTCAGCATGTAGAAGAATGCAAATTGATCCATTCCTATCTCCTTGTACAAAGCTCAAGCCCAAGTGGATCAAGGACTTCCACATAAAACCAGATACACTAAAACTAATAGAAGAGAAAGTGGGGAAGAGCCTCAAACACATGGGCACAGGGGAAAATTTCCTGAACAGAATACCAATGGCTTATGCTCTACGATCAAGAGTTGACAAATGGTACCTCATAAAAGGCAAAGGACACTGTCAACAGGACAAAACGGCAACCAACAGATTGGGAAAAGATCTTTACCAATCCTATATCCGATAGAGGACTAATATCCAATATATACAAAGAACTCAAGAGATCCAAATAACCCCATTAAAAAATGGGGTACCACTAAAATCAGGGACTAGACAAGGCTGCCCTCTCTCTCCCTATCTATTCAATATAGTAATTGAAGTTCTAGCTAGAGCCATTAGACAACAAAAGGATGTCAAAGGGATACAAACTGGAAAGGAAGAAATCAAAATATCACTATTTACAGATGATATGCTCCTGTACTTGAGTGACCTGAAAAACTCCACCAGAGAACTGTTGCAGCTGATAAACAACTTCAGCAAAGTGGTCGGATACAAAATTAACTCAAGCAAATCAGTAGCCTTCCTATACTCGAAGGATAAACAGACTGAGAAAGAAATTAGGGAAATCACATCCTTCACAATTGTCACAAACAATATAAAGTATCTTGGTGTGACTCTAACCAAGCAAGGGAAAGATCTGTATGACAAGAACTTCAAGTCTCTGAAGAAAGAAATCAAAGAAGACCTCAGAAGATGGAAAGATTTCCCATGATCTTGGATTGGCAGGATTAATATAGTAAAAATGGCCATCCTGCCAAAAGCCATCTACAGATTCAATGCAATCCCCATCAAAATTCCAACTCAATTCTTCATAGACTTAGAACAATTCT
>CM052702.1:60121373-60212017 GCA_028551405.1 Uromys caudimaculatus | reverse complement strand
TGGGTGTGTGTGGGTGTGGGTGGGTGTGTGTGTGTGGGTATGTGGGTGTGTGTGTGTGTGTGTGTGTGTGTGTGTGGGTATGTGGGTGTGTGTGTGTGTGTGTGTGTGTGTGTGGGTATGTGTGTGTGTGTGTGTGTGTGGGTGTGGGTGTGTGGGTGTGTGTGGGGGTGTGTGGGTGTGTGTGGGGGTGTGTGGGTGTGTGTGGGGGTGTGTGGGTGTGGGTGTGGGTGGGTGTGTGTGGGGGTGTGTGGGTGTGGGTGTGGGTGGGTGTGTGTGTGTAAAAGGTGGGAACGGAGACTGGGAAGGACAGTGGGAGATCAAACATAAGCAAAGAAAAATAACCCAGATGACTTGTCACAGTAAACCCACTACTGCGCACTAACTGAAAACTTTAACTAAAAAGAAAAATGTCTGAAAATGGGAGGAAAGTCTAAGAAAACATTAGATACACAGAAGAAAAGAAGGTACCTTTATCACAACAATAGACACACAAAATCCTTTGTTAGGTAACAGAAAAGACAGTAGCACAAACATCAAAAGGAAAGATAAACTATTATTTAAAAAAAACTATGTTCAAATGATTCTTATCCTTCAGCTAAATTTCCTTATAAATACTAATCATTTATAAAGAGGTTAATCTAAGAATTTAATATATAGTCATTAAAATGTAAACATTTAGCATCTGTTACATACAATAAAGTATGTTTAATCAGAAATGGTAATTCTTACCACGTAGGTAGTATAAATGAGACTGAAGAAGAGCGCAGCTTTATGGTAAAGTTCATGGAGAGGAAGGGTAAGTGAGTCGTTCTTTGTATAAACACTAGACAGTTAACATTATACACAAAGTCTGTCACAAAGGCGTGGGCTCTAATAAACTCAATATCCACTTATATTTAATCATTAATTTTTTTGCTTAGTGAAATAGATGGTTACTTTTGGGACCCATAAAATGTTAAGAGATTCAATAATATTTAGGTCCTTAAGTGGGCTGAGAAATCTGGAATGCTGCTGGCAAAAGTGTTCAAGCTGCTCAGAGCTTCACCCAGGGTAGCAACAAGCTGTGCCAAACACTTCACACTCAATCTCAGGGCAACAAATGGCCTAAAGCCTTGGGGTTTCTTTCTGTGAATTTCTGAGACACTAAGATGAAGTGAGAACATGCAAAGCCAGCCACGTGACTTCCCAGCTTGCTTCTATTTAGAGTAAGATTAACTCATACCATTGTGCAGATGGTAAATACACTAAAGTCCTCAGCTTCTAAGTACAACCAAATACCATCAACAAAACAGTAAATTACAGATCAAGAGCTATAAATGTGAAATAAATTACAGTAAAAACAAACTATGTATTTATACTTATGCAAATATTTATTTTTTAAATTTCCTGTTTTACTACTTTTGTCTTAAACCAGAGCAGATCTATGGCTTAAGATAAATTATTTGGTGTGTATGCACATGCCAAACACTGAGAAATAAGTATAAGTATCCCCAAACCCATAAAAATATAAATAGTAGTCTTATTCTTGACAAACTGTGCAAAACACAGTACAAACAATCCACATTAGGAGAGCAAACTAAAATGTGTTGTATGTCCACACACTGGCATCACAAATACAATGCTAATACACTTCAGGGTAAATGTTGCATAATCTACATACACAAATTTCAAGAACAGGCAGAAGACTCCATGTAACAGAAATCAGAGTTTTGTTATCACTAGGAGGGCGAAGGGCACTTTGTGGATTATCAACGTGGTATGTGTGTGTTCATATATATGTAGGAATGTAGCAACTTACAGAGGTCTGTGTTTTACCGCATGTAAATCATACCTCACTGGAGAAAGGTGGGTCAGCCAAAGGGTCAGTGAATGGAGTCTGCTCCCAAATGCAGGCACGTAGCCTTAGAGCCACTGTCCGTCACCGCCATCACAGGGTGAAGAGAACTCTGCTGCCCTGGCAGCACTTCTCACCTAGAGGCTACCCAACGACCCTGCCCCCCTTCCCATGGTCTCATCATGCTGAACTCACATAATCCAGCTGTTTACAAAACCCCCTTCCTTTTGTCTTTGTTTTCCTAGGGTAGATAATAAATGACGATTCATTTTATGCTGAGAAAGGGGCTCTAAATTAATTTGCAAGAACCGTTTGCTAGGAGCCAATTCATCAGCAGACCAATTTGCTGAACGTATCAAATTTAACTTCTTCCCTTTTTGAAGACTTCAGTGAAATTTTAGTACACTGATTTTTTTGCTCTGCTTTGCAGCAGCTTTTAGGAACTCTCTGGATTGCAAAAAAGCAAAGAGTTTTAGGATAAGCTAGCATTCCTGTGAATATATTCTTTGTGAATATATTCAATAAATGTGAATATATCCTCTATAATGATTGTATTCATGAATATATCCTCCTTATGAATATATTCATGAATACATTCTTCCTCACCCTGTTGGGAAAACTTTTTTAATACAGTTTAAAATTAATGAACATGAATATATTCATGAACATTTTTATAAGTTTATATTCATATTCATGAACTATGTTCTTGACCATATTGGGACATTTTAAAACCTAGTTTAAATTTTAATGAATATCAATATATTCACCCAGAATATATTCATGTTTTCATCAGCATATATTCATATTCATAGCCTGTGTTCTTGACCATATTGGAAAAGCTTAGAACTCAGCTTAAAATCTGATAAATATTAATAGATTCATTAGGAATATATCCATAAGAATGCACTCATATCCCCTGAATATATTAAAAACAGTTTTCTTGCAAGTCAACTAATACATTTAATTGAACACTCTGTAAAGCAGAGCTGTGAGCATCATTTGCTTCTATCTGGGAAACTGACTTACTTCTACATAGATGCATTTTTCCAGCTATACATCAGCCAGACCTAGAGAAAGCAAATACAGAAGGCAAATTGGTCTCTTCCTTTCCTGCCTTTGGAAATAGACATATAAGCTCTATGGACTTGAACAGCAGCCCCTGGGTTCTCCAGTTTTCAGTCTTGAAGGGGGAATTCCATCAGTTTCTCTGGTTCTGAGGCCTTCAGGTTGGATGGAGTCACACTACTGGCATCTCAGGGTTCCCAGCTTGAATACTGTTGGTCATGAGACTTCTAGCCTCCATAATCATGTGAGCTAAGCCCTAAAAAGTCACCACATATCTCTCTCCAGAGAGCCCTAACAGACTTCCCTATCTGGGTGATGAATATTGGCAGCCTAGTTTATGTATATACATATTTTATTACATGTCCATACAATTACATCCACACATATATTCTATGCAGTATTGTCATTTTACAAACACAAGCATATAATTTCGCTGTCTTTAATATATGTGTGCATTCTATGCATAAGTGCACATGGAAGCACAGCTGTGCTCCTGTGTGGGAATGTGTGAAGGCTAGAGGTTAGCTTTGCTGTCTTACTCAATTACTTTTTCACCTTGATTTCTGAGACAGGTGTCTCACTGAACCCGGAGCTCACCATTTTAGCTAGACTTGCTGGCCAATGAGGCCCAGGATCTGCCTGTCCAAACTGGCTCCTCCTCACTAGCACTTGGGTCACACTGCTAGTGGTTTTTAGTCCTGAGCTACATTGTTTCACCATCTCTAAACAAATAAGTAAATAAAATTAAGAGTATTTTTACCTCCCTTAAAAGAAACTTCCTGGGGCTAGAGAGATGGCTCAGCAGTTAAGAGCGCTGACTGCTCTTCTGAAGGTCCTGAGTTCAAATCCCAGCAACCACATGGTGGCTCAAAACCATCTGTAATGAGATCCGATGCCCTCCTCTAGGGTGTCTGAAGACAGCAACAGTGAGCAGGGGCAGAGCGAATGGGGGCAGAGAAGAAAAAGTGTCTGAAGACAACTACAGTGTACTTACATATAATAAATAAATAAATAAATCTTAAAAAAAAAAAAGGAACCTCCTATATGTCGTAAACGTCGTAACATGCACTTCTATTCCACCACTTATCACTGTAATGCCTACAGATTTGTTTACTTGTTCATGTAAATGAAATGTGTAATTCTTCATGACTTCAGTCTTTCATTTAGCATATCTTCAAGATCATCTATATTACAATTTATATCCTTTTATAAGCAAACAATACCCCACTATACAGAGATGCCACCTCTTATTTACCTGTTAGCTGACAGGCATTTAGACTATTTATTTAGTTTATTTTATGTGTACAACTGTTCTAGTTGCATGACTGTATCTGCATGCCATGTGTGCCTAGCATCCATGCAAGCCATAAGAGGGTGTCAGATTCCCTGGAACTCAAGTTACAGATGGCTGTGAGCCACCATCTGGGTGCTGGGAACTAAACCTGGGTTCTCTGGAAGAGAAATCAGTGCTCTTAATCGTAGCATCTCTTCAGCTCTGGCTGTTCCACTTTATAAATAACAGGATTCTAAACATGCATGCACAAGTATGTTTTATGTAATGCACGCGCGCACACACACACACACACACACACACACACACACACACACACACACACATTTGCAGGAGTCAGCTGTCTTCCTTCGTTATGTAGGTTATGGGGACGGAACTCATGTAAGACTTGGCAGCAAGTATCAAATCACTTGTACCATTTTACTAGCACCTCACCCCCACATTTGCTTTTAATACTTGTAGAAATTAATAATCTAGGAGTGGAACTTGAATTATCTGGCAACCCCAAGTTTAACCCTCTAAGCAAGGGCCAGACTGTTTCCAAAGCAGTTATATTATTTCTAAGAGTAATATTTCAAATTTCACTGTCCCCATAGTTCTTCACAAAGCACTCCGTGCCTCTGTAGCAGCAGCTCTTGCTTTCGTTTGCATTTCCTTGGAACTGCTGAAGATTACATGCTTATTTGTTTATCCTCTCTGAAAAAATGACTGTTGAGTCTCATAGGTTTTAGAAAGATCAGCCATTTAACAGTGTGAAGCAAAAGTGAGTGAGTGGGCACCAAATACAGCCCAGCTAATGTATCTGATCATAATTACAGATTGCATTTAGCACCTGAATCCCATACGGAAAGAGTGCACAAAAGCAGCATGCAATACTGGATGTTACCAAACTTCCCTTCACCTGTTTTGTTTTTGCCTAACACGTTGTACATTTCATATGTGATTATAGATTGAACTGTCTATCTCAAGTGCATGAAGTCTACAATTTACTGTTTGCTTCTTGTTTAGGGACTTACTGTGTTTTCTGTTTCTGTACTTTTAAACTTCTTCTTTATTTCTCCTACTCACTTAGGTTCCAGGAGCACTTTAACACTCCTCCCTCCCTGGCATCTCTTTAGAACGAGGCTGGCCTCAAACTCAGAGATCCACCTACCTCTGTCTCTTCAGATCTGCCTGCCCAGTGTTGGAATTAAAGTGTGCAACCATACATAGGGTGATTTACCTTTTAACAGGAGAATTTAATCTGTTCACATTTAGTCCAATAATTAGCACACAACCCAATTTCTTTTACTTCATTTTTATGATTGCAGTATTTTCCCGTTTCTCTTTCTATTTTTGTTAAGTTGCTTACGCTTGTTACCATGCTTTTTCTTGTTTTTTTTTTGTTTGTTTGTTTGTTTTTGTTTTTGTTTTTTTGGTTTTTTTGGTGTTTTCAAGACAGGGTTTCTCTGTGTAGCCCTGGCTGTCCTGGAACTCACTCTGTAGACCAGGCTGGCCTCGAACTCAGAAATCCGCCTGCCTCTGCCTCCCAAGTGCTGGGATTAAAGGTGTGCGCCACCACCGCCCAGTCTTTTTCTTGTTATTATAGAAGTTTTATTACATTTCTTTGTTTGAAGGACAACTTCTTTCATTTTCTTGCTCTGGGTGTTATTTCAAGACAAAAATTCTATTCATCCAACTGTGGAGATGTCTTCCATACATACTCTGTGACTAGAGTTTTCCCAAGAGATTGTAACAGATTTTCCTACCCACCAGTAAGGCTTCCCTGTCATGTCCTCGTTGACTAGTCCTGTACCGGACCGTATACTTCCCAGTTTCTGAGAGCACTGCCTATCTTATGTGGCTACAGGAACTCACTCCACTAAGGTTCTGCATATGAGTCCCACTGTGTGGCTTGCATCGCACTCTGGCAACAAGGTAGTCTAACAGCAAAGTGGCCCTCTTTCTGTGTCCTTGATGATTGTGGCCTCCTGTTACTGTGTCAGACACTTGTGCCTGTCTTATAAAGTAGGCATGTCAGTTCCATGGGTATTTACCTACTGTTACACTAAACACTTAGATCTAAAATCAGAAGTTCAGTGTGTAAGCTTAGTGTTAATATTTTTCCATCTGAACATCTAACTGACCGGCACAACTCACTGATGGGATTGCAGGTGTTTGGGCTGCTGATGGTTTCCCATTGGCTTGCTTATACACTGTTGGCATTTAGCCTTAATTTAACAATTTTACAAGTCTTGATATCCTGCAGAGCAAAAGTGATCTTATAAGCTGCAAATATGTGTCTGTAAAATCTAAACTACAGCTATCTTGCTCATTAGAGGAAAAGTACAGTGACCCTGCTACAGTCTAAGTCATTGGTCCTACAGCTTTGTGCTTCAGCTTTCACTGCTTTTGGCCATTTGTACAGCCATTAGAGTTTCATAATAAGCTCACTAATATCTCTCTCTCTCTCTCTCTCTCTCTCTCTCTCTCTCTCTCTCTCTCTCCAGCCATTAGAGTTTCATAATAAGCTCACTAATCTCTCTCTCTCTCTCTCTCTCTCTCTCTCTCTTTCTGTGTGTGTGTGCGTGTGTGTGTGTGTGTGTGTGTGAGAGAGAGAGAGAGAGAGAGAGAGAGAGGGGAAAGCCTGCACACACATGGACACGCACACACTTCTGAAATTAATTAGGATATCTAGGTATACAGTTGAGTCTAAGACAGTCTGTGTCTACATCTGAAACTAAGTCCATACAAGATCCACTATTTTCTGATCCAAAATGCTCATGAGAGAAAAGCCAGTTTCTTATAGTCACTTGTGATGGAGCCAAAGGCTTCCATTACATCCAGCTACTCACTGAAAAGAGCAGTCGACTTGCAGAGAGAATGGAAATGTGAGGAAGGAAAGCAGCCAAGTCCCTTTATGTTCAGTATGCTCACAAATCCTCTCCTGTTTAGATGCCAGCACCCATAACAGGTGGCTCGCAATCCTCTGTAACTCCAGTCCCAAGGGATCTGCTACCGCTGGGCTCTGACACCCACACATAGCCATACACTCTCTCTCTCTCTCTATCTATCTATCTATCTATCTATCTATCTATCTATCTATCTATCTATCTACCTACCTACCTACTTACCTAGCTATGTCCGTTTTTTGAGACAGGGTCTCACGATGTAGTTTGGCTGGTCTTGAACTTATACTATGTACATCAAGCTGACCTCAACTCAGAGAGATCCACCTATTATCTGTTGAGTGTTATGACTAAGGGCATATGACATTACAACCAGAAAACATATAATTTTTTAAAATTAAGTGTGGACTGACAACATAGCTCATTCAGTAAAGGTGTTTGCCCCCAAGCCTGACAACCTGAGTTAGATCCTCAGAAACAACATAGTGGAAGAGAGAACAACTACTCTGATCTCACATGCTCAGTCCCTACACACACTGAGTAAGAGTAGAGGAAGAGGAGGAAGGGGAGGGGTAGGAAAAAGACAGGGAGGAGGAAGGGGAGGAAGAGGGGAAGGGGGGAGAGGAGGAGAGAACTCACTTTGGGTTGACAGGATGGCTCAGCAGATGAAGGCACTTGCCACTAAGCCTGACAACCTGAGTTTGATTCTCAACTCACATGGGAATCCACATGGTGGTCAGGGAGATCCAACTCTTGCAATTGACCTCCACATATGCATCATGGCACATACACATGCATGCATGCATATGCACAAATAAGTAAATGCCATACCAAATGTTAAATGAGATAATAGTCAGTGCTGAAAGTAAAAGTGAGACAAGAGGCCCTGTGGTTTACTGCTGGCCCCCATGCTGTCTAGCATGCCTCTCTTCATGCTATAACCATATGGTGAGAACACCCCCGAACATGCAGCTTTATGAAAAGCAATCTTGTGATACAGTTTGATAATGTGACTGAGAGCTACACCCAGAATATCTTCTTTTAGCAAGTTACCCTAAACAAAACAACAGCAACTATGTGTATTTGCTAACCCATTACTTAAAGTAGGAGAAGCTAAACATGATAGTACATGTCTGTAATACCAGTACTTGGGAGGGAGAGGAAGGAAGGACAAGAATTTAGTGTCAGCCTGGGCTACATAGCAAGTTCGAAGCCAGCCTGAGTGACATGGTGAGATGCTATCTTCAAAAACAAGAGCAGGGGAAGACACGTGCCACTGAGCCTGACAACCTGAGTTTGATCCCCAGAACCCACATGGTGGAAAGATTTGTTCTCTTTCCCAACACAAGCTCTAAGATCAAGCATGACCCACCCCACAGACTAAAATCGATCAGAGAATATAGAAGCTATTTTACAATCACTTATTTAGTGGAAATGCATGTTATATATACTTTAATATACATATGCATTATTTCATAAATCTGGAAGAATATACTTAATTTTGGAGGAGGAAGGTAAGATTATTTGGGGGAGGGGGTTATTTTTGTTATACTATCTACGTGTTTGAATTTTGCTATACTATTTACACGTTAAAAAGTGAGTACTATGCCAGGCAGTGGTGGCGCACGCCTTTAATCCCAGCGCTTGGGAGGCAGAGGCAGGCGGATTTCTGAGTTTGAGGCCAGTCTGATCTAAAGAGTGAGTTACAGGACAGCCAGGGCTACACAGAGAAACCCTGTCTCGAAAAAAAACCAACCAAACAAACAAACAAACAAACAAAAGTGAGTACTAGAAAACTTTCACTTATGGCTGGGAGACTGTTCAGTGGGTGGAGCATACAGTTCAAACACACAGAAACTGTGCAAAGCTGAGAGCAAGAGCTAGCACTTTCCAGTCTTGGTGCTCCTGGCAAGGTGAAGGGCAGAGACAGGAGACCCCTGCCCCACCCCCAACTCACAAGCCAGCTAGCCAGGCTCACACAGGGCATAGGCACAGACCTGACCTCAAACAACAGAAGCTGAGGAGCCACACCAAGGTTGGCCTAAATACGCATTCTGTAGTGGGCATGTGTGCACACGCACACACACACAATCAACTAAAAAAGAATTTGCTTCAATTTCAGGTTATACTGTTTTATTATATAATATGCAACTTTTCAACTTTGGGACAGTTTTGTGGACAGACAAGTCGCTATACTTGCTTTTAAAGCCTACCTTGGTGGCTTCAAAGAAAAGAGGTGCTTTGTACAGTTGTTGGTTCACATGCTAGTGTACTGACAGTCCCCACTCTGCTGACGGGAGCACTCACCACTTCTGCACACCACTCTATAGCCCACAGGCCCTAATCCCACTAACACCTTGGTGAAACAAGCCTGCTCAAATGCTGACCCAGGTTTACTGTTACAATCCCAACTCCAGCTGGGCCACCAGATGCTGTGATGACCCCTTCACTGTTTATACACATGGAAAACCACTCCACACCAGTACACATCCACTCTCTGGCATATGTTTCCCAGTTAGAAAGAGGAAGAGACAGGGTTCTAGTCATTAGTGTCAAGGGTCATTTTTATGAGGTGTGTCTTAAATGTTAAGTCAAAATATATTATTCATTAAGAGGAAAAGAAACAAAAGTGGATGGAGAGAAAAGAGGGAAGTTTAATTTACTAGGAAATTTAAAATCCATCTTTAATTGCACTAATTTGAACATATCTGAAGACTAGAACACAGTTCTTTAAATCACATACGCACGCATGCGCGTGCGCGCCTCCCAAGGACTAACAGCCTGATGGAAAGGCTGCTCTTCGGATTCCAAGCTTGAGTCATGAACTTTATTCACCGTCCCACACCACCAGGAGCTGAAAACCTAGAGGCTGCTACACAATGAGAGATATTTTTACTCCTAAGGTTCCTAGAATATCTCCAGGGCCACCAGGTCCCTCAGAGAGGAATGTGAGATTATCTCTGTGTGTCCGACAGCACTGCAGTGGTGACAGGCTGTGACCCTAACCTGAAGTTCTTCCCCTCTGCTCCAGTGAAGCAGACGCCAGAACCACTGACTACATCAACACTGGACACAAACCTTTCAACCTGACCCACTGCCTTGTATGATGGAAGGCGAGAGCCATTTATGATGGAAGGGGAGAGCCATCAACATTAATTTTAATAAACAAGATGCAGAGAAATCTAAAAAGATTAACATATTATAAAAATGAGTCAGTGAATAATACAGAAAACCAAGTAAGACTATTTTCAAAAGGCCTTTATCCCAACAGACTGCTCTATCCTATAACTCTTGCTAAAATACATATATATATATCTTTACATAGTATACATGACAACTCATTTCTACTTTAAAAACAGAAGAACCGGGCAGTGGTGGCGCATGCCTTTAATCCCAGCACTTGGGAGGCAGAGGCAGGCGGATTTCTGAGTTCGAGGCCAGCCTGGTCTACAGAGTGAGTTCCAGGACAGCCAGGGCTACACAGAGAAACTCTGTCTCGGAAAAAGAAAAAAAAGAGAGAGGTGTCACACTATCTATTAAAGGACTCACTATTGATACCTTGGTTTTTTTTTTCTTCTAGTCCTTCACTTGTTCTTGGGGTCGCTTTCCTTGAAGTAAGGCTGTGGTCAAGCCTGCATTACACTGCATGCCATTCTACCAGCGTGTGTTAGGAGAAGCAGAGCCTGGGTATATAATGGAATTACTGAGTTTCATAACAGACTCAGAGATATTTAGTTAGAGAAAAAACATACTAAGAATTCTAGGCTTTTGAAAGCTAAACTTAATTTCTGGCAAGCATGACTGATAATTACAACCAAAAGCCAAATATTGTGGAGTCGGTTTTTAGACGAAGCGATCTTCCCACTCAGCACGCGCAATCACTGGTGCACTTCTGGAAGAATGGTATTTGCTCAACGGCTGGAGACACAGCAAGCTTCTCAAATGTGACCTGGAAAGCGAACCTTGTATCTCAACAAACTGAGAAAGCACAAAACTGTGGCCATCTACTTACAGCAGGCAGGAGAGCAGGCCCTGGATGTGGGAGCTGCAAGTGAGCCGGCCCCACGGATGTGAGCACAGGAGGGCCGGCCCTGTGTTCTGACTGCTGGGCAGTGGCCAGGACAAGGAAGAGACGCCCTCCCCCCCCCATCACTCACCATCTGCAGCAGATGAGAGCGCTGGCCCCAGGACTGTGCGAGTGGGAGAACTGGCCACATCCTTCACTGGCTGTGGCCTCAGTGCAGAGAACATGTCCTGTGCCTCACCTGAGCAGCAGGAGAGAGCTGGCCCTGGTTTGCAGGAGTTTGGGGAGCCGACACAGAGAGCACGAGAGTGGTGGGAGAGCCAACGGGCTGACCATCTCTGATACCTCTCAGGCCCAGATCCAGGGTTTTGAATTGGACCATCCCAACATCTATCCCATCAATGAAATGATGGAGTGCATGAAGGGGCCGGTCCAAAACTACAGAATCTCTGTGACACAGGGCAACAACAGGATATACCAGTAAGACTCCAGTATTGATAAAGTAGCAGAAGCCAGAGGCCTTGAGTCATTGCAGTGAACATTTGCAAGCAAAGAAGTGTAGACAAAAGGGAATACTGTTGTTGTTGAGACTGCAAAAGTGGGGGGCGGATATGAGGGGAGGGGGGGATGAGTGGGATTGGGGTATACAACATGAAATTCACAAAGAACCAATAAAAAGTCGAAAAAAATTCTTAAAAATCCTGTGGCCATACATACAGTATTTAGCTATACAAATAATCACAAAAAAAATTCAGTTTTGAAAAAGACTGTATGTCTTGGAACTCACTCTGTAGACCAGGCTGGCTTCAAACTCAGAGAGATCCACCTGCCTCGGCCTCCCAAGTTTTGGATTAAAGGAATACTCTATCATACCCGGCAATATTGAAAATATTCTGATCTATTCACATCCTGGTTCATTCATGCAAATCCACATATCCCAAATCCTACGCAGCATCACTGAGATTATTTAAATTTTCCAAACTGACAGCTGAGAACCTTGTGGTACCAGAAAATTTTAAAAATGGTCAAAAAATGAGATTGTAACAAAGGACTGAGGTGCCAACTCAAAGAGCTCTCAAAGGCTGACAAAGCTAGGACCATCTGAGCAAGAAAATAAATATTGGG
This sequence comes from Uromys caudimaculatus, assembly GCA_028551405.1. NCBI lineage: Eukaryota > Metazoa > Chordata > Mammalia > Rodentia > Muridae > Uromys > Uromys caudimaculatus. Next base: position 60,199,790 of record CM052702.1, on the reverse strand, counting down.
CTTTAATCCAGAGTATGTGTTATGCAACTTTTACTAGAGACATGAACAAGCCTCAATTCACACCAAACAGAAAACAGACAAAAGAAATGATTATATTCAAGTATTGATTATTGAACCAGTGAGTTTACCAGGGCTAATTATAGGAGCACAGATGACTCAAAAGCAAAAAATCATTCAAAAGCCCAACCCAGCATCATTACAGTTCCCTAAGCAACCTGCAGGCAGCCCGGCTGAAGAGTCTCTCCTTCCCCCCAGCAATCATCTACTGCTCATCACCTTCAAGCAGGCCTCCCAAGTCTTAAATGTTTTGTGACCTTCCTGAGTGTAATTCTTTGGAAGAGAAATAGCCCCCACAACTTGGCTATTTGAACACTTGGTCCCCCAGTTACTGGAACTATTTGGGAAGGATCAGGAGTTGTGGCCTTGTTAGAAGAGGTGTGTCACCGGGGACAGGCTTTAAGGTTTCAAAAGACTTGGCTCATTCCCAGTGTGTTCTCATATATTCTCATTCTCATTCATATTCATTCTCTCTCTCTCTCTCTCTCTCTCTCTCTCTCTCTCTCTCTCTCTCTCTCTGCCCCCTCCCTCCCTCCTTCTCTCTCTCTCTCTCCCTCTGCCCCCTCCCTCCCTCCCTCCCTCCCTCCTTCTCTCTCTCTCTCTCTCCCTGCTGTTTAACAATTACTGTGATGTGATTTCTCAATCCTTCTTGATACCATTTCTTTGTTGTTCTCCCATCATGGACTCTAACCCTCTGGAATAGGAAACCCAACTAGACACTTTGTTTTATAAGTTGCCTTGGTCATCGGGCATCGGTTTTGTCATGGACACAGAAAAGTAACTAAGTAACTGGAACCTTGCTGGAGTTAATATATCACTGGAGGTCAGCTCAGAGAGTTTAGAGCCTCCCAATTTCCATACCCCCCCCTTGTGTGTGTGTGTCTGTCTGTCTGTCCGTCTGTCTGTCTGTGTGTATCTCTATGTCTCTCTTTGTCTCTGTCTCTCCTTTTGATGTGTAGCTGCAGTGCTTTCCCAATTACTTTAGACTTCTCGTCCTCTGGAACAGTAAACAAAACAACAACAACAAAGCCTCTTTCTCCAATAAATTGCTTTTGGTCATGGTATTTTATCACAGCTACAGTAAAGTAACTAATATACACAGTCTGTTGAGCCCCAACTCCACCTCCAGGGACTGTTTCAATTTAGAGGTAACAGCTATACATCACCACATGTTCATGTTAACAGAAATAAATGCTTAATTTATTAGTGGGAAAAGAATAACTATTGCACAGAAGATTTATCTAGATGCTGCCATCTCAAGACAGTGATATACAAACGAGAATCAATACAGAATACAGAATTGTAAGTGAGTATAAAGTTCTTGCTTTGGGTACCATAGGGTTGAGTATCAGGAGCACCTACATACCACACACCCCAGGCTGGTAAGTACAAAGGATTCATAAGCACAGCAGGGTAAACAGGCACCAAACAAGTGAAGTGTGGGGGCTGGGGGGGTGGGTATTTCTGTCACATGGAAAATAATACACTAAGCAAAACACAGTAATGGGCGTTGACTGAAATGGAGGCAGACACCAGGCCTTCAAGAGGTCTGGGGTGTCACTGGGGAGGGGGGCGGTTAAGGAGGGCAGTGGAATAGTAAGGTCACCACCTTGTCAACAGATTGTAGCCCTCTGGACTTAGTGGGGCAAGGCCAAGGCAGAATGATCCATATGGCCTTACAGAAGTAGAGTGGGAAAGGATGGCAAACTGCAACAGTGAGCAAATACAGGCATACAGAGCCGTTGTTAAATTATAACATATAATTAACTTCTAATTCCACATCACCCCTGTCTTCTTCAAACCGCTCTCCTCACAGAAGACAGATTATCTTTCAAAAATATAAAGCAATCACTTCACTCCCAGTTTAATATTTTCCAGTGCACTCCCATTACATATTCCAAGCCCCTCAGCAGAGCCTCTAAAAGTCATAAAGTTTCTGCGTTCTCTTCCAGTTTCATCCGGTGCTATCCTCCAACCAACAACAGAGCAAGCAAAACAACAGCAGCAAGATCATACACAAAGCACTACAACACTTTAACACATACTTGGAGCCAGTGTGAAGAGCAACAACAAACACACAAAGTACAGAAATGTCAAAACCAGCAATGCATGGTGGCACATGCCTTTAATCCCAGCACTCAGGAGGCAGAGGTAGGTGGATCTCTGAGTTTGAGGCCAGCCTGGTCTACAAAGTAAGTTCCAGGACAGCCAGGGCTACACAGAGGAAACAAAACAAACGAAGTCAAAATCATGGGAATACATAGAGCACAAAATTATACCTGTATATAATGTGAGAACCAAAGCAAGACGCAGCATGTTTTCCTGCTGTAACTCAGCTGGGAATAATGAGGACTGTCTGTATTTGACTAACACTGTTTGTTTTAAAATTATAAACCCACGAGGTCAAGGGAACAGGCCAGGACTGTTTGTACTCTAGCATATGGCGAAAGTAGACAGTCAAGAGAGTAAACATGAGGCTAGAAAGATTGCAGTTAAGAGTGCAGGGTCGCCAGGCAGTGGAGACCCACGCCTTTAATCCCAGCACTTGGGAAGCAGAGGCAGGTGGATTTCTGAGTTCGAGGCCAGCCTGGTCTACAGAGTGAGTTCCAGGACAGCCAGGGCTACACAGAGAAACCCTGTCTTGAAAAACCAAAAAAAAAAAAAAAAAAAGAGTGCAGAGTCTTTCAGAGGACCATGCTCCAGTTCCTAGCATCCACATGGCCCCTCACAATCATCTGTACCTCAAGTTCCAGGTGCCCAACATCGTCTTCTGACTACACACAGTGAACAGACATACATGTAGGCAAAACACTCATACACATAAAAGAAAAATAAGGACAAAATTAAAGAGAGAATAAATGTGTGAATGTGTAAGAGGTAGGTGGCTACATAAGCCTAATGATCAATCATGTGAGAAAGGTAAAGATGTAGTGTTATGGCTGATTGGTGAAAAACATTTCTAAACCAAGCACAGAGAAAGAGTTAGATGGAACCATAATAGGATGGTTGGGGAGGCCTAAACTGAAAACCAAGAAATGTGAAAGGCAAGTTATATGACACTCGGGGCATAGAGCATTCCAGACAAAGTGTAAGTATGAAAGTCTGGAGTGGGAGCGTGTCTTAAATGTCTGAATGACATCACTAAAACCTCCTCTGGGGGCTTATAGAAGGAGCAACTTCTACTTCTTTAATACCTTCCTAGAGATGTCTCCATCACTCCTTTTCAAATCCCTGCAAGCCTAAGGGAAACTGCTACAGCTTGAATGTCTATTTCCTCCAAAACCCACTGATTTAATTGTGAGACCTTCAAGGTATCTGGCCGTGAATGCTGTGTCTTCACAGTGGAACTGGTGCCTTAATGAACGGGAATGTTTGCTCCTCTGGGCCCCTGACCTACTCATGTTCTGCAACATTACAATGCCGTGAGGCCTTTGCTAATCGTCACCTCTGGCTTTCCCTCACTCCAGAACTGTGGTTGACAAATTTCTGCTCATTATAAATTGCCCTGTTTCAGGTATTCTGATATACTGATACATGAGGGACTAATATGGATGTCACGACCCCAGAACAGTCAACAACATAGATGAATTCCTTAATGGAGAAACAACAAAATAAAGAACACAGGAGGCACTTTCCAACTCACATCCAACAACCAGGGGCACAGCCACCCCAAAAACCTGTCTTTCCTTCTTCTCTGTACTCCACCACATTATGTTAACTGAGATCTGTTTAACTGTGGGTATGCAATGTAGTAAGTGAGCAAAATCGTAATAATAATAATCAAGAACGTGGGTTGTCATTCAGAGACAATAAAGTTGCAAAGCCCTGCGAAAGCTAGAAACTATATGAGAAACATGTAATAAATTCTACTTTATATAATAAGTACTAGATAATTCCTTTCACATATGAATAACTGCAGCCAATAAACACCCATAAAACAAGAGTAATGGCATCATTAGGAATACTAGAGTTACTCAGGCAATGAACAGACCACCACTGGTCTCCAGAATCAAACTACTTCACCATTACTGGAAACATATCATTACGAATAAATGAAAACCATAGGAAGTGCTTGTCTCCTCAAGATGTGCAATGCTTCCAGGACGATCCATGGCTGTGGACTCCAGGAGAGAAAAGGTTTTAGTGCTTATAGCCTGACAGGATGGGTAGCAGGTTAACTGATTAGGCGTCAGAGCAGACAGGAGGAAAAGCATCAGGTTTGGACTCTAGAACTGCACAGTAGCTACACCATCTGATCCATCACTGAAAAGAATACCTACCTAACCTCGGACAAAATTATATCTGCCCAACATCTGAAAGAGTGGATCCTTTCTTATATATGATGGCTGCAATCTCCTGTGTGGGGAATTCTGAGGGTAAAAAACACGGGGTGAGTCTGTTCAAACAATCTGAAGTCCAGGAGAGATGGATAGCTTAGCAATTAAGAGCCCTGGTCACTCTCCCAGAGGACCCAGCACAATTCCTAGCACTCACATGATGGCTCAGAAACATCCGTTACTCCAGTTTCAAGGGCACCCAATACCCTCCAGTCCCAGGCATGAAAGTGGTGCCCAGGCATACATGCATGTAAAACACCCATACACATAAAATAAATGTACAAAAATTTAAAGAGTCTAAGATCTAAAGATGGTCAATAACTGGTTTAGAAAATAAAGGTACTATTAATACAGAGTGATTCTCGGATCACTCTCACGACCAGAAATATAAAACTAATACTAATACATAACAGAGTCAGTCAGAGCTTTATTATCTCTATGAGAAAATGCAATCCTCATTTACTCAAATAGTAGATTCTTGACAGTTTGGAGGCATGAAAATACAGTCCCCCTTCAGCTCTAAGAGTTCCAGGGTCTTATGAACTTTAAAGACTTGCTAACAGTTGGGATGAAGCTCAGCGAAAGAGCACTTGCCCAGCATGTACAAGGCCCTGGATTCTACCCTAGGCACCCCCTCACCCCAACAAATAACAACAAAAAACTAACTAGCTATTCTTCTTCTACAGTGGAGACACACACACACACACACACACACACACACACACACGGGAAGTAGCTTGGCTGGTACAGTACTTGCCTAGCATGCATATAGCTCTGGGTTCAATCCCAAGGGTATTAAAGGTACGGTGACCTATACCTTTAATCCCAGCACTCAGGAGGATCAAGAATTAAGATCTCTTTGGTTGCCTGGTAATTTAGAGACCAGATTGGATTATGTGATCTCTGCTCCTTCCCTCGCCTAAAAAAATATACAGGTAGACAATGCATTAATGGTTCAGATGATAAATTTTAGGCTATGTACAGTTTAAAAAGCATATCTGTTATACTGTCTGTGTATCCTAAGGTACAACTTGTCTGTGTCACTGTAGATACCTTTGGAGCATGGAACAGCCAAAGGCAAAGATTTGGGAATAGCTATAACTAGACCAAAAAAAAAAAAAAAAAAAAAAAAGATCTAACTCCTGTGGTCCAGTTACCCCGTCTGCACTCTGGTTTTCTGTGTTTTCACATATCTGTGACTGGGTCTTAAAACCATCTGGGAGGGGTCTCTGCAACTATGGAGGCCAGCAGAGTGTCATCAGTGTGAAACAAGAAGGAAGTCTGGTTCACCATAACCCAGTAGCCAGGGCTGATTCAAACTTCGAGAGTCTGACACCAGGCAGTTTATTTTAGGCATATTTAAGAACAGCACAATTTGGGGAAAAAGTTTCCTGGTGTAATCAACTCAACCCCATGTGTACAATAAAGCTTAAGGCATGACTACATCAAAACTCCTTGTAAAATTCATGTTACTTCTTCCATAAAGATGGGTTCTATGGATTGACTACATGTGACATCTTAAAGGTCTGGGAAAGGATCTGGTGTGGTCTCTGTCTTACAGGTAGTACAAAAGTCACCAGGCTATTAACCACGTCATTCCCAGTTCTCTGGGCAGAAAGTGGCTTATACATCTCTTCCTTGGAAGAGACCACCCTTCTTGTTTAACATTCCTGGTTCCCTAATGGTTATCTGTGAGCATAGAAACTTCTTACCCTCTACACCCATTCACCTTTGCAAAACAATGTTATGCTCAGAACTTAAACCTTTCCCAGCCGGGAAGTGGTGGTGCACGCCTTTAATCCCAGCACTTGGGAGGCAGAGGCGGGCGGATTTCTGAGTTCAAGGCCAGCCTGGTCTACAGAGTGAGTTCCAGGACAGCCAGGGCTACACAGAGAAACCCTGTCTCGAAAAAAAAAAAAAAAAAAACCTTTCCCATAGACAATTCTTTTAGAACTGTGTGTATCACTGAAGCTTTAACTCCAGGGCCTTTGTAAGAAAAAGAAAGTATGGATGGGAAACACTTGGCCAACAAAGAATACAATTAACGAAACAGATATTCTGTGTGCATCCCCAGTGTCCTACCAAGACCGCTCTCTGCCCCAAGCATGTGTGTTTCAGTTACTTCTCAGATGAGGAGTTATGTGTGAGGAGGGAAACTAAACAGTTTCTAATGGATAGCTGGGACGAACGTGGTGATGATGGAGGCAGCTGTACCGGTGGCAGAGAAGACACTGTGCAGGTATTCCCTGCCCTCACCACCATTCTAAAGGTAATCTAGACCATGTCATTTCAAATTTCTAAACTACCCACTCTGAAGAGGCAGGTGCTAAATGTTGGGGTTCACACAAGAATAAGCTCCTGTACTGCCTAACTGAGTTAGGGTGCTGAGTTTTTAGTCTCCAGTCTGGGTAAGGATGATCAACTTTACGGCTGCAAGTAAACATAGTAAACAGAAATAAAATAGAGCAAGAAAAGTCTGGGTCCATGGTAAAAGTAAACAAGAGTGTCTGCTTTCATCAAATCAATTGTACCCTTGGTGTAAAGCCAAGCAGGGAATTGTGGGCCCCCTTAGAGGTGCCAGAATAGATAGGTGCCAGCACTAAACAGGCATTTAGTATAATGAAACCCAGGGACCAGAGAGATATCAAATGTGATGCAAATAAAAGGCAAGAGGTACTCAGAGGGAACAGAGAATGTATTTTAGTCATATGAAAAGTAAATTAGAACAAGAATGCAAGAAACATAAAAAGCACTGAATATTAAACTAAACTGGAATGAATAGATTACACAGGATATATACTATTTTCTAAAACTTTGGGGGCACATTTCTCAGAAATGATTATGTATAGAAAACAAATCTCAAAATTCCTAAAGGCAAAAATCATACAAATTTATGACCAAGATGTAGTAAAACTAAAAATTAGAATAAGGCATTCTTTTAAAATACTATTTTAAATGATTCAGATTATTTAGAAATGAAAGCAATGTTTTTGTTTTTTTTTGAAACATGGTCTTTCTACATAACTCTGGCTGTCCTGGAACTCACTATTTAGAACAGCTTGCCCTCAAAATCAGAGATCTATATGCTTCTGCCTCCTCCACCATGCCCAGCTTCAGACAGGAAGTTAGGCAAAGCAAAATCCAAAATAAAAAAAAAAAAAAAAAGAAAAGAAAAGAAAAAGAAAAAGAAAAAAAGAAAAGGTCAAAGAATAAACAGATTAAATATGAAGGTCAAGAAGCCTGAAAGATGGTAAAAACAAAACAAAATACTACAGAGAAAGGCTTAGGAGTAAAAGACAATGAGATAGAAATTACTGACAGTGGCATGAACTGTCCTGTGAGGGAAAACAGACCAAACATAAACATAATCCATTTAACATCTCCTAACTCTAACACTGTATGCCAGAGGCCAATGTGAAAGGGCCAACAGGATGGCTGGGTCCACACCACAGATGGTCTAGAAATGGTTTCCACAACAAAAAATTAGGACACAGGCATTTCTAGCTTCCTTAAAAAAAAAAAAAAAAAAAAGGATTGATTGATTGATTGATTGATTGATTGATTATATGTAAGTACACAGAGGAGGGCATCCTATCTCATTACAGATGGTTGTGAGCTACCATGTAGCTGCTGGGATTTTTGAACTCGGGACCTCCAGAAGAGAGCAGTCAGTGCTCTTAACTGCTGAGCCAACTCTCCAGCTCTTGTTCTGGCCTGCTCGCTCCAGCCCTGCTCGCTGTAGCTGTCTTCAGACAACCCCGGAGAGGGCATCAGATCTCATTACAGAAGGTTGTGAGCCATCATGTGGTTGCTGGGATTTGAACTCACGACCTTTGGAAGAGCAGTCGGAGCTCTTAACTGCTGAGCCATCTCTCTAGCCCTCTAGCTTCCATTTTTATTCCTATGTATGGGGTGTATGAATGTTTGTATGCGTACATGAATGCAAGTGGCATGTACACATGTATGTGAAGACCAGTGGTCAGTGTTGGATGTCTTCCTCTGTCACTATCTTTTTTTCTTTAAAAAAAAAAAAAAAAAAAAAAGGTGGGTTCTCTTCAACAAACCAGTAGATCCCTGATTCATCTGGCTGGCTAATGAGCTCCTGGGATCCACCACTTGTCTCCTCCTGAGCCTTCCCCCCATTTCCCCTGGAGCTTTTTACGTGGGTGCTGAGAAGCAGAACTCAGGATCTCATGTTTGCACAGGAAGCACCTTCCCACAGAGCCCTATCTCCAGCCATTTCTATTCTTCATACTTTGATTTGTTATTAAAAACTAAAAATTTGTATCTGATTTTGTCAGAATCACTTCCATTTCCCACAGTGGCACAGTGTTTATCTCTGGTCTTGCACTTCTCTCTCGTTGGTCCTCCTTCCTCTCGAGTTTAGGTTTCTGAATGGTAATTCATAAAGAATACCAAAGCTCTTACTGTAGAAGAGTTGACGTAGAACCTATAACCCCTCGAGTACAGAGCATTATATAGGCAGAAGTAAAAGCACTAAACATATGTTGCTGCTTTATCAGACAATAAATAATGCACAACTTATTTGAGATATCAATTTCATTCTGTCCCCAGCTATTTGAGATTAGCACATTCATATGCTGCCCTCAGCTGGAGGCAGTACTTCCACTCCAAGCCACCGAGGAAGTATGAATTAGACGCCCTTGACAGTAAATGATGTGGTATGCTTATCTTCCTTTGTCTTGTCTATTTCCACCTAGGGCTTGGAAATGCAAGAGCATTTAATTTTCTGTGCCTTTTCTACTAACCAATCCAATCAATGGAGCCAAAGTATTCAATGACCAACAACTGTTTCACTTGGCCATTTTCCCAAACAGAACTTAAGTACTCTTTGATCTTAATTAAGATGGTATCATAAGAGGCTGAACCCCTCCTTTTCTTGTACATGGTCTACTTTCTGCAGCATCATATAACCAGGAACAAGGTGATGCTTATCAATGCTTATAGAAATATCACTGTAATAATCTAACAATTACATTAATATAATCCACTGCCATCAAATTACTACTACATTCTATTTATTTCATTAGAGGTAAGTTATTACTTTTAAAAAAACTATACTTTAAAAAGTGTACCAGCATTCACTCACTGAATGACTTGCAGAAATATGTACCTGTTGGAAATGCCTCAGAGAACTACAGGCTCCCATATTGCTACACCTAATTTGCCTCAGACAATATTTCTTTATCTTGTAAGCACTGAGCACGCATGACCAGGCCTTAAAGAAAGCAAATTCAGGTGCAGTAATGTTCAGAAGATGAACAGGACAATTCAGAACAAGGTCCAAACAGTCTTTGAGAATAGTTTTCTGTGATTTTTATAAATAATAAAACATGATATCCTGAAGATAACAAGCAAAAATTACAAAACTTCAAGTAGATCCTAAAAAAGTTTTGAGATGTTATGACAAATCCAGCATTATAAAGAAACATCCCATGTATGTTAGATTGTGCGTTGGCTAACAGACCTTATTAATAACACAAGATGCTTCAAAGAACAGCTACCGAGAAGCCCTGACCAGCAGCAGCAGCCGAGAATAGGCTTGGTTGCTAGTCACTCAGGGTTAACCTCTAAGTTCACTGTTGTTTTGGGCATTCTTACTACACTCAGCCACTTTCTCTATTTTAATTTTTTCTTACATTTCTTAGTGTGCGTGTGTGTGTGTGTGTGTGTGTGTGTGTGCGCGCGCGCACACACACCCAGGTGCCATGTCACACATGTGGAGGTCAGAGGACAGCTTGTGGGAGTCAGTTCTCTCCTTTTATCATGTGGGTTCCAGCAACAAACTCGGGTCATCAGTCTAACTGGATCCCCAGAGCCCAGATACAAGACACACAAACGTGGTTAGCCACCTGTAATCCAGCACTGGGAGGCAGGGAAAGGAGATTCCTCAGGGCAAGCTAGTTAGCTAGATTAGCTGATCAGAAGCTCTGGCTCAGCAAGAGTGCTTGCTTTAGTAAATAATGTGGACAGCGATCAGGAAAGACCTAATATCAACTTTGGGTCTTCACACACACTTGCATTCATATGCCTACATACCCCCCCACACACATAAAATTCATATTCTGCATGTGCAAAGATGGTATTGCCTGTAGTCCCAACTACCAGTAAGGCTGAGATAAGGAGATAGCCATAACCCAAGAGTAAGCCCGGCCTGAGGAACAGTAAAACTGTCTTTAAAATTATATCCTTTCCCACTGAATTACCTTTACATCTTTGTTGAAAATTAATGGGTCATTTCTGAGACTATTTTTGATTACATGCTATTTCCATTACCTATTTACACCAATAATATACTGATATGCTTACATGTGACTTCATGAATCCAGCAAATGAATGTAATATAATTGCATTCTTTTTCAAAATGACTTTGCTCAGTTAGGGCCTCTGCATTTCTGAAGAGCTTTGAGTACCAGTTTGTCCATTCCCACCAAATACTTTGCTGGGGTATGGACTGAACTTGCATACAAACTACAGTATCCAGCTGGGGAAACTAATCTCCTACTGCAGACTGTTCAGTGCATAAACAGGTTATATCACTTACTTAAGCTTTTACATTTCTATCAGCCGTGCATCATAATACAAAGTGTATGATCTCACGTGCATTTTGTTACCTTGATCTCTACGTAACTACTTTTTTGGATGCTTCTGGAAATAGTACATCAAACCCCAATGCCTAACTGTTTTGGCTAATCTACAGATAGGCAATTGAGTTGTACGTGTTTAATTTACATTCTGCAACCTTCTCAACTGAGCAGTTTTGGCACTGCTTTCATGCATGCTGCGTGATGTGACAAGTCATACTGCCAGTGAACACAGAGGTACTCTCCTGCTTCATTACTTTGTGCCTCCCATCTCCATCTCTCTTCCCTACTCTCACTGACGAGAAGCTCTAGTACAATGCTGGCCAGTCCTTATCGGATATTCATGGTTTCACTACTAAAGAGGCTGGCTACATAATCTTCATAGAAATTCAATGCAGCTAGCTACATAATTTTCATAGACACTCCTTTACAGGGGAGAGAAGACTCCTTATTCCGCTAGTCTGCACATAGTAGTTGGTTTTAATCAGGAATGGCTGTCCAATTCTGTCAGTATTCTTTCTGCTCAGAGGGTAACACGGCTTCTCTTTTACACTGTGAAGAGCATAAACTACACTTCCGGACTCTTGAGTGTTCCGCCAACCGTAGACTCTAGAGATAAACCTCACCTGGTCATAATATAGTTTCCTTTTTGTAATTATTTGAATTCCATTTGTAATAATCTTATTAAGAGTCTAGCTATATTTATGACACGGACACCAGTCTATATGTCTGACTTGTAGTGTCTGTACTACACAATTACTCTCCTTCTCAATAGTCTCGAGGTCTGTATATAATTATATTAACTCTTGCTTAAATCTCTGGAGGAATTCCTTGATGAAGTCATCTTGGCCTACAGCTTTTTCTGTAAGGTTCTTGACTATAAATACATTTCCTATGACAGGGTAAGAGCTCTGGAAGTTTGGGAGTCATGGGCTTACAGTGCTAAGTTGTTCCTTAAAATCTGTTCCTGTCTTTTCGGTGCCTTCAGGTACTAAAGCTGACGTTCTCTCTCATGCCCAGTACTGTGGTCTGGGTCTCCTCTTGGTTTTCTGGTGAGACTGGGAAATATATTTCTAAAGTTTCCTGAAATTATCAACAGGCTTCTCAAAGAACTCATTCTTTTACTCATATATTTATTGTATGTGCATGACCGTTTGCCTACATGTATGTATGTGCATACACGTGCAGCTGGTGCCCATGGAAGTCAGGAGAGCGTTGAGGTGATCTTCCCTGCACTATGTAAAGGTTGTCTTTGTACTACTCCAATGCTGATTTCTGCACCAGCAGAGATCTGACTGCAGGCCGGACTTTAGTACTGCTATTCTTATGGCTATATTCTATTTTGTGACTGCTCCGTCCATCCCCTTCTGATTGGTTTAATAAAGAGCTGATGGCCTATGGCAAGGCAGGAGAGGATAGGTGGGACTTCTGGGCAGACGTAAGAATGCTGGGAAAGAATCAGGCGTGGAGGAAGTGACAGAACACAGATTAGAACGAATGGATTAGTAAATATAAGAGCTGGTTGGAAGAAGCCCAAGCTAAAGCCAAGATTTCATAATTAATTAAAGGTCTCCATGCCATTACTTGGGCAGCTGGCGGGCCAGAGACAGTCCAACAATAGGAGACGGCATCAGATTCTCTGGATATGAAATTACAGATAGTTTTGGGCTACCAAGTGTACAATGGAGACCAAACACCAGTCCTCTGCAAGAGCAGCAAGTGCTCTTAACTGCTGAGCCCCCAAAGAACTAATTCTTGATTTCTTTTCTTTTTCTATTTTCTTTTAGATTTCAGTTCTGATATTCACTTTTTTAGTTATCATTTGCTTTTTTCTTGAATGCTTTCATTTTGCAGGCTAGAAGGTAGACTACTGTGTTTATTTGCTATAGGTTTCTCCTAACATGGTTTTCTAGCTGTTTCTCACAAATGTTCATTCTCTTGGATGCTCTGTTTAGGTTTGCTTTAGTGTTTGATTTTGAGATAAGGTTTGATTTTCCTGCCTCTTCTTCCCAAATGCTAGGTTACAGTGATGGGCCACTCTGCCTGGTTGTGTTTTCACTTTCATTTAGCTTAAAAGAATTCCTGTTAACTTACACCCCCAAGGCAGGTCTCATCACACCATCCAGGCTAGCTAGATTCAAGCTCACATGCCCCTATGCCAGGCTCTCAAGTGCTAGGACTACTGGGACATGCCACCACACTGGCTCCATTTCCTTCCTTCCTTCCTTCCTTCCTTCCTTCCTTCCTTCCTTCCTTTATAATCCCAAGTGCTGGATAAAGTGTGTCACCTCTGCCCAGCATTTTCTTTTTCTTGTTTGACTCAGGATTACTCAAAGCAGTGTTGTGGCCTTTTTAAGTATTTGAGGATTTCCCAGCTATCTTTCACTATTCTCCACTGCTTCCAACTGTGGTCACAGAACCACTTTTGCACATTCAAACATTTCCAATTTATCAAGTCACAGTATGTCATCTTTAAGGCCAGGATGTAGCTTCCTTATTGTCAGTGTTCCACATAAACATGTAGAGAGTGTGCTTGCTAAGACTATCAATTACATGAAGTTGTGATTTTCTGGTTTATCTATCAATTTTAGTTGTGGTATCTCTGATATTTTATGTTCTAATATTTGATGATTTCTACTTAGCTAACTCCCCCCTACACACTAATCAAGGTCATCAAGATTTACTCCTTTCTATTTTCCAAGAGTTTTACCATTTTAACTCACATCTAGGTGGCTGATCTATTTTGAGGTATGGCTTATATAAGGGCAAAAGACAGGTATGACTTCATTCTTTTGGATGCAAAAATACAATCACTGTAGCATAATGTGATGAAACAATTCTTTCCTTCACTGAGATGTGGTTTGCACTCAGAAAGGCAACTGGACACAGATATTAGTGTACTTGTTGCCTGTCAATTTTAGATTTGCCTGTCTCTGGCTGAGATTAAAGGCATGTGCCACCACACATGCCTTATTGTTCTCTTTCAAGGCTATTTTGGCCATTCAGGGCCTCTTGCAACTCCAAATTAATTCAGAGATGTAGTTTTCCATTTAAAACCGCTGTTACAGTTCTGATAGAATAGCTCTGGGGAGCCCTGCATGTTAACAATGTTGCATTTCCACTGATAAGCACAGAACATATTTCCATTTATTTAGGGATTCTTTACTTTGGCAATATTTTGTAATATTCACTGTACAAGCCTTTTACCACCTTAAATTAACTTCAATGTATGTTATTCTCTGAGATAATACTGTAAATGAAACTGCTTTCTCCTTTTCAGGTTTGTGTGATATAAAACACAACTGATCTGTGTGTTCTGATCTTACATCTTGCAACTTTTCTTTCTTCTTTCCTGCTGAATCTCTTCTACTCTACAGTTCTCTACATGACCATGTTATCTGTGAACAACAACAATATGGTGGTTTAAATAGGTATGGCCTCCAAAGACTCGTGTGTTTAAATGCTTGACCATAAAAGTAGCTCTATTAGAAGGTATGGCCTCATTAGAGGAAGTGTGTTTGGGAGGTAGGGGGCGGGCTTTGAGGTCTTATATGTTCATTATCCCTAGTGTGGCACACAGTCTCCTCCTGCTGCCTGCTGATCCAGATGTAGAACTTTCAGCTCCTTCTCTTAAGCATATAGCTAACCAATCAGATTTATGTATCAATAAAGACACAAATTACAAGATGCCAATACAATAATTTTAGAGCCAATTGATAATGATAAATCTGTCCACCTAGATTACACAACTTATCCCAATATTCTAACCTCTATGATAACATAACCATCTGTGGCGCTAAGCCAGTTCACGTCCGCTGCCATCTTCCTCCTCCTCCTCTAGACCCCTCACCTGTGCAACCCTTAGCTCCGCCTCCCTGCTCCCTGTCCAATCACATGGCTCCTATTGCCCTAATGTAATTGGTCAGGGAAAATCTTGTAACACCAGTCATAATTAAATGTTGTCCTTTATAAAGGTTGCCCCGGTCACGATGTCTCTTCAAAGCAGTAAAACCCTAATGAAGACAGACGGGTTCATTTCCCATGAACTTTATGAGCTCTATGGATGTAGTAGTGAGCTTGGCCTCCTCAGCTCCCAGTTCCACCTTCTTAACTCTGGTAACTATGCAGCCTCCACCACAGCTAGCGTGGTGAGGCAGCCACTGAGTCTGTCATATGTTTGTCCCATCTCAGAGATCACTATCCTTATCTGAGTCCATTATCTTAAAAACACTGTGAAAATATCTTATCAATTTAATTGAGTATTTTTGCATCAATAGTCATGAAGGAAATTGGTCTGAAGTTCTCTTTCTTTGTTGGGTCTTTGTGTGGTTTAGGTATCAGTTTAACTGTGGCTTTACAGAATGTCATGGGTAGTATTCCTTCTGTTTCTATTTTATGAAATAGTTTGAGAAGTATTGGTATTAGGTCTTCTTTGAAGGACTGATAGAATTCTGCACTAAAACTGTCTGGTCTTGGGGATTTTTTGGTTGAGAGACCTTGTTTTGTTTTGTTTTCGAGACAAGGTTTCTCCGTGTAGCCCTGGCTGTCCTGAAACACACTCTGTAGACCAGGCTGGCCTCGAACTCAGAAATCCACGTACCTCTGCCTCCCAAGTGCTGGGATTAAAGGCGTGTGCCACCACTGCCGGCGAGAGACTTTTAATGACTGCTTCTATTCCTTAGGGCTTATGGGACTGTTTAAATGGTTTGTATGGTCCTGATTTAACTTTGGTACCTGGTATCTGTCTAGAAAATAATCCATTTCATCTAGATTTTCCAGTTTTGTAGAGTATAGGATTTTGTAGTAGGATCTGATAATTTTTTTTTTCTTCAGTTTCTGTTGTTATGTCTCCATTTTCATTTCTGATTTTGTTAATTTGGATACTGTCTCTGTGCTCTCTGGTTAGTCTGGCTCAGGGTTTATCTATCTTTTTGATTTTTCTCAAAGAACCAGCTCCTGGTTTTGTTGATTCTTTGTATAGTTCTCCTTGTTTCTGAGACATTGTCTCTCTGTCTTTAAACAGTGGCACCAGTCCTTTTTAGGCCCCAAGTCTAAAGGTTCCAGTAAGAATTTATGCAATTGGCTTTCCTAGACCTCCAAGATAACTGTGATTTCCCAATCTTCATAACCATGTAAGTCAATTCTTTATAATAAACCTCTTCTCACACAAACGCGCAAACACACACACACACACACACACACACACACACACACACACACACTAACAAAATGTCCCACTACTGCCAACATGACAATACTGGTTGTGTGTCTGGGTACAGAGCCACTGCTTGAAGTTTAAGCCTGGTACATTTCTAAGACAGTATTTTATTAAAAGACAAGTGGTTACAATTGTCAAATACCTTTTCTACACTCTTCTCCAAGATTTGTACTTTGTCATATCTATGAGGCAAAATACCTCATGAATAAAATACAAGCTATAAAAGGGGGGAAAGTAGTATGAAAATAGTGTTACACAGACTAGGGCAAAGCACTTCATAGTTCATAGGATATCTCCATACATCTATTTCACGCTCTTAACAGCAAGGCTCAACTGTTAGGCACTTAAGTTGCGCAGTGATTTCAAAACTGGTTCAGAGGTTACAAGACTTACCCAAGACTAGATAAAAATAAATGCTATGTAGCACTAAGCTTTATCCCAGCACTCAAGAGTTGAAGACAGGAGAATCGTAAGTTCAAAGCCAGCCTGGACTATACAGGGAGAAAACTAATCCAAGAAAAACAAACTCTCAAGGGGTGGGGGGAAGTCTGTGATTGAGTCAGTCAGATCTATGTCAGAGTCTCTTTCATGGACTTATTAGACTCAGCTAACCCTGTCATTTGTTCACTGCACCTTAGAATTCGCAGCACATCGTTTGTATCAACCCTGTGTACACACTCAACTCCCTCTTGCCCTCTGGCTTCAACATAACCTAAGGGCGGTTTGCGCACAGAGGTTAAGATGGCTAAATCCAAGTGAGTCTTTTGTGTTACTGCTAATTGTTCTTACTTCTATCCAGTGCCTCTCAAAACTTCTGTACACCAAAGTAACCCAGTGGGCTTAAGAAAACAATTTCAGTCTCAAAGGGTTTGAATCAGCAGACTTAGGCTGGCCCCTAAGCATCTTAAATTCTCAGATATTGGGACTGTGGGTCCATGGACCACACTCAGATAACAGACATCTCTTCAGATCTCCGTTGATTCCTTCTGTCCCCAGCTTCATTCTCACAGAGACAACAGTAAGCAATCAGAAGATTTCGTCTACTTGTCCCAATACCCAACCTACCTACGTGTCTGTACTCCCCCTCAGGTTACTCCAAGTAGACTGGAAAGACTTGCTCAGCCTCAAACACACTTCTGCTCCTACTTCAAGGATTTCATACTGGCTGCTGAGAATGCTACCAGTGTCTGCATGCTCTGTCCCTCCGCTTCAGCCCAGGTAAGCACCCTGCAGAAAGGCCGTCCTAGTGCACTACAGAAACCAGCAAGCCTGGAGGCTGGAGAGATGCCCTCCCTCAGTAGGAACACTTGCTGCTCTGACAGGGGACCTGGATGTGGTCCCCAGAATGGTAACTCCAGGGTATCTGATGACCTCTCTGACATTTGCAAGCAACACATGCACATGCAGTCACAGCACTGACACACATAACATAAAAATACATTTGAAAATATTTTTTACAAAAATTAGAAAGCCTTCCCCGCATGTACTTGATGTTCTGTATCCTACCCTGACTACTTACTGTCACCCGCTGGTTTACTTAGGTTTATTTGTCTATGTTCAGCTATGTGACAACTGTGAATAGGAAGGAAGAAGCTGTCCGATTCTCTATGAACAGAGATGTAAAGGTAAGAAAATAAACAGTGTATGTGGCCGGCCTATTCATCTGAGACACGTGTTCATAAAATAAAACAATATGCTGTTGTGGGCTCAAGTACAGGCACCTTGGGATACAGAGACAGAAACAAAGGCAGGGCAGGACCAGTGTAGACCTAGGACACTGGGCACTTGCTCAGCAGCATCTGGAAGGTCGTGGGTTCAGCCCCCAGTACCACATACAGTAGCAGCAGCAGGAGCAGTAGTCATCACAATAAATGCAACTGTTTAAATGCTCAGAAGAAACAGATTTAGGCAAAGTTTTGTTTTCAGAAAGTGTCTAAGGCTAGGAAGACTGCTCACTGTAAACGTGCTTGTGCACAACACAGGCCTGACAACCCGAGTTCAGATCCCCAGAATTCAAGTAAAAACATACTTGGTAGCACAAACATCTACAATCCCACAGTAACTGCTTGGCTGATGCAGCAGCAGAGAGAAGCTGTCTCAAACAAGGTGCAAAGATGAGGACTGATGCCCAAAGGCTGTCCTCTGACCTCCACTCAAGCACCACAGCACCTGCATACCCCTCACACAGACACAAACACACACACACAACACACACACAGAAAAACAACAGAACAGCTAGGTATTAAGAGTTTATACTATGTAAGGCACTGTAGAGAAAGTTTATACAGTCATCTAGGCCTTTTGTACATAACCAAAAAAAAAAATCCTAACAGATTTGCCCACCCAGTATAAAGATACCGTGGTCTACACTCGTGCACATGTGGACCAGACTAGCTGGATTCCTGGGGGGTGGGGGGGGATGATAATGAAGATGATGATGGTGGTGGTGGTAGTGGTGGTGATGATAAAGGAGGAGAAGAAATTGAGAAGGAAATGTAGGATGGCATCTGGGAGGAATTGGAGGGGAGTGTATATGTAGGTTGAGTACAATCAAAATATATTATACATGCATGTATGAAATTCTCAAAGAACAGCCGGGCAGTGGTGGCGGAAGCCTTTAGTCCCAGCGCTTGGGAGGCAGAGACAGGGGGATTTCTGAGTTCGAGGCCAGCCTGGTCTACAGAGTGAGTTCCAGGACAGCCAGGGCTACAGAGAAACCCTGTCTCAAAAAACAAAACAAACAAACAAACAAACAAAAAAACCAAAAAAAAAAAAAAAAAAAGAAATTCTCAAAGAACAAATAATATTATAATTAAAAGTATCATCCAGTCCTTTTCTAAGAATAACTAGCCCTATGGAGCTTCAAAATTCAGGGTATTACATCAGCTTTCAGGAGCAAGCTTCAGAGGGAGAGGTGGGCCCGCTGAGTGAACCATGCAGGTGGTTACTGTAATGGCCCATGGGAAGCCACCTCTTTGGGCTAGCTACTGTGTCTTATTTGCCCTCAGTCAAGCTCCTCTTCACATTGAGCTGTTTAAACCCGCTAGTTTTATTAGGTGTTCAATTTCACCCTCACTTACTCTCCTCCCTATGCTTAGCAAAAAGACTTCACTCATCAAACACATGGTGGATACACTGTAAAGAGAAGTTTAGCTGCCTCTACTTCCACTTCAAACTTTCTTATTCTCACAAATATTCTCTGCCATTTCTTTTCATGAAAATGGTAATCAGCATATGGTTTCCTGTCCAAGATCTCCATCTCCTTCCTCGCCTACCCTTCTTACACAACGGGTCTTATGGGCCATCACAGTGCTGACATGCTTATCTTTTGCTGACTTAGCCTGCAGGACTTCAGTGTCTCCTCCCTGACACATAAGCTCAGTGCTTCCATGTTAAGAATGGCCTGGCTACTGGCTTCTCACAATCTCACATTTATTTTAAATGTCCCAAAGACTAAATATCCACAAGGAGTCAGTTCCAGGCTTATCCAAAACCTTTTCTCTATTTAGGGGAGGAGGTGGAGGAAGAAGAGGAAGAGGCAGCAAAGTTTTTTGTCCCCCCACCAGGCTGGCCTTGAACTCACAGAGATCCACCTGCCTCTGCCTCCCAAGTGCTGGGATTAAAGTGCCCCACCACCACCCAGTCAACAATCTTTTTTATAGGACTGGAAAAGATGGCTCATCATGTAAATATGTTTGCTGCCAAGCCCGACAACCTGACTCACAAGATGGAAGGAGAGCACTGACTTCTACAGGCTATCCTCTGACCTAGACATCTGTAACAAGTGAAGTATGCATCCACACACCACCAAGAAAATAAATAAAAATAAAAAAATATGTTTTTAAAGCTTTACAATATGTTATCTTTCTGGGCATTTTAATCACAAGTCAGCTAATTATTGAAAGGTTTATTTCAGTGTGCTTTTTATTACTGAATAATCTTTTTCTAGTAACTATGAATACTGGCTATGCTTGATCACTTCACAATAGCATAATACAGATAAATGGCCACATAAAACTGAAAAAATTTAAACTGAACCATATAATTTAACTAGTGACCAAAAGAGACAAATAATCTTATATAAAAATCTTATTAGAAAAAAAATTAGACCATCAGCTTTACAGTACAAACCAGCCAATAGAAAACGGATTCCAAAGCCAATCTTGGGGTGTTTAATAATGTATACTTCACGGCATGGCATTCGGCTGTTGTCTACCTTCCAGCTAGACCGAATTGAATTTTAACCACCCTGATGGCACCGTACATGTGCAGCGGCGAAGGCAATCCACTCAAGCGAGGCAGTGTGTGCAAAGGGACGCAATTAAATGACGGCATGTTTCTTGTAAATTAAAGCCCTACTGAATAATCATCTTCCATGCAAATTATCTTTCTTGGGGTGTTCAACAATATGCCATCATCATATGTAGCAGCTTTAATACATGCTTATTTGTAATGCTTTACATAATGAATTCTCCCTCTTTATTCCCTGAGAAATGAAAATGAGAATGTAAGCTTTTAAATTTTTCCTTGCTAGACTGCTTTTGTGAACACACCAGGAGGAAGGCACTGTGTCTTTGTAACATATAATGCAGAAGAATCATTTAATCACATGCACACTACTAGTACTTTTATCTGGAATTTTTTTGAATAGATTTCTTATGAAAAAATAACATGTTAATCTTTCTTCTCTCAAAAACAGTACATTTTCCCAGCAGCCCAGCTCATCCTCCGTATCCTTACCTCATACCTTAAGTCTCTAGTCTTAGATGAAAGCCATATGCTGAAGTACAAGCATACAAACTAGAGTGTGTTCGCATAACAGGCCAGAGGAGTCCACATACATCCCAAAGTCCATGCACCACTGTGCAATGCAGGGCTCAGTGGCTAAGCACTTGCCTCGAGAGCAGAAACCCTGGGCTTGGTCCTAGCACTAAAACAGGCTGCATGTCCAGCTGGGCGGACGGCTCAGGCCTGAGTTCCCAGCACCAGGGAGGCTGAGGATGGAAGGACTGCTGTGAGGAATCCAAGTCACAAGCCGCCCTTGGACCCGAGTCTGGCTTAGCAGGAGAGCTGGGAAAAAAGGCTAATTCCATGTCATCCTTTCCTGACTCACGAGGGGCTTTGTTGATGCATGCCCTCCTTCCTTGGTTCCTTCCTTCCACCCCCAAACACTAAAACCCTTAGTTTACCTACTAAGTCATAAATATTAATCACAATTTAAAAATAACTTCTCAGAGGCTGTGATAGGTCATAAGGAAAATTCCAAGTGACCTCTAGGTTCAATTAAATACCACAACCATTAATAAAAGCAATAATCACTGAGTGTGTAAGTACCTGAGACCTGTTAGAACTCACTACAAAACCACCACACTTAACAGCTGAGCACCCATCAGGTCTTAGACACAGTTAATATGCCCACAGAAACCCTGCATTACAAGCTATGGCTCTGCAAAGACAGTAGCCAAGTCTGTAGCAAGCTAGTGCAGTAGAAATACATGATCTCTGTATACATTTGTCCTGTTACTCTTTTTAGGGTTAAACTAGTGCATTATGGAATACATATAAAGTGCTTCCCAAAATGCTCCTGCACTGAAGGCTTGGTAGCCAGATGATAACTTCCTGGAAGCATTTGAACCCTGAGGGCTCTGGACTCTCAATGATTAACCCATTAATGGAGCTGTAATTTGAAGCATTAATTACTGGGCCATGGTGGAGACTTAAGAGATGGGGCCTGGTGAGAGCAGGGAGCCACTGGCAGTGCACCTTTGAAGGGAGTACTCCATTCCGAAGCTCCCCCATGCTTGGCTTCAAGCGTGCCCCCATGTGATCACTCTGCTTCACCACAGCCTTAGGCTGCAATGGTCTTTCTCACCACAGGGGCCAGGAAACCACTTAAAGGTATTATCCCCACTTTTTAAAGTAGAAACTAGTAGAATTCTACTCAATCCCCAAATAGCCACAAACACAAACTAGTTAGAGATAGCCTTTGGATATAAAGTTATCTATCCTTAACTACAATGAAGACATATAATCTCGGATTATTTTCCACAAACATTCATAGTACATGGAGTTAAATTTCATTTTCTCCATCCTTTAATTTCCCAAACCATTGTCATATTTTTAAATGTTTTAAACTTGTAAATGATTTATTCTTAGGTTATATTCACAATGAGTTCAGTGGTCTTTAGCATCTGGGGTTAGAGAATATGCAAATACTGGAATTGTGGCCTGTTTGAAGGGTGGTTATACCTCCATCCACCACTCTCCACCGGATGCTCCTTAGCACTGTGTCCGTTTAACCCAAGCTCCTTAGCACCCTGATCTAGATACTCACAGAGCAAGTCTTTGCCTGCTCCAGCAAGTGAGCAGCCTTTCCAGGAGCTGCTCTTGCCATCCAGCGCTGCCCCACATTTCAGAACACTGTCACTTCAGAGAACATCACAAGGTCTTTCTAACTCCCATAAAACAAGCACCCTTCTCTCACAACTCAAAACCTGACTGAGAAGGCGGCCACTCAGTCCACAAATGTGCATGATTTGATACTACTGCATCAAGAGGGCTAGTTTTAAAATGTCCATACTAAATTACCTGTGTGACCTGTGAAAGACACAAGCACAATACTTTAAATAAAAAATGCTTTAAGACATATGTCTTAGTTAGGGTTTCTTTCTTTCTTTCTTTCTTTCTTTCTTTCTTTCTTTCTTTCTTTCTTTTTTTTTTTTTTTGGTTTTTCGAGACAGGGTTTCTGTGTGTAGCCCTGGCTGTCCTGGAACTCACTCTGTAGACCAGGCTGGCCTCGAACTCAGAAATCCACCTGCCCCTGCCTCCCAAGCGCTGGGACTAAAGGCGTGCGCCACCACTGCCCGGCTAGTCAGGGTTTCTATTCCTGCACAAATATCATGACCAAGAAGCAAGCTGGGGAGGAAAGGGTTTATTCAGCTTACACTTCCACATTGCTGTTCATCACGAAAGGAAGTTAGGACTAGAACTCAAGCAGGTCAGGAGGCAGGAGCTGATGCAGAGGCCATGGAGGGATGTAACTTACTGGCTTGCTTCTCCTGGCTTGTTCAGCTGGCTTTCTTATAGAGCCCAAGACTGCCAGCCCACAGATGGTACCACTCACAAGGGGCCCTCCCCCCCTTGATCACTAATTGAGAAAATGCCTTACTGCTGGATCTCATGGAGGCATTTTCTCAACCGAAACTCCTTTCTCTGTGATAACTTCAGCTTGTGTTAAGTTGACACACAAAACTAGCCAGTACAATTGACCCCTTGTCAACTTGACACACAAACACATCACCAATAAGCCTTGACCCTTACTTCCTTATTCATCCCCAAGATCTAAATAACTTTACAAGTCCTACAGTCTTTACAAATTCTTACATATTAACATTTCAGTCCCTTTTAAACATCCAATCTCTTAAAATTCAAAGTGTTTTAAAAATTCAAAGTCTCTTAACGGTGGGCTCCACTAAAATACCTTCTTTCTTCAAGAGGGAAAAATATCAGGTCACAGTCACAAGCAAAAGCAAAGTCAAACCCCAACCGTCCAATGTCTGGGATCCACTCATGATCTTCTGGGTTCCTCCAAGGACTTGAGTCACTTCTCCAGCTCTGCCCTTTGTAGCACACACCTTGTCTTCTAGGACCCAGATGCCTGTACTCTACTGCTGCTGCTGTTCTTGGTGGTCATCTCATAGTACTGGCATCTCCAAAACACTGCTGTCTTCCGCTGCAACTAGGCTTTACCAACAGCCTCCCATAGGCTCTCCCCATTGTGCCAAGCCTTAACTCCCCTCCATGACCCCTTCAGTCCTGAGCCATCAACTGCAACTGAGGCTGCACCTTTACCAATGGCCTTTTGAGGCCTCTCACAGTACCCAGGCCTCAGCTGCTCTTCATGACTCCTTCATGCCTTCAAAACCAGTACCACCTGGGTGACCCTTACACACCACCAAGTCCAGCCACCGCACAAGGTACAACCTTGGCTATCTCTGGAACACAGCCTCCGTGCTCTCAGAAAACACTTCTCAGAAGATTTCACCTCAATGATGCTGATCTCTTCCCAATCACTCCGCCAATTTCTCAGCTCCAGCTAACCAGCATCAATAGTCCCAGCAATGCAATAGTTTTTGCTTTAGTAGTTCTGGTATCTTGTAATTCACAGCTGATCCTTCAGCCCCAGCTAACCAAAACCACAGAATCTTCACAGTCAAAATAGCAACGGCCCTGATAAGAGTCTTTAATCTTCCCTCTGAAATTTCACAAGCCGGGCCTCCATCTTCTGCATTGTTCTCAACATTATCTTCCAAACTCCTACACAACATCCCACAAAGCAGCCCAAAGTTCCAAAGTCCTTCCACAGTCCTCCCCAAAACATGGTCAGGTTGTCACGGAGCAAAGGGTTTATTCAGCTTACACTTCCACGTTGCTTGTCTTCACTAAAGGAAGTCAGGACTGGAACTCAATCAGGTCAAGGAGCAGGAGCTGATGCAGAGGCCATGGAGAACCCAAGACTACCAGCCCACAAATGATACCACTCACAAGGGGCCCTCCCCCCTTGATCACTAATTGAGAAAATGCCTTACTGCTGGATCTCATGGAGGCATTTTCTCAACTGAAACTCCTTTCTCTGTGATAACTTCAGCTTGTGTCAAGTTGACATACAAAACTAGCCAGTACAACATATATGCTTGGGGGCCTGGAGAGAGAGCTTTAAAGACAAAAATACTCGAAGATTTAAGATTTTATTTATTTTTATTTTATGTGTATGAGTGTTTGCCTGTATGTTCATATATACACCACCCCTGTGCCTGGTGCCCAAGGGGACCACGAGAGTTAGATACCCTAGAACTAGCATTAGAGGTGTCAGCCACCCTGTGGTTACTGGGAAATAAACTTGAGGCCTATAGAAGAGCAGCCAGTGCTCCTAACCACTGAGTGCTTAAAGACTTTTTGAATTCAATTTTCTCAGCATCCAGGGGTGTGTGGGGGTAGGGAAATGATGAGTCTTCCAGATATTTAAACTTCAGTAATAATTATCTTATGTGCCTGGCACTCTCCCCACATGAATTAATTTAATTCTTAACTACAACTCTATGAAGCATGTACTTAGCATCATCATTGTAAATGTGGGAACAAAAGCACAGAAGTCAAACATTCCTAAAGGCCAGAAAGTAGTTAACAGAGACCGAGAATAAATTTTAAAGCCAGTAAGACGGAATCCAAAGTTTGCTCTTAACTAGGTAGAAGTGCCTGTTACTGATACCAGCGCTGCTGTGGTGGCTTATGAAACAGATGTAGATTTCTGTTCTCCACAAAGACTTCATTTTTTTCAACAAAGACTAAATTATTAATCACAAAAGCCACTCAGGAGTGAGAAAGCTACAGATTAAATGACAGAAGATGTAAGCACTATCAAGCGGAGCCAGAAGCCTGCTTGCTCCACTTCTCCAGATCACTTCTTCATCGTAAAGCATAAAATAATCCCTACAGTCCCTTGATTCAAACACACAAAGATCAACAGTAAGAAAACCTAACTCCCTTAGACAGCTGAAGACACTGTGGTCGTCCTGCTCTGAGTGACCACATTACATTCCCTTGGGAAGATCGAAATACTTGATTTCAAAGATTTCCAAAGACACAAATATACAAAATCTTTTGTGTTTTTAAAAATACTTTTTTTAAAATGCTGGTGAGATGCTTCAGCGGGTAATTGAGCTTGTCAGGTGACCCTGACAACCCTAATTCAATCCCCAGAACCCAGGTGGGAAAGCTGGAAGCAGTGGTTCCTGTGTTTTAACCCCAGTCTCTGTACTCCTGGAAGAGGGTACAGCAGTCCATGGAGGGCTAACCTGGGGTATGCATCACAGCAGCAGAAACAGCAAAGACTTTGTCTCAAAACACAAAATGAAAGGCAAGAATGCACTCCTAAAAAGCCAGCCTCTGAGTCAGGTGGTGGCACACACCTTTGATCCCAGCACTCAGGAGGCAGAGGCAGGTGGATATCTTGAGTTTGAGGCCAGTCTGGTCTACAAAATGAGTTCCAGGACAGCTAAGGCTACACAGAGAAACCCTGTGGAAAGGAGAAGAGTACTCTGACCTATATAACACACTTTTAAAATTACATAATAATAAATAAAATGCAGCAAAATTCTAGAGGTACAGCAAAAGAAAAAATATATTAACAGTACAGTATCAGGTCCAAAGGAAACTCCAATTCCCCAAACTCCAAATGGCAGTTAGCCCAGAAATGACAGTCTTGACCCACCTCAAGCTGGACTATACAAGATTTTCTGATGGTTAGATAAAAGTCAGAATTCCTTAGGAACTTTTGATAAGGTTCTCTTTACCAAAAGGAGTCACTTCCCTCTGGCAGAGAGACATATGGCTCTGACACATACCTGTGGTTGTAGACCAAGCCCGCGCTGGCCTCCAGGCCCCTACAGTCTCTATTCACAGTACCCATCATACATTTCAAAGGCCACACCAGCACCCTAGCCCTTCCATTATTCTCTCCCTCTGTTCTCCCTTCCGTGGAAGATAGCCCTGTCCAGTCTGTTTATTCTCTCTGCTCTGGAATCCTCCACAAACCTCTGGCTGTTCTCTCTCCTTTATCTACAACCAAAACCTTCCCCTAATGGAGAGGCCATTTCAATGAATTCTCTACTGTGCCCTTCTACACTAACAGCCTGGAACAGTTTTTTAAGTTTGTCAGTGTATTTTCTTTATGCGTATTTAAGTTAACTGTCATGATTAGGCAGATGTAGAAGAAGACAAGTGCTGTTCCTTTCTTTATCTACTTGACAACTTTACAGCAGGGATTTTCCTTTCACCATAAGCTTCTACATGGTCTGGCCATCTCACACACCCTCCCTGTCCCTTCCAATCATCTCTCCAGTCCCTCCCTCTTCCACTGGCTTCTGTCACTTGCTTCTGTCACCCTGCTGTACCCTGAGCTCCACCAGACACATTTCTATGGACTTGCTCTAGACACCTTGCTTTATTTTAAGTCCTTACATAAAAGGCACTTTTTCAGCGAGTTCTTTTTTGTTTTTCAAAACAGGGTCTCACTATGTAGTCCTGGCTGCCCTGGAGCTCACTATGTAGACAAGGCTGGCCTCAAATTCACAGAGATCTACTGGCCTCTGCCCACTAAGTGCTGGGACTCTGGTGCTTGGCTCCGTGAGTTCTTTTTTTGGCTAACTCTTTATCTCAAATGTCAAGCCCTAAGCCTGAAATATCTCCTATCCCTCTTCCCGGCTATTTTTTCCTAAACACCTATCTCTTACAGGTTCTTTTATCTTGTTTGGTCTCTCTGTGCTACTCAAATTAAAATAAAGGCAGATGGTTTTGTCTTTACTAATTTCATAGGACCAAGGAGAGTACCCAACACATAGCAACTGCCTAATAAATATTTTCTGTTCTGCAAGAATTCTATCATAACTACTCAATTCTGCACAGTAGCACAGAAGCAACCACAGCGTTGGGCATGGTGGCACACTGTAATCCCAGGATTTGGAAAGTGGAGGCAGGAAGAATGCAAACACTAGGCCAGTATGAACTACATAACAAACTGAAGTCTATCCTGGACTAAGTAGCATGACTCAAACAAACAAACAAACAACAAATGGTTTGGGGATATCAGCTTCATATGTGCATCTGTTTTCTATCCCTTACATTAGAATTACTAAGCTAGTAAGATTGTACTTATTTATGGATCTTGAAACTTCCTGTCATGTCCAAAGGAAACTCCACTCCCCCAGTTTCTGGGACCTATTTTCCTCCAGCAAAGGAGCCATTTTCTTATCACTGTCAGAAGGGACAAATGGTTATCTGTGGAGTCTATTAGCATACCACAGAGCACGCTGGCTCCCAGGTTCACCCAGTCTCTCACTGTGTACCTGGGACTCTTCTCGGCTCTTCTCAGTCCACCTCCTCCAGCTCATGGGTTTCTCTCTGTTTCTCATTCCCTTATAAACCCACTACTCCAGCTATACACTCTTCTCTTCCTCTCTTGTCCCTCTGTCTTCCTCTCTTGCTCTACAACCACACCCCATGGCCCGGTCTAGTCTTTGGGCCATGTTCAGTTTGCTATTTTCTCTCTGCTCTGAAATCCTGCAAATGCCTTCAAACATCCCTTGGAGTAGTCATGTCCTCAGTTTATACATCTGATGCCAAAACTCTCAGTTTATACGCTGTCAAATTGCTTTTTCAGAGGACAATCAAGGACCACAGCGACTAGAACTTGTGTGGTATGGGCTCTAAAATCTGGAGAACTGGTAGGATCCACAGAAGGTACACACACCCAACACATACAAAACAAATTAAAAATTAAATAGGCAACACAATAGGTAAAGACATCAACTCTTGGCCAGGTGGTGGTACACACCTTTAATCCCAGCACTGAGGAGACAGAGGCAAGCAGATCTCTGTGAGTTTGAGGCTAGCCAGGTCTACAGCACAAGTTACAAGACAGCCAGGGCTACACAGAGAAACTCTGTCTCAACCTCACCACCACCACCAAAAACAACAAAAACAAACAAACAAACAAACAAACAAAAAAACACCTGACATCGCCGGGCAGTGGTGGCGCACGCCTTTAATCCCAGCACTTTGGAGGCAGAGACAGGCGGATTTCTGAGTTCAAGGCCAGCCTGGTCTACAGAGTGAGTTCCAGGACAGCCAGGGCTACACAGAGAAACCCTGTCTCGAAAAACAACAACAACAAAAATAAAAACCCACCTGACATCAATTCTTTATTATAGCATTACATCATTTTCTTGATTGTTACTTCTTTAGAACTGGATGGATGGATGGATGGATGGATGGATGGATGGATGGATGGATGGATGGACCTGCAATGCTAGGGATGACACTGAGAGACCTTGTGCATGATAGGGAATACTCTACAGCACTGAGCTAAATCCACAGATGCAACTGTTTCCTTTCAATAGCAAAGTTTAAGTATTTAGTCAAATTGATCTTTTTATTGGTGAACCTTTCTCAAACCTATTATCTAGAAACCCATATTGTTGCTTATTGCATGTAAGGAAATATTTATTTCTCAGATCAATAGCATACTTTCTTTTT
This sequence comes from Uromys caudimaculatus, assembly GCA_028551405.1. NCBI lineage: Eukaryota > Metazoa > Chordata > Mammalia > Rodentia > Muridae > Uromys > Uromys caudimaculatus. Next base: position 60,170,481 of record CM052702.1, on the reverse strand, counting down.
TGGTTTTTCCAGACAGGGTTTCTCTGTGTAGCCCTGGCTGTCCTGGAACTCACTCTGTAGACCAGGCTGGCCTCGAACTCAGAAATCCACCTGCCTCTGCCTCCCAAGTGCTGGGATTAAAAGCGTGTGCCACCACTGCCCGGCCAATAGCATACTCTTAAGAAGACGGATATGAGCTGAGGAAATGGCTCAGTTGGTAAAGTACCTGCCTTGCACTGCACAAGGATCTGAGTTTGAGCCCCAGAAACCATGTTGTAAAAAACAAACAAAAAACTGGGAGAAGGTGGTAGATTTCTGTGAGTTTGGGGCCAGCCTGATCTACATAGTGAGACACTGTCTGAAACAAAGTGGGAGGGGAAAAAAGAAGAAAAGGAAAGGAAAACCAAGTAACAACAAAATGCTGGGCATGACAGTGTGCTCATGTGACCCTATGCACATAACAGTGTGCTCATGTGACCCTATGCACAGGCATAAACAGGCAGGTGGACCCCTGGGTCTTGTCTTAGTTACTGGGAAGACACCACGATCAAGGCAACTCTTTTGAGAGAAAGCAAGCCCCCAATTAAATGTTTTTTAGTCCCAAGTCTCAACATCTTCTATATTCTGCCAAAAAACAGTACGGACAGCGATACTGCATTCTCTGGTACCAACCTCCGTCTTGGTCATTGTTCTATTGCTGTGAAGACACCATGACCAAGACAACTCTTATAAAGGACAGCATTTAACTGTGGGCTTGCTTACCGTTTTAGAGGTTCAGTCCATTATCATCATGGTGGGGAGCATGGTTGTATGCAGACAGACATGGTGCTGGAGAAGTAGCCAAGAGTTCTGCATCCAGATCTGCAGGCAGCAGAAAGAGAAATCAAGACTGGACTTGGCGTGGGCTTTTGAAACCTCAAAGCCCCACCAGCAGTAACACACTTCCTCTAACATGGCCACACCTAACCTATAAGAGCTTATGGGGCCATTCCCTTTTTTTTTTTTTTTTTTTTTTTTTGGTTTTTCGAGACAGGGTTTCTCTGTGTAGCCTTGGCTGTCCTGGAACTCATTCTGTAGACCAGGCTGGCCTCAAACTCAGAAATCCACCTGCCTCTGCCTCCCAAGTGCTGGGATTAAAGTTCAAACCACCCCTGGTATGGTTGGCCAGCCAGTCAAGTCTACTTGCAGGCCAGTGAGTGACCCTTTCTCAAAACAAGAAGAAAAAGATAGTGAATGGTGCCTAAGAAATGACACCCGGAGTTATCCTCTGATCTGCAACATGCACATACATTCACGTGCAACGCTCATCAATATCTCTCTCTCACACACACACACACACACACACACACAAAGCACATACTCGAATGTTTAACAGCAAAAGTGACCTTAAAAAAAAAAAAAAAAGGAAAGCAACAGGGTAAATCTATAAATTACTACTACTTTTTTCAGGCAGGATCTCCTTATTTAGCCCCTAAGCTGGCCTCCAGCTAGAAATCCTCCTGCCTCGCCGTCCATGGTGCTGGCATTTCAGGCATGTGCCACTACACCTGGCTTTAAAACTAATTTTTAATATGAAAATCAATTCCTTTATGGAAGGTAGGTTTTATATCAATGTATACATCATTAAAGAAGTGTATATAGAAAACATACTTTGTGGTAAGACTTTTGACTGCCAGAAAGAACATAGCCAGTTGGATAAAATGCAATTTAAGTAGGATACATACAAATCAAAAATTCATATATCAAATATGTTCACAAGTACAATATATTCATAGGCGAAATGCTATTTATAAGACTATGCATCTTTCCTTATGTTCAAGAGAGAAGATACTTGCAAGACTAAGCTATCAGACAATGCTTATCTTTCAAGGACTGCTCTGCAGGAAGCACAGGGAGATTCAGCAAACATTTCATAGGTATATCATCAAAAGCTAGTCAAATAAGACTTGGATAAATTTAATGGGCTTGTCGGTGGGGCTGATTGATGCTTTCTGGAACTGGTTACAGAAAACAGGACTAAAGATACAAAACTTCAAAGGTAAGAAGACACTGTCCAGAGAAGAAAGAGATAATTCTAAAGGTTTCCGATTGTTATCTCCACTTACAATGGCAAACAAAGGCAGGACTGACTGCTTTTACTTAAACTCATCCAGGACAGATGTTCACAAAAAAGTTAAAATAGTGAACTTTTCCCACAATGTTAATTTTCACTATTCGAGAAATCCACTAATGTTGAGCTCCTAGCTTTCTGAAAATGGCCAGATAAAGTGAATTTCTAAACCAAAACTGCCACGAAAACATTAACAAACCTGTCATTGTAAAAGAATTAAACTACCTTCACTATTGGTTTATCATTTAGATATTAGAGAGATGAGCTATATCATTTAGACATCTATTTAGACAAATAGAAAAACTGATCGTCGAGGTAGGATCAAAAGGGTATGTGTGTATGTATGAGAATTCAGTTCTGCTCATTTTAAAAGACAGAAAACACGAAATTCCAAAATTTTACCCTTAACAAGATAGCCCTCATTTAAGTAACATTACATCAACAATTGATCAAGTTGCTCAAGCTTCCAGGCCATCACAAAGTACCCACATTACAACACTAGTTCTGCTGCTGCCCTGATCTGAGAAAAACAACTCACAGTTTAGGGGTCTGTCCTTCATGGTGGAGAGGGTTTGGCACAGCAGAGCAGAGCAGAGCACAGCAGAGCAGAGCAGCACAGTTCAAAGCAGCCAGGAAGCAGAGAGAAGGAATAAAGGAAGAGGCCAGAGCAAAAACACACCCCTAGTGATTCACTGCCTCCAGCTGGCTTCACCTCAAAAGTTCCCAGAACTTCCAAACAGCACCGTCAGCTTAGAACCAAACACTAAACACACCCGCTAAGGCAGACACTTCATGCTCCAACCGTAACACTGACTCAAGAGACCCTGGGAAGAAAACTGTTAACACAAGAGTCGACCAACCAAAGAGGACTGGGTGACACAAAGGAGGAACAGATACCAGGAAAAGCCAACCTCAGACTACATGCCTCAGAAGAGGCTACATGAAAGGCTCAGTTTATCTCCCCTTGTGTTCCAACAGGATACACAATCAGGAAATAATGAGTAAATATCTCCCTACTACACTTCACAACTTTTTATAACAAATTCTATAACCAGAGCAAGGAGCCCCCATTTCTCTTTCTTTTTACCACTTCCCCTAGGTAAAAAGACACATGCACAGAGACACGCAGACAGACAGACAGTCAGACAGACACACAGCCTCTGGCTATAGTCTCAGGACAGTATTCTCCTCAATGTCTAAGCATTTATGAAGCTGCTAGAGCAGTAAAGTTCCCTACTATCCAGTTGACCGAAGCAGACTACTAAGGAAGGAGACAAAGATATCAATACTATGAGGTGTGGTTATTTTGTTATATCAATGTAACACTTTACCATATACTATAGTGATGGTCACTTGAAGAATCTGTTTGGAGATATTACAGATAGTGCTATGACCATTCCTTCTAGTACATTACTTTTGGTGATATGTATCTCCAAGGGGAACTGCTAAGGGTAAAGCATGCAAGGGTTTAGTTTTTGTAGATCCTGCCAAAAAGCTTTCCAATTTGTTCGTTCCAATTTACACTCTCATACCAATGTATAATTCCCACAGCAATTTGGAATTTCAGTTGATGTATTTTCTCACAACACTTGCGAAATTTTTATCTTTTTTCATTCTAATTGAGTGTAAAATAGTATTTCACTTTGATTTTTGAGTGGCCATATTTAAAGGTACTTCACAAGAGCAATAAGGGGGAAAAATCTTGAACCATGAATCTAAGACAATTTCCTATTCCTAGCACAGCAAGCTCGTTCTAAAATATAGGCATAGGTATCTTATTTAATATAAACCTGAGAAAAGAGCAAAGCTATCCCATGAACGGTACCATGAAGATAATGAACAAGGACAGAATAATGAAGCCAATAAAGGATTACCACAAAACATGGTATAAAGCTGCCCTTGATGGGTACCCTCACACATTTGGTGCGCGCGCGCGCACACACACACACACACACACACTCACATACACACACACACACAAGTAAATAAGTAAATAAATAAATATTTTAAAAGAAAAAGTGAAGTAGGGCTGGCAAGGTGACTCAGTGGGTACGAGCTGAGTTCAATCCCATAGTAAGAGGAGAACCTACCCCAGAAAGCTGTCCTCTGACCTCTACATGTGAAGGAATGCTTCACACTTACATAAAAAGTGTAATTTTTTTACAAGTAAGCAAGTATGAGGACAATTATTTTTTAAAATATAATTGGCCAGTCAGGCAGTGGTGGCGTACACCTTTAATCCCAGCACTTGGGAGGCAGAGGCAGGCGGATTTCTGAGTTCGAGACCAGCCTGGTCTACAGAGTGAGTTCCAGAACAGCCAGGGCTACACAGAGAAACCCTGTCTCAAAAAACCAAAAACAAACAAACAAAAAACAAAAAACAAACAAAAAAACCACCTTTCCCATGAGTCATCTATAAGGATTTGATGAGCCTCTAACTACAGTGCTGTCTAAGGGCTTTTGTTACACATGAAGAATGCAAATACACTGTTTGTGTACATGCATGCTGAGACAGAGACCCAGGGCCTGTGCATGGTAAGTTCATGTTATATCACTAGCTACACCTCCCGCCCTGTAGATATTGAACTGTAGACTTAAGAGCAAGTGCAAAAGTTAGATAAACTCTTGGAAACCGTGGCTGATGAATCAATTTAGAGACTCGATTATGTACAGAAGCTAAGGCTGAGGATAAGGAGACTCACCTCCTAAATTCCTGTTTAAATAAGGTGACTAACCGAAGGATGGTGCATAACTCCCTAGAAAACAGCACACTAGTACCAAACAGACCACCAAAGGAAACGTGTCCTCAGAAGTCACAAATCGGCAGCATTCACACATCCACTAAATTTGGTCACACAATCCTCTGGTATTCCAACATTTTCTAATTTAACCATTAGTGACAAACATGAAGTGTGAATAAAATAAAGCCTCTACCTACTTAATTTTTAATAGCATAGAGTTGACACATTGCTCCTTATTTGAGCCTGGTACTCAGTGACAAATCAATAGGTTAAAAAGACCCAACCCACAGCTTAGGGAGCCACAGGGCTCCTGCTGGCTACCAGCCCTGACCCATGGAACCCATGGACAACATAGGATCAAAAGTGACAGCATGCCAGAAGGCACATGAACGATTCAGTGGAGCACACTACTAGGACACGGAAAGTATACAAACAAGAAATGAACACTGCTGTCACAACACAAAGAAATCTGATAAGATGTACAATCCCCCGGCAGTGAGGCCCAGGGAGCAACTCTGGTAGTTAACACAAAAAACCAAACACTTCATTGGCTTCTACCTGGGCCAACTGTCCAGACCTCTGTTCAAATCTGATAAAAAGCAGACTATGCCACACACTCAGTGATTCATTCAAATGTAAGGCCTACAGTCAAACTCCACACAACAGGCTGAACCAGCAGCCTTGCTATGAGAACCCTCTCTGTTTTGTAAAGGGACTGCTCTGTACTAGTTTGTTATAAAAGCAACTAGTAAAACATATTTATATTTATTCTTATTTTTTCCCTCTCAAAATCCATTCCTTAGACTGGGGAGATAGTACAAATATGAGGACCTGAGTTCAGAGCCCTAGCATTCACATAAAAGTCAGGGGCAACAGCACACACCTGTAACGCCAATCCCTATGATAAGGCAGAGACGGTAGAATCATGGCGCACACTGCCCTGCCAGCCAAACTGAATCAGCAAGCTCTAGGTTCAGCAAGAAATCCTATCTCAAAAATTAAGGATGCAGAGTAACTGAGGAAGACAAACAATATCAATCTCTGGCCTCCACAGGTGGACATGTACAAGTGTACCCACATGTTCATGTCTACCTGCATGCACACACACACACACACACACACACACACACACACACAGGTAAATACATATAAACCACACATGTGTGTGCATGCACGCATCATACACTCACAGAAGCACATGCACATCCCATTTCTTTAAGGTAAACTCTGGGGCTAGAGAGATAGAAGGCTCAGTGGTTAGGAGCACTTGCTGCTCTTAGAGAGGACTAGTGTTTAATTCCTAGTACTCACATGGAAGCTCTCAACTATCTTTAACCCTAATTTTAGGGAATCCAAGTACCTCTATGGCCCCCATAGGCTTTGCACACATGTGGTACACGTCATGCAGGCATGCACACATACATATAAAATAAAAGCAAATCACTAGAAATCACTAAACAGAATGAAGTATGTACAAGTACAGGCTGTGCTGTGGATACACTGTATCCTCAGAGTCATCTTTCAGGTCCTAACCACCAGCACCTTAGAAAAGTAACTTATCTTTGGAGCTAAGGCCTTCAAAAGAAGTAATTAAGATAAAATGAAGTCGCATAGGTAGTCTAATCCATATAATCCTTCGAATGACTGATGTCTTTACAAAATAAAACTAAGACATAGGCAGAAGGAAACCAATCCAAGGAAGCCTGGGAAGAACCCAACCACGCAGAAACGCAGACCTCATGCTTCTACCGTGAAGGATTGTCAGAAAAGAAACTCTTGTTTAATCACCCATAGTGTGACGCTGTTAGGAAAGCTGTATAGAGGGAGGCCATGGCCTAGCAGAGCAACAACCCACAAACACCCTTAGCTGTGACTCAGACACAGCAAGTCCCACAGCAGAACACGACGGGGCTAGGGGGTTGTTTGTCTACAGACAGGGCTTTTCTTCTTAGCCCTGGCTGTCCCTGAACTGACTTTGTAGTGCAGAAAGAAAGAAGAAGAAAAGAAAAGACATCCATAGTGGTTTTACTGGAGGTCTGGCTCTCTGTAAGCTTCCTGTCTTTCTTTTGCCTACCAGCAGCTGCACTCACTGTCTTTGCTTTTCAGCTGTATCTACAGCCAGAGTTCCAGAGTTAGGAAGAGACGAAAGTCGTGTCTCTAGTTTGCAGTTCTGGGGCAAAGTTCAGATAGATCAGAAGAAACAAACGACTATAAATACATCAGTGTATAGTATGGTTTTAATGTATTTTTTTAGAAGTTTCTCTAATACTTTTAAGTTTTTAAAGTTCTACTTCATGTGAAGTTGCATAATTATTTTTTTAAATATACATGTCACTTCCTTCTAGGTATAAAAGTATTTCTGATGTTCTATCCCTGTCCCTTTGCTCTCTACGTGATCTGTGAGTGTAAGAAGGCGTTTCTGAAATACACTGCTGCTGTCACTTCGGCAATAACTTCAGCTATCAGCATCTCCAGTATGAGATATCAAGATTTCCCAACTGCTTCAAGTATAAGACTTTGCAAAACAAATGAACACTGCTGGGGAGCTTGCCTTTCTACTGGAAGAAGCCTGTTAAAAAACGGTGTTGGCACTGGTTACAAAATAAAATCCCCAAATTTGCATTTTCACTACTTTTGCTTTCTTGACCTTTATTTGAATTTGAGACTAAGCTTTACCAAACAACAGAATTTACACAGTCTCTAGCCAACCACAGTCCTCATTATGGAATCTATGCAGTACATTTGTTTCCTAGGAAACCGACCAGAGCACAGACAGAGCGCAATTTCAGACTAGCCAAAGAATTCGCCAATCATGCTGGTAAATAAAGTCCATAAATCAACTAATCAGAAGCAAACTCAAGAAGTATCACAGAATAGCTAAGCTCTGTGGAAACTTAAAGGGGGGGGGGGAACCTGTGGGGCTTCTACGGGTACCATGTAGATCCCTCAAGTAAATATTATGAGCAGGTTTCTTTATAAACACAAACTGTCATAAAATAAACTGTTCCAAATAAATGGCTTCTCTCCAATCTTCAGCTTCTTTATTTGACAGTATTTAGGAAGGAAAGCTTCTTCAGAGCCAGCCTCATACATCTGGTACCAGGACACTAATCCAAGAATGAATTCTGCATGTTAACAAGCAGCATGGGCTTGTGCTTAGTGCAAAATGACAAGACCTGCAAGAAGCAGTTCCTACCACACCTCTCACCAGGACTCAGAGAATAGGAATGGGGGAAATGGGGGGGCACGGGGGACAACGCACGATAGGACATAGACACAATCCCCACCAAAAGTCATCATAGGAAAAGGACCAAGACGAAAAGTCACAGGTCTCTAAAGAGCAAATTTGTTACCTCCCAGTGTTCTATTTTACTAGGCTAGTACCACGCATAGGAAGCTACTGAAAAGCCCGTAGACTTTGAAGTCTCCCAGAGTTAACTGAGGACAGCTTAGTGCTGCTTAGGAAAACAAAAAAACAGCTAAATAGCAGCTTCATTTTAAAGGCCAACTGACACAAATAGTCTACAAGGAGCATTTATCTGTTGTAAGGTTAAAAAATAAAAACCAAACCCATCAGGACAAAAAATTAATTTATATGCCCTCATAGACACCAACTGACCAAAAGGGAAATAAGTAAAATATATATAAGCCACTCTGGAATGCTTCTGATTACACCATTATTAGTTACACATAAAGAAAAAATTAACCTTGACACACCAGTCAAAAAGAAATAAAAAGGCAAGGTATCACCTCTCAGCCAGCGCAGATAAAGGCACTGTGTGCTGATCCAAGGCACTCCCCCCACAGTCCTGGCACTGTTCACTTCTCCCCCACTCCACAGAGATGCTTTGTTACAGTCTTATCGCTGCCACTGATGGTCTAATAAATACACAAACAAGCAATTCAGTTTGCTAGCCTGTCTTCTTCAGTATTTCAACCAGTGCCAGAGCTGCAACTCTGACTCTGTTGTAGAACTAACTCCCTGTTCCTGATAACACCAGACCCAACTCAAGACTCCTCTCCAAGCTATAAGGGAGGGCAGAAAGGTTTAGGCCAGGGTGGATCAGAGCTACACACTAAGCTCTGTCCCTTTGTGTAGTTTAAATCCATTTACCTCATCTAGACCGGAAGTCACAACAAAACCTGATCAACTACGGTAGATGAAGCTGCTTCTAGACATTAAGCAAGTATAAATATATAGTCTGATAACATAAAAATTCAGTGTACAATATCATTAATCTAATGTAACTGGGGCAGGAATCTAGGGTACATTTTTCTCTCACAAAAAAGTCACTATTTTAAGCATATTACATTCTTTAATGAAAAAAATAGGGTACTTGAATAAAAGTACACTGAATTGTATTTTTTCCTGACATTTTTAACAACTTAATAGAAATTTAAGGAGCTCTCATACCATAGTATTTTTCCCTTCAAATTTAGATTTTTTTTTTTTTTTTTTTTTTTTTTGAGACAGGGTTTCTGTGTGTAGCCCTGGCTGTCCTGGAACTCACTCTGTAGACCAGGCTGGCCTCGAACTCAGAAATCCACCTGCCTCTGCCTCCCAAGTGCTGGGATTAAAGGTAGATTTTTTTCTTTTAAAGGAACCTTCCACTTTCTCCAAGTGGCTGTACCTAGCATTGTTTAGTGCTCCTCAAAACTATTAAAAACAAAAACCACTCCCAGGTAACAGTCAGACTTATATATGTCAATATGAATTCTCACAGTAGACAAAAATAAAGTTTCTAAAATCGAGAAACAAACAGATTAACATAGGGCATAACCCCATACCTACATAGAAAACATGAGTCTGTGAAATGGATTTTATAAATGCTTACTGGACTTCATTTATTATTTGGTCGTCTATGAACACATAGCAACTGTTCACGAAATTAGCCAGCTAATCAAATAAGAAACATCAGAGCGACAACCTTCCACCTTTCAAAACACTGTATCTAACAAACAACAACCCAACCCTTGGTTTGTATGCATGGAAAACATAAATGCATCGTGTAAAATAAGGAAATGCCGGCGGGAAAATCACTTCTAACATCATGTTCTCTTCATATGCTATGAAAAAAAAAATCTCCTATCTTAAAACGGAAAACAAAGATTTTAGCCTGCATGGAAAGACTATCATTATGTTTTACTCTCTAATGCAAGCCCTACTGTAAAAGCTGTCACTATATGACACTCAGGTTAACTGTTTGATAGATAGACTACTCTATCAGTGAGAATCCTAACGACTACGAGAAAAAACTTTACTTCAAAACAAAAATAATTTTTTTAAAAAAAATCAACCATGTTCTATTTTCTCCATTTAAGTCACTACTTGCCCTTTAAATTTTTAAATTAAAGACAGCCGTAAGAAACCACAAACATTGTGTTTGTTTGTTTGATCTGATGTGTTGCTGGTCAGCTCAACCTCTTCTCCCCAGGACACTAGGTTTCTTGATCTATTTGATAACAAACACAAATCACTGTGCGCAGCCTCAGACTGGGGGGAGCATTTGAGAGAAAGCCCTCCTCCGTCAGAAACAATAAATAAGGGGAGCAAAGCGACGCACGTTCCTTTACACACCCCACACGCACCTCCCGGTACCTGCGGACAACCAAGCTAGTCCGGCAGAGCCCCGAGGCGCCTCAGACTCGGCAACTAGCCGGGCAGACCGTTCCTCCTCCGTCCCGCCCTCCTGCCCGGCTCGGGAACACCGGCGCACGGACAGTCCCCGCCAAGACGCCGCGGGCCGCGAACCCGTGCGCGACCGGCTCTGCGCCCGCAGACCCCTCCGCCCCTAGCGCCCTCCCGCCTCGCTGGCCCGGAGCAGACAAAAGGAAGGTTCTGAGGGTCACGGCGCGGCCGCCCACACACAAAGAGGCCCCGTGCCCGCGTGCTCCCCAGCCCCGCGCGGGCTCTCACCCACCTGCAGGTGTCTGTGCGTCTGTCCATAGGAACGCGGGCGGTGGGGCCTGCGGGAGCCCGGCGGCCCGAGCTAGACGAGAAGGGACGGCGGGACGGAGGCCGGCAGCACCACGGCCGGAGGCCCCGGGACCTGAGTCGGTGAAGCGGGAAGGGCGCCCCGCGGGCTGTGCAGCGGGTGACGGTGGGGGCGCGGTGGGGGCGCGGGCGCCAGCTTGGCTCGGTCACCGGCGCGCGCCGCTCCGTGCGCCCCGGGCTCCGCGCGCCCGGCTTGGAGCGCGGGGGCGGGGCCGCGCGAGGCGGGGCCGGAGAGGGGCGGGGCGGGGGCTCGGACCCCGGCTTCAGCCGGCACCGGAAGCGCTCCTCAGGCGGCGGGACCTACAGGAAGTGTGTAGCGACGCCCGCGGAAGGCAGTCGACCCGCGGCGCTCGCTACCCAAAGGGGGCGCGGGCCAAGCTCCTGCCACTGACGCGCGCTGCCCCGAGCCAGCTGAGCTCGGTCCCCGCCGCTCCGACAGGTACAGAACCCACGGTCTCTGCCACTTTCCGCGCGGGTCGGCTATCCCGGTCTCCACGCACTTCAGCCTAAACACTTGAAGTAAGCAAAGCCTGAGCGCTTTAGAGGTGTGTGACACCTCAGCCAGAGTTGTGCCAGGTGGCCTGGGACCCACAGTGTACTTACTCCGTAGTGTCGTAATGCTTCCCCGCATCACACCCACATACCTGTAATAAACTGGAATTCTCAGGAAAAAAAAGAATGCTGCACGGTACTAAAGACGCTTCAAGGCTTAATAATTTTACTTCATGACTGAGAACAGTTAAAATGTTGCAGACCAGAACCAAATTATCTTGGACTTTTTTAGTTCCTTTGGAAGCCATTTATTGCCCGCACATCATGCCTTAGGAAAATCTTTAATATGTCTCTTTAGCACGGACTTGAGAGACAGCTCAGTGGTTAAGAGCACTGGCTGCTCTTCCAGAACAACCGAGTTTGAGTCCCATCAGTAGCTCACAACAGTCTGGAGCTCAGCCCCTGCAGTACTGACACAGTGGTGCACAGACATACATGCAGGCAAAACAACCATTAATAATAATAATAACAATAAGCAAAACGACCATTAATAATAGTAATAGTAGTAGTAGTAAAAAGAAGAAATGTATTGTCAGCTGACTGCTAGCTTCCACCAAGTCAAAAACTTTAAATCTCATCAGTTCCTGAAATCTGTAAGTTTGGCCCACTTTGCTATAATCCACCAACCTGCAGTCCCTGCCATTTGGTAAATGCCTTGATTTTATGACTTTCTTTCTTCTGTAACTAATAAGAAAAAGCTAATATAACTACTTCCACAGTGGAGCTTGTCTTTCAGGGCAATCTGAATCCATGTTGCTGGGCCATCATTCGTAGTTGGCTCAAAAATAGACTCACTAAGCTCAGAGCTGTACTTTTATGTCTACACACTCATCTCACCTAGGGAGTGGGGCCATTGTAACAGCTAAAACTCTCAGACTGGTTCTCTGGTACACAAGGGACTGAAAGCTACCTACACAGCATGGCACTACTGAGACAAGGCTACATATTTAGAAACCCCTTTCATAGCACCTACCAGATAACGTTTGTGCCAAGCACTTAGTAGGTTGTTAATTCAGTTAGTCCTAGGATCTCTACAAAACTGGTGCCATTAACATTACTGTATAGAAAATTTGATACAAATTTTGATTGTTTTTATGTGTGTGGGTGTTCTGCCTACATGAATATCTCTGTACTAGAGATGCCCTCAGTGCCCTCCCAGGCCAGGAGAGGGTGTCAAATGCCCTGGAACTGTAGTTACAGATGGTTGTGAGCTCCCTTATGGATGTTGGGAATCAAACCCAGGTCCTCTGGAAGAGCACTTAGTGATCCTAACCACTAAGCCATCTCTCCATCTCCACATTTTCAGGTACATACTGAGAAGTAATATTGCAGTTCATAAGATGATTATAGTTTTAGTTTTCAGAAACTGAGGCTTAGGGAAACTTAAGAAATCGTGAGTACATAGTTTGTTGTTGGAGCTCAGATTCATCTGCTAGTTCCAGATTCCCTTTTCTCCTCATAGCACTGAGCCCTTTCCTAAACATTTATAATGGTAGGAAGTTGTACTTAGAAATAGCCTGATTAGCCTTAGGTTCTGTCCTCTTCTTAGTCTCACCTTTGCTGTGATAGGAAATCTCAGTCATTCCTAACACACACACACACACACACACACACACACACACACACACGTGTCTCAAAAAAATAAAAATCAAAACAAAACAAAAACGACCAGCCTTGACTAGGTCCAAGTTCCTGAGAGAGGGAGTGTCTAGAAGCAGCAGAAACAAACGACTTGAATTTAAATCACATGTATCCAAGATAGCGGCCTATGTTCAACTGAGGCTTTCCAGACTGCTTTCTCTCTCTCTATATATATGTGTGTTCTGCTCTGCTCTAGACAGCTTTTTCTTTTTTTTCTTTTTTTCTTTTTTTAAAGATTTATTTATTGTATGTATATGGGTACACTGTTACTCTCTTCAGACACACCAGAAGAGGGCATCAGATTCCATTACAGATGGTTGTGAGCCACCATGTGGTTGCTGGGATTTGAACTTAGGACCTCTGGAAGAGCAGTCAGTGCTCTTAACGGCTGAGCCATCTCTCCAGCCCCTCTAGACAGCTTTTTCTTGCTATTAAAAACAAAAACAAACAAACATCCAGCTAGCTTTCTGCTTTCTCTTTGCTAGTAAATAATCCTAAAAACTCTCTGGATAGCTCAATAGGTTTTCTGACCAAAGCAAGAAAAACTATAAAAGAAATTCTTGGATCTTCTGACCAAGTCAAAAATCCTGTTAGAAAAATTCTAAAAGTAATTCTTGGGTTTTCTGATCAAATCAGAAAGCCATAAACAATTCTAAAAGAGCTGTGTCTATCCTTCAGACAGCCTTCTCTGGGCAGCTGCTAGAGAACACTCTTAAAGAGCTGTGGCAGCTCTCTGAGTAATTCTTAGGATTTCTGACCAAAATTCTGTAAGAAAAAACCCTAAAAGAACTATGAAAATTCTAAAAGAGCTGTGTTCAATCACCATGGATTTTCCAACTAAAATCAGAAATCCTGTGAGAAAAAAAAATCTTGAAGAACTGTGTTCATGGGGACTGGAGAGATGGCTCAGTGGTTAAGAGCACTGACTGTTCTTCCAAAGGTCCTGAGTTCAATTCCCAACAACCACATGGTCGTTCACAACCATCTGTAATTGTATCTGATGCCTTCTTCTGGTGTGTCAAAGATAACAACAATGTACTCATATACATAAAATAAATAAATCTTTGTTTTTAAAAAAAAAAAAGAAAGAAAGAAAGAAAGAAAAAAAAGAGCTGTGTTCACTCTCCAGAGATCTCCAGATAGCTCAGCTCTCCTAGAGAAAACATTCTAAAAAAGAACTGTCATCTGGGCAGTGGTGGCACACGCCTTTAATCCCAGCACTTGGTGGGCAGAGACAGGCAGATTTCTGAGTTCGAGGCCAGCATGGTCTACAGAGTGAGTTCCAGGACAGCCAGGGCTATACAGAGAAACCCTGTCTCGAAAAACCAAAAAAAAAAAAAAAAAAAAAAAAACTGTCATTGCTTTGTTAGCTCACCTCCAGCAGACCAAAATCCCAGTTTTTTACTTAAATATCAATTCATTTATTTATTCCAGGGACCCTCTTAACTACCCCATGAATCAGCACTCTATGACCTTAGCCCCTTGACTCTTAGGAAAAGGACCAGTACCTTTTTTTTTTTTTTTAACATTGCAGAAGAATTCAGACATCTGCCTGCCTTTTTAAAACATTTTTTTTTTTTTTAAGATTTATTTATTATATGTAAGTACACTGTAGCTGTCTTCAGACACCCCAGCAGAGGGCATCAGATCTCATTATGGATGGTTGTGAGCCACCATGTGGTTGCTGGGATTTGAACTCAGGACCTTCGGAAGAGCAGTCAGTGCTCTTACCCGCTGAGCCATCTCTCCAGCCCCCTGCCTTTTTAAATTTAGCTGGGTAGGACCTTTTCCTGAGATTACCATTCCGACCACACCTGGACCTAAATTAGCTCTGTCCCAGGCTGATCCTGAACTCAGGAATCTGCCTGCGTTTGTAAACAACAACAACAACCACAAAAACTTATCTGGGTGGTATCTCCCCTTTCAATCTCCACTCCCTAAATCTCTTTATCTCTTCCCTTAGTGTCTTTCTGACAAGCGGGATCATACTGTAGCTACCTCTGTTCCTTTAGATCTGTGAATCTCCTTATACAATTCATATGGCATCCTTATATTTTTGCAGAGTTGAGAAATTATATATTTTTGAACTCATGTTTCTAGAGTTCTTTCTCACAGCCTTAAGAGCTGTCCTGAAGGTCCCAAGTGTTTACCATTTTGCTGAGACATTAGCCACACCTTTACCTCCTGGGCTCATTCTGTCTCTGATTATCATGAAGCCATTAACATTAACAGGGAGGACATTCTCAGAGGAACATGAAAATATGTACATTATTATACAAACAAGCCTTATGCCCACAGCAGCCATTGACACTCTTGGAGGCCCACGCCTGCTGGCCCTGTCTCAGGGGCAAGAACTGAGAGGCCAAACCTACTCCATTTTGTGACTAGCCTCTATCTTAAAAGGAAACAAAGGCCAGAGAACTTGCCCACAGCTGAACCCAAGCTGCACCCAAGAACCAGGAAGGACCCCACAGCTTGTCCTTGGCCAGAGTTACTCCCTAGCTACTTCCTAACAACATTTAATCAAAGATTAGTCTGATTGTTTCAGATGTACTTTCAGACCATTTGTGATTGTATACTGTCTTGCTTCAGAGCACTCACCGGTCAGCTTACAATAGTCATTCAATTAGATGCTTGCCAGGATGGACACCCCCTCACTTGCTTCCATTTTCTATAAATCCTTGTTCTGATGAGAGTTCGGGACTGCTTCACTAGACCATCCTGTGGGCCAGTGGTGAGTAAGCCCAAACTCAAGTTTGTAGTACAGAGAGCATAACGTGATTACATTCCCTAAGTCGGCTCCTGGTTGGTCTTTTAAATTCTTACGAGGCACAACAGAACCATGTCATTCTGTCTCTACCAAAGCTATGCCAGACTCAGCAAAAATGGACAAATTCTAAATGATCCCTTGTTCTTGAAATACCTGACCTTGCCCAAATGGGAAAAGGCAAGATAGGAAGTGATAGGGCCTACTATCAGGCATAGTCAACATTAAGACTGCAACACAACACCACCTACAAAGTCCATGCTCAAGAATGCACAATTGAGTGGGGCAGTGGTGGCGCATGCCTTTAATCCCAGCACTCGGGAGGTAGAGGCAGGTGGATTTCTGAGTTCGAGGCCAGCCTGGTCTACAGAGTGAGTTCCAGGACAGCCAGGGCTACACAGAGAAACTCTGTCTGGAAAAACCAAAAAAAAAAAAAAAAAAAAGAAAAGAAAAAGAATGCACAATTGGTGTGTGTGTGTGTGTGTGTGTGTGTGTGTGTGTGTGTGATGTATACACGTATATACATACATATGGCATTCAAAACAAAATCTTATAATGGACCCTCAGGCTGAGTGAGTGAGTGAAGGTGCTTGCCTATAAGCCTGGGAACCTAAGTTCAATCCCTACCCCTGTTTTTAAGAAGCTGCTAAAGGTAATGAGTAGATCTAACTACTGCAGGGCATAAGGCATACTCACAAAATTAATTATATTTCTGTATGTTAGTACTTAAAAACTCAATATAGCCAGGCATTGTGGCTCATGCCTATAATAATAGCACTAAGAAAGCTGAGGCAGGAGGACTGACCTGAGTTTAAGGCCAGGTGGGTTAACTCATTTGGAAAAAAAGGGAACAGCTGAAAAATTTTAAGATATCTAGAATAGTATTAATAATATAAAATGCTTATGGTAAGTTAAACAAAATTTTGTCTGCAAGTATTATGCACTGAAGTTTATAAAACACTGCCAGAGGTGGGCAGTGGTGTCGCATGCCTTTAATCCTAACACTTGGGAGGCAGAGTCAGGCGAATTTCTGAGTTCGAGGCCAGCCTGGTCTATAGAGTGAGTTCCAGGACAGCCAAAGCTATACAGAGAAACCCTGTTTTGAAACCCCCTGCCCCCCCCCCCCAAAAAAAGCCAGGTGGTGGTGGGGCACACCTTCAATCTAAGCACTCAGGAGGCAGAAGCAGGCAGATCTCTGTGAGTTCGAGGCCAGCCTGGTCTACAGGGTGAATTCCAAGCCAGTAAGGGTTACAGAAAGAAATGATACTGCAGTCCCTCACCCAACTCTCAATGTGAAGATAAAGTAGCTTCATTTACATGAGAAGTTTTGTAAACAGCTAATTTTATTGCTTGATACCAATTGGTTGTTCATGATATATACTTTTCCGCAAGAAGGCAATGAATGAAATAAAGGCAAAGAGGGGGAAATTGGGGAAAACCACAATATATTAGGATGTCACTTAATTAAGCTTGTACTTGATTGGTTAGTTGTTTTAGTTACAATTTCAAGTCTTATAGATACAGAAATTCTACTTTCTTCCAGAGCAAACTTATATGTCCTTATAAGACAGTGGGGGAGACAACCTATTTTTAACTGCTGAGCTTTTTACTTCTGAGGAGAAGAGTCAACATTGTTACTTCTTGTCCTTCACAGTCTGGAATTCATGTGGGTCATTAGCTTCTCCAACTTGATTGCTAGGGCTATGTTTCCTTTAATCTTCAACTTTCCTGACATAAATGCCATGGTTGGCTTTAATTTTCCTAAAATGAGAAATGAGACAGAGAAAGCAGCATTAGTCTCCTAAGGAATATGCTACTTGAAGAACATGCACTCTATTCTTGAAGAATTCCCAGAGTTACAGAGATGTCTACACAGCACTTCATATTACTATCTAGGGAATCTTACTTCCTGACTTGGATGTCAACAGTACCCTAAAATACAAAAGATAACATAAGAAACAGTCAGCAGAAGGTAATGACAAGAAGCTAAAGATGCTATATTTACACATATGCTGGTCACAGTACTAAAGAAACATAGCCCCCAATGAATTCTGGTAGGCAAATACTATGTTATTGAATTTTCCAATCTGTTATAGCTCATTAAACTCTTTAACTACTTCAAGTTTAAATTCAAGAAATTAAATGGTGTAAAAATGTACAAAATATTTACAAATGATTATTAAGCTGGGCATGGCAGCATACATCTTGTAACCCTAGCACTTGGGGGCTGAGTCAGGAAGATCATAAGTTCAAAGCCAGCCTGAGCTTAACAGTGACATTGTGTCAAGACAAACAATTAAGACCATTAAATATATAGTGGTTAGGAGCTGGAGAGATGGCTCAGTGGGTAAAGTGCTTGCTGCACATGTGTTAGGACCTCATTGAAACGCCTCAGAGCACAAGGAAAGCTGGGCACTGTTGTGCACATCTGCAATTCTAGTGGTCCTACTTGGAGATGGGAAGCAGAGGCAGCTTGTGGAAAGCTAGCATGGCATATACAGCAATCAACAACAAAGACCCCCTGTCTAAAGCTGGAAGGTGAGGACTGACACTCAAGGCTGTCTCTGACATCCACGCATGCACAGTGGCACCTGAACATGTGTACTCATACAAACATGGAGACACATATACTAAACATTCTTATTTTTAGCATAGTATATGTAGGGATGGAGATAATGGCTCAGTGGTTAAGAGGTCTTTC
The DNA here is from genome assembly GCA_028551405.1 of Uromys caudimaculatus. NCBI lineage: Eukaryota > Metazoa > Chordata > Mammalia > Rodentia > Muridae > Uromys > Uromys caudimaculatus. The sequence goes on along the minus strand of CM052702.1, from coordinate 60,151,995 downwards.
AGAAGATCTGAGTTTGTTTCCTAGCATCTATGTCCAGTGGCTCACAAATGCCCAGCACTCCAGTTCCAGGGGATCTGATGCTTCTGGTCTCTGAGGATGCTTGTTCATACATGGGAACACACACACACACACACACACACACACACACACACACACACACACATACACACATACACACACACACTATTTAAGAAATTATCCTTTTAAGTATAGTCTATGAACACAAAAGTTCATGTTAGCATTTTTCAAACAGAGAAATGTAGGCATTACAAATAGAATTATAGCTATGTAATCCCTACACTTGGGAGGCAGAAGCAGGTGGATCTCTGAGTTTAAGGCCAGCCTGGTCTACAGAACAAGTTCTAGGATGCCAGGGCTACACAGAGAAACCCTGTCTCCAAAAATTAAAAAGAAAGAAACAAACAAAGAATTGTAGCAACTAACAAATAATATTAGTCTATAGAGAAAAATACCTTCTCTTTTTCTTTTTATTATTAATTCAGTGTCAGTTCAATGGAGCACAAGGTTAATAGGAAAACTGAGGCTCAAAGAGGATTTTAACTTGGCCAAAGCTATACAGCTCATATATGACAGTGCTTCAGGTATGCCTAACTATCATTTATGACTGCTAACATTCTGCTAGTTTAGACATTGTTCAGATCTCCTATAAGGAACAACATATGTCTGGTACATTAGTGACCTAACCCACATCTCAGCTCTGTGACATATGCAGGATCAAAACACAGCAAAAAACACAGAGAAAAGAAGTGATTTGGAGTTAATAGGAAATGCATGTGCAGAAGAAAAAAACCTAAAGTAATCCATGCTTTTGAAGATTAGTAGTAGTAATAAAGAAATAACAATATTGAGGCTGAAGAGATGGCTCAGCCTAGTGATCTGAGTTCAATATCCAGAACCCATACAAAGGTTCAAGGAGCAAACAATCTACAGAGTTGTCCTCTACCTCCACGGAAGTACCATGGCATGCACACCCATCCACCTCATGTACACACTTCACACACACTTCACCCTCACACTCTCACACACATAAAATATTAACTCAAAATGGATCTAGACTTAAATGTATGAAGTAAAATTTTAAAGTCTTAACATGGGTATTGTGGGTTAAATGGAGATGTCCCCTGTAGGCTCCTATATTTGAACACCTGGTTGCCAATTTGTGGCATGGGTTAGGTATGAGGTACAGAATTCGTCAGATGTGAAGCCTGTTGGGAGAAGCACACCATTTCAAGGAGGTTCTGAGAATTTACAGCCCTGTCCACTCCCAGTCTCCCCTCCCTCCCTCTCTCATGTGCAGATGAGATGTGAGTTCTCAGCTTCTGTGCACCTGCTGCCATGCCTCCCCCATGGACACTTCTTCTGGAACCATAAGGCAAATAAACTCTTCGTTATGTAAGTCTCCTTGGTCATGGCATTTTATCACATTTATCAACAGAAAAGTAACTAAAACAAATGGTAAAGCTTTGTAACCTTAAGTTTCACAAGGAGTCTTGGATACAGCACTAAAAACATGAGCAACAACAAAAAGGTAAATCTACACCCCTATCAAAATCTTTTAAATGTTACCTCAAAATACATCATCAAGAAAGTGAATGAGGCCTTTTCTAGGGTGGTTGTACAGGCAGCGGTGGTGCGAAGCCAGTCTCAGACAATGTGTACTACAAGTTTAGCAGTTTCATGCAGAAGTTGGCTAGAGCTTGGGCTTCGGAAGCCGATACTCCGCAGGGGTTAAAGCCGGTTTCCGTGGAAGCACCGCCTATCATATTTGCCACACTAACCAAACTGACCTCCAGTGTGCCAGCATGATTATGCTGGGAAGAACAAAGTTCCAGAGCTACTGAAATTCTTCCAGAAGACTGATGGTGTGCCCAGCCACCTGAAACTAGGTCTTCCCAGACCACCATGGCTCTGACAGTGAGAGGGACCATCTACTACTGCCTGTTCGCCCTCTACATGGCCTCGCAGCCCAAAAACAAATGAATTTGCCTGTGGAGGACTGGTTCACTTTGTGGCACAAACCCTTTGAATTCTCATGTTTCATTTTTTTCCCACTTGGATAGTCTACTTAACATTTTGCAAACAAAGGAAAAGATAAGAATACACTATTTTGGTTTGTTTATGGTGTGCAGATGGCCTGTGAGATGTCAGAGCTTGTTTGATAGTTAAAACTATTGTTTAAGGAAATGACACTGAGCCATCACCAAGCTATGCTTATGCTCCTGATTTCCCTGGAAATTCTGGATGAAAGTTGTTCACAAGCTCATTTGTGGCCAGCAGGGCTCAGGGCCTCCGGGACTCAGCCAGTGTCTAAGCAGGGAACACAGAAGCCTTTTTGGGTGTAACTGTGATTAAGGAAGGATGACAAAAGCCAGGAGACAGGCAGGTGAAATGAAGGCTTGAGTTAGCCACCTGGGGGATTGCTTCACTTTGCAGAAAAATGTTAACAGAAATTATTTGCAACCTGCCTCTATTTGTTGGGCAGTTTGTTTCAAAGGGTTGTTTGCCTCGCCCAGACCTTAGGGAAATGTGTATTTGTTCCAGCATGGGAAAGAGCACCTGTCAGTGTTGCACTTTAGATAGCTGTACCAGGAATTCTCCTTTAATAATGCTGTGGCTTTAAGTTATGATTTACTTAACTGCGGAATAAATACATGAATAAAGAAAAAGAAAAAAAGAAAGAAAGTGAATGAAGGGCTGAAGAGATGAGTCAGTGGTTAAGAGCACTGGCTGCTCTTCCAGAAGTCCTAAGTTCAATTCCCAGCATCCATGAGGCAGCTCACAATCATCTGTAATGAGATCTGATGCCCTTTATGGCACGCAGGTGTACATGCAGACAGAGCATTTATATATAGTAAATAAATACATAAAAAAATCTGTTTTAAAAAGAAAGTGAATAAAAAAGTATTTACATATAATATTCATTGAAATATAAAAATAATTCTTAAAATTCATGGACAAAACACAACTCAGATTAAAGGAGGGAGCTAAGGAGATGTCTCAGTGGCTAAGAACACTTGCTGCTCTTCTAGAAAACTTGAGTTTGCTCTCCAGCATCCACATGGGGGCTCACAACAGTCTGTAACTCCACTCTAGTTCAAGAGGATCTGACACCCTCTTCTGGTCTCCATGGGCACCAGGCATGCAAGTGGTGCTCAGATATACATGCAAGCAAACACCCATATATGTTATATATATATTAAAAAAATACTAAAACTTGTAAAAAGAAAGACTAAATAAACAGTTCTCTAAGACATTACGCAGATAACCAGTAAGTACATTTTTTAAAGGTTCAATACCATTAGCAATTGGGGAAATCCAACCCAAAACTTTAAGGTTCTAGTAGGATGGTAATCATTTTTTAAAAACAACAGAACTAGCCAGGCAGTGGTGGCACACGCCTTTAATCCCAGCACTTGGGAGTCAGAGGCAGGTGGATTTCTGAGTTCAAGGCCAGCCTGGTCTACAGAGTGAGTTCCAGGACAGCCAGGGCTACACAGAGAAACCCTGTCTCGAAAAACCTAAAAAAAAAAAAAAAAAACCCCAGAACTAGAAAATAGGAAACAGGGCTGTCAGGGGCAAGAATTAAGCAACAAAGTCTTACATTCCCTGGGGAAATGGGAATGACACTACCACAGAATAGCCCCAAAACAAAACAACAGTCCCCATGCTCCACAATGCCTGCCAGTTGCTGAGTACTAAACAGTGTGTGCTGTGAGAGGCACGAGAGCACATGTCTGTAATCCAGCACTTTGGAGGTGGAAACAAGAATCTCAGAGGTTAAAGGCCAACCTCAGCTATACAGCAAATTTGAGGGCAACCTGGGCTACCAGTCTGAAAAAGAAAACAATATGGTATAGCCATACAACTAAATATGCAATAAGGAGAATAAATATAACTACTGATACATAAATCAATCTCAAAGCCTTATGCTGAAAAGAGCCAGATGCATGATACTATATACACTTTTATTCCATTTACAAAAATTAAATGGAAAAACAGGAAGCAATAATTTATTAGCTATGGATTGGATGGAAATAGAAACTAACTATATAAGGAGAATTTTCCAAAATAATAGAAATATTGTTGGGCTGAACAGATGGCTCAGAGGTTAAGAGCACTGACTGCTGTTCCAGAGGTCCTGAGTTCAATTCCCAGCAACCACATGGTGGCTCATAACCATCTATAATGTAATCTGGTGCCCTCTTCTGGCATGCAGGCATACATGCAGGTAGAGCACTGTATATATAACAAATAAATCTTTTAAAAAAGAGTAGAAATATTGTCAAAGTCAAGCTTATTGGTAGAAGACTAACTCTAAAAATATACTAAGAATCATGTTCATTTATTTTAATAAATTTTATGGTATAAAATTTTATCAAAATGAGGAGGCTGGAGAGATGGCTCAGTGGTTCAAAGCACTGGCTGCTTTTCATTTCCCAGCTACCATATTGTGGCTCACAACTGTTTGTAATTCCAATTCCAGGGGATCTGGCATCTTCACACATACATACATGCAGTCAAAACACCAATGTGCATAAAATAAAAATAAATATTTTTTTAATTTACCAAAACAATATTGATATAAAAAAAGACTTTCAAAGAAAGTTATTAATCACAATGTAATAATATACACATATGTACCCCTCCTCAGATAAGGTAATCTTTTTTTTTTTTCTTTCAAAGATTTATTTATTTATTTATTTATTTATTTATTTATTTATTTTATGTATATGATTACACTGTAGCTGTCTTCAGACACACCAGAAGAGGGCATCAGATCCCATTACAGATGGTTGTGAGCCACCATGTGGTTGCTGGGAATTGAACTTAGGACCTTTGGAAGAGCAGTCAGTGCTCTTAACCACTGAGCCATCTCTCCAGCCCCAGATAAGGTAATCTTAAACAATTTATTTTCTTTCCTTTTTCCTTAAGTGAAAGAGACTTCACCTTGTCCAGGCTGGCCACAAACTTCTAATTCAAGCAATCAGCCTGCCTCACCCCCTAACAAACTGGGATTACAGGCATGTATGTGCCATTGAGCTATCAACAGTTTATTTTATTGCGTCCTGTTTTGCCCCACAGTGACCTCTACTGGTCAAAGAGAGAGATTGTTATTTTAGGTTTTTGTCTTTACAGTGTATGCTTCTAGATAGACATGGAAATGGCTGTGATCTCTAAAAGAGACATCTTAGGCTCCAAGGTCTAAACTGTACCCATATAAGGAAGGCATTCATAAATACAATGGCAGGAGAAAGGCAGGATGTTCTCAGTCTAAACTCCAGGTATAAAATGTGCCTCCCATAACTTATGATTTGGGGGACTCTACAGCAAATGCAAGAGCACACTCACAAAAAGAGACAGAAAGCCCACAGTCTCAAGCTTATATGTAAGGAAAGGTTAAAGCAGCCACTGAGCATGAGTGGTGGTACCAGCTCTGAAGGTGTATGGTTTTCCAGGCCAGCCTGGACTACATGAGGTCCTGTCCATTGATTAGAAGGTCAGTCAGAACAGCAGAATAACTAAGAACAAGAGTGGCCTTCAAGATGACTCAGCAGGCAAAGGCCTTTGCTGAGCAAGCCCAACCACCTAAGTTAGACACCCAGAACTTACTCTAAAAATTATCCTGACCTCCACCAGTTCACTGTGGCATGCACATGCTCCCCCACACCCCACCACCCATCCACCTCCCCATACATAAATAATAAATTAAGTTTAGAGAATTATTATGGAGCCATATAGATTCATATCCTAGCTCCAACATCTACTCACTCAATATCTGATCTTGGGATTATTACTTAATTTATCAGAGTCTCAGTCAGCAGCTCCATAAAATGATAAAATAACTTTTTAAGATTTACTTATTTTTATTTTATAGGTATGGGGTTTTGCCTACACATATGTCTGTGCAACATGTGCATATAGTGCCTGCAAAGGCCAGACAAAGGGGGTGTCAAATCCCCTGGGACTGGAGTCAGAGACACTTGTTAGCCACAAGGATTTGTCTTCTGATAGAGCAGCCAGTCCTTTGAACCACTGAGCCATCTCTCCAGCCCTAGTGGAGAGAATTTATCTCAAGCTGAATTCATTCTTAAACCACAGCAATTACGTAATAGTTATTAAGTATATTTAACTTATTTAGCTTAGACACTGTCAATGCTTTTTAGTTTCATTTAGTTTATTGAGACAAGATCTTATTAGATATCTCTGAATGACTTCAAACTCACTACATAGAGCCTTGAACTCACAACTCCCTGCCTTAGCCTCCCAAGTGCTGAGATTATAAGCATGTACTACCTTGGCCAGCATAATGCATTTTTAATTGAAACTGTCCTTGTTTTTTTTTTAATCTATGATTCATTTTTACCAAACATTTAGGCTGGGTATGGTGGTATACATCATTAATCCCAATATTTAGGAGGCATTGATATCTGTTAATTCAATGCCAGTCTGGTCTCTATAGCAAGATCCAAGACATCCAGGAATACATAGACACCCTGTCTCAAAAAACAAAAACAAACATTTGCTGATCATTAAACATATCAAAATGCTGTTTAATCTCTAATAATAAAATAGGATTTTGGGGGCTGGAAAGATGGCTCAGTGGTTGGGAGCCATCCAGAGGTCTTCCAGAGGTCCTAAGTTCAATTCCCAACAATCATATGGTGGCTCACAACCATCTGTAGTGGGGATCTGATACCTTCTTCTGGTGTACCTGAATACAGCTACAGTGTACTCATATAAATAAAATAAATCTTAAAAAGAAGGAGGAGGAGGAGGAGGAGGAGGAGGAGAAGAAGAAGGAGAAGGAGAAGAAGAAGAAGAAGGAGAAGGAGAAGGAGAAGGAGAAGGAGAAGGAGAAGGAGAAGGAGAAGGAGAAGGAGAAGGAGAAGGAGAAGGAGAAGAAAAGAAAATAGGGTTTTGGTTTGGGTTGGTTTGGTTTTTCAAGTCAGTGTTTGTCTGTGTAGCCCTGGCTGTCCTGGAACTCACTTTATAGACCAAGCTAGCCTCAAACTCTTGAGATCAGCCTGTCTCAGCCTCTAGAGTGCTGGGGTTAAAGGCGTGCAACACCACTGCCCAACAGAAAAAGTAGTTTTTGATATTCCAAACTATTATAAATGACTGGAGGCAAAAATTAATTAAAATGTTATAATGTACAATTTGAAAAGATCATCAAATATAATAATGATATAATTTTGCTTTTATAAACACATATATATAGTATATATATATATATATATATACTATATATACTATATATATGTTAATGGACATAAATATATGCATATAAGATGCTAATCCAAATGAATTGATGGTTGTCCTTTTAATGGGGTAGTAAAAATAATGTTTTTTTTTTTAGTTGATTTTTCTAGTTTTGTTCAATAAACACTTAATACTACTGTAAAAGTTAAAGAAGGTAGAGACATGGTTTGGTGGGTAAGAACACTTGCTGCACAAGCTGGAGGATCTGAGTTCAAATCCCCAACACCTGGGTAAAGAGCTGACTGTGTCTACACATATGCCTGTAGCTCCAGCCTAGTGGGGATCTGAGAACGGAGGGTTGCTGGCTTTGCTAGCTGCCAGCCTAGCTCCAGGATTCAGGAGAGCCCATGTCAGAAGGGAATATGGAAGAGCATGGAAGACCAGGATACCAGACATCCTCATTTGGCCTCTGCATGTATGTGCATGCTTGGGCATTTGCACCTGAACCCACGTATGCATAGAGAGCACATACACATAGAGAGCACACACACACAAAGCACGTACACATAGCACACATGCTAGAGAACATATACACATAGAGAGCACATAGACAGTGCACACACATAGAGAGCACACATATACAGAGCCCACACACGCATAGAGAGCACATGCACAGAGAGCACACACACACATAGAGAACACAACTCATAGAGAGCACACACACACATAGAGAACACACACAGAGCACACACAGCACACATGCATAGAGGGCACACACACACACAGAGAACGTGCACATAGAGAGTGCACACACATAGCGCACACATACTAGTTCCACTTTAGTCATTGACACATCATACACAAACTAGCTCATGTACAGTGTAGGCCACTAGCGTCCCTTATTAGAACTGGAAAAGGGGACTTGGAGGGCACAGAATATATTTTGATTCCATTTAACAAGATTTAAGAATAAACATATGAGTGATAATTTATAATGAATTTATAATTCATTACATGTAAGATTTTTAGATTAGAATATAATACCTTAGTTGAGAGTATTGTTGCTAATTTTTTAGAATTTGTGTTAACTCACCAGTTTGAATAGTTTTCTAACAGAAGAAAATAGAACAAATCACCCTTAAAATTATTTTGGCACTTTTAGAGCTAACTGGGAAGAACATAAAATCATGCAAAAGATTTCCTAGGATAGAGATCCCACAAAAGCAGGGTACTAGGGCACAAGAAAGTCCTGTCTCATCTCCTTTTTGACATCTGGTGAGGCCAGAGTGAGGTACTGCTGACTTCTAGCCTCCAGTGACCACACTGAAAATACAGTACATTAGTTCAGGTAGAATGAAGCCTACTTAGTAATCCTTGTGTATTATTATTCTGTTTCTAATGTTACATCATTAGTTTCTTGGTGATGAGAAAGATCTACCTCAGTTTTCCATTTGTCAGATGAGGTAGAGGTGGGACAGAGGCAGCCTAAGAACAGACTCCCAAGACCACATGCTTTTTAGCATGGAGCACTCCCACTGTTGGGAATGTTTCTGAACCTTGATTATCTAGAGAAGGAACAAGTAGAATATACAAAATTTTCCATTTGAAACAAACGAACTAAAAGTGTTAACTCACCTGAAAACATTTTGACAAAATCCTCAGTGGCCATACTCATCACCACGTCTGCCCGGTCAGATGGCTCTCCGTGTCCAACCTTTCCGCCTTTACTCTTCAGATCAAGAAACCACGTACCACCATCTTCACCTGCACAGACAAATATGTGGAAATCCACATCGTCATTACTACAGCTGTAATAATCTCCTAGCATTCTGTCCTGGCTAAAATCCTCAGGCCCCCATCAGACTCAGCATTTACTATGGTCTAAGCACTGTGCTAGGTTCTGAAGATCATCCAGAACAAAAAGAAAAGCCAGGTTCTTCTCCAAAGAGGAAACAGAGGTGATGTGGGTATGCTAATAGCCAGCCAGCCAGGCTGGATAGTGCAATCCACACAGAAGTTACAGTAGTGTAGGGGCTGGAGCAAAGGAAACGGCTGTTTTAGCAGGTGCAGCCCTTCAGTTTGGAGAAGAAAAGAGGCTATTGAAGCGCTCAAGCACCTTGGATCCTGCCAAGGAGCTGCAGGGAGGGCTGACAAACCCACTGGTGCACAGCCCTCATCTAGGACCCTTGTGAAAACAAACCCTGGGGAACAAAGGAAACTGGAGGGAGAAAACTATGTTCAATAGAGTGGGCTTCAGACAAAAGCAAGAGTGGTTCTGAAAGAAAAGGCAGGAGCATGGTTGGGGGTGACTGTTACGTTCTGTTTTAAAGAAATAACCACTGGACAGGAGGCTGCATGTGCACAAATTGAAGAAAAGGCACAGTTAGCAGAACAGTTTCTGAGGAGGCCAGAGGAGATGGCATCTGTAACTCGGGTACTGCTAGTGTCACCCAGGGACCACTTCACTGTCACTGTCTGTCAGATCCACCCCTGACCGACTGGATCAAACTCTACATATGAGGAAGGGTCTACAGATAGTTATTCAAGCTTGGAGGCACTGCCGGGAGCTAAGCTCCATCTACCTGGGAGGAAGAGGAGGTAGGTCTATTATGGCTGATTTATGCCTGATGGCAGGAAGCTGAAGTCATTGCTACTTGCAGGGTTCTGAAATAATCTGCTGTGGGAAATGAGGCAGTAAACTGACAAAAGAGAAGTCTGAGGTGCTGCATAGCCCTATTTGAAGAGGGCTAATAGAGGAAGGAACCCACCAGTCCAGCTGATGCTACTGTTTTGGTTTTTGTCTAACAAGATTTGGTAGCCTTGATGCAGCTCTGGGGAAACCAGGCAGTTTGAGTCACCCAGAACTAAGCCTTTGACAGATAGGTCATGGCATAAGCTCAGAGGGTTCAGCAAGTTTAAGACACCAGCAATAAAAAAAAAAAAAAAAAAAAAAAAAAAAAAAGACTGAAGCAACAGCCCATGAGCTCAGAAACGAAACAGAAACTAAAGTAGTTCTTTTTGTTTTTGTTTTTGTTTTTGAAGACAGGGTTTCTCTGTGTAACCCTGGCTGTCCTGGAACTCACTCTGTAGACCAGGCTGGCCTTGAACTCAGAAATCCACCTGCCTCTGCCTCCCAAGTGCTGGGATGAAAGGCGTGTGACACCACTGCCCGGCTCCTAAAGTAGTTCTTAAAACTACCATTAGTCTATGTTACTTTTATTGTATAGGAAAACATGAGGAATTTGTTTTGGTTTGTTTTTTTTTTGAGACAGGGTATCTCTACATAGCCCTGGCTACTCACTCTGTAGACCAGGCTGGCCTCTGCTGACCCCTCTCCTGACCAGGGAATGCTAAGATCAATGGGGTATGCTACCACGCCCAGCTCATAGGTAGAGGTTTTAGACTGAATTCATACTGACCTAACTCAAAGATAAAAATGGATAGCTACCCACAACTGATAAACTATTGTATTTCACCTCCTACATTACCTCTACATTAGCTGTCCATCTATGCAGGATTTCTTCTCTATTATATATGCCAAGGAGTTATTTAACACTGAAAGTATATGCTGTGACAATGCATTCTACATGCTTCCATATAAACAAATCTTAACTCAAAACATATAACTTGATAGTTACTTGCTGTTTTTGAGTATCTATATTCAATAGTCCTAGATATAGCTAACTATCTAGGTACCAAAGGCTGGTTTTCTTCCAACAAAAGTGTCCCACTGTTTCCTAAAAGCTCCAGATAATGGGACACAGTCTTCACCTGAGAGTTCAAACTGATAGACAGCTTGTGTGATTCTAACAACTTCATCACTGAGAGTATCCTTAACAATTCTAAATGTTTCTTCCACAGCTCCAAAATGTGGTTTTGGTGGTTGCACTGACTGCACAAGTGGTTGTGGCCGCTGCTTTGGCTGCTGCTGTAGCTGCATCTGTGGCTGCTCCTGCATCTGTGGCTGCTCCTGCTGCTGTGGCTGCTCCTGCTGCTGTGGCTGCTCCTGCATCTGTAGCTGCTCCTGCTGCTGTGGTTGCTCCTGCATCTGTAGCTGCTCCTGCTGCTGTGGCTGCTCCTGCAGCTGCAGCTTCTCTTCTTTCACTTCTGGCACAGGGCCTGTAAAATATAATTTACATAAAGAGCCTTAAAGTTTTGGCAGTATAAGGCCAAATGATTTTAAATGCATTAAGTGGCATCCAAAGCAGCCAACCATGTCAGTTATGGCTGTGAATGCTAAAAAGCTATCTTTCCTAAGTAAAAGGTTGACTCTTAAAATAGGTTACAAACACCCAAACCAAACAAAGTCACTCCTAAACAATAGAATGTTTATACAAAGTAACTGCAATTAGAAGGATATGAATCACCTTTTTGGATGGCCCATCTGAGTTACAAAACCAAATGAGAAAAAAAAGATGCCATGGTAAGAAAGACAGAGATCTGCAAGACTTGGTTTGAATTAGTAGCCAAGTAAATATTATGTTGTCTGTAAGATGTATTCACCTAATGCTTCCCTCACCTTGTGAACCTAAGTTCCATCTCCAAATCCTATAGGTGACAGTAGAGACCCATCTCCCAAGGAGTTTCCTACTTCCACATGTGTGTCACACAATATGCATACCTATGTGTGCATGCTTGCATGTGCTTGCACTCTTGCATGCATGCACACACACACACCAACAAATAATTTCTAATGTACTGAAACAGGGCTGCAGATTCAGCACATTAGAATATTTGCTTAGCATGTACAAGGACTTGGCTTTAATCTCTACCACAGGACACACACACAAAAGCACGTTTGTACACATGTACACACATACACATTACCCAGACTCACATATAATCTACTGTATGAATCTAGGAAGTAACTCTATGGTACACAGATTCAGCATAATAAATATAGGCCAGCTTGTGCTTTGGCTCATGAAAGATCTCAAGCCAGGAACAGCTCAACCTATTTTTAAAAGGCACTAGCATATTTAAGGCTCTGGATTAGAGCCTGGGCTGATCCTTCTGTTTGGCAGATGCTGCTTTTCAAGAACAACTCAATATTAGTCTTCTTTCTCATCTTTTAAATCCAAGTTCAAAGTTTATAGCTCCCAAAGGAGAAGAGAAGACAGTAGGGGAGGAGGGCGGGATGGAGGAAGTCCACTGGAGAGAGTTGGGGGTGGGCGATCCTACCACAGAGGAGCCCTGTGCTGAACCCACGTGAGGGAAGGAGTTCTGCGGTGGTGCTTCATGCAAAGTGCACACCTACAGCTGGGCTCAAAGCCACCTGGAGCATGGGTTCCAGGGGATCGAGTGCCTCTTCTGGTCTCAGCAGGCCCTGGGCAGACATGTGGCATGTGTACATGCAGGCAGGTAAAAACATACACAGAAATGGGAAAGGCAAGGAGAGGGATTTTCTTGGCAGACACAAAGATGGGCCTATCTCATCACACTAGCTCCAAGGTATCTCCTATCTATAGGAGAACAGGTTAACAAGAACCAGATGCTGTGAAAACAGCTTCACACTGGACAGGACTAAATTATGCTGAAAAAAAATCCAAAGTCTATTTGTATATGCAGTTTACTATGAAACTCAAAATTTCTTCCCCATGGGGCTGGAGAGATGGCTCAGCAGTTAAGAGCACTGACTGCTCTTCTACAGGTCCTGAGTTCAATTTCCCAGCAACTACATGGTGGCTCAAAAACATCTATAATGGAGTCTAATACCCTCTTCTGGTGTGTCTGAAGACAGCTACAGTGTATTCACATATAAATAAATAAACATTAATTTATATAAAAAAATTCTTTCACATGCTAACAAGCACACCACCGTGGCAGAGGATGGGTGCTGCATCAGGTAAGGGGCACAGAGGGTTGTCTGTCACCTTCCTCTGATTTTGTTGTAAGCCTGAAGCTGCTCTGAAGTCTCAGATCTTACATTCTGTGAAATGGGTGCTTAGAAAGCATGCACCACTGGCTTAGGTGGAACAGAAGATAAAGTTCAAAAGCAACTCTGAAGGCAGACACCCGAGAGACAGCACAACTGCAACACTGGTTGGTGTTGTTTTGTTTCTCTGTGTAGCCCTGGCTGGCCTGGAACTCACTCTGTAGACCAGGATGGCCTGGAACTCAAAGACCCATCTGCATCTGCCTCCCGAGTGCTGGGATCAAAGGTGTGCGCCACTACTGCCCAGCATTGTGACACTGTTCTTGATGTACACAACTGACCAGACATAAAACTAGAGAATCTTGACAGATTATTCTCTATAATACTGAGGGCAAACTTGACTAGGTTTCCCCAATACAGAAGAAAAATGCAAAAATAAATAATGAAGGGTGCTGTTAACTAGAGGGGGGAGGGAGAGGGCAGCCAGACTAGGAATGCATAGCTCTGAGAACTCGGGGACCACACATAAGCAACCAAAAGAAACTAGAAAAGACTAAGTAGCCCCCCCTGTGTTCCAGTGGGAAGCAGAGAGAAGGAAGCAACAACAGAAGGGCAATGTAGTTATGGTAAAAAGTAAAACTCAATTCATTTAAAGCTGTGTACAATGCTTACACACACACACACACACACACACACACACACACACACACACACACCGAATTCCAGATGAGGTACAGCCAACTGTTAACGGGCTGTTATCAGTAGAGGATTCAAAAGAAATGTGAACCTCTCACCAGGAAATAGGGCTACACACTGAGCCTTTTGAGTTAAAATATACAGTGAGCATGCAATGGGTGTGCGTGTGAAAAGCCATCTGGCAAAGGTAAGCTCCACCCCAGAACAGATACACTAGACAGTGCCTGTTTAAGTACACAGCCATGCCTACAGGAAGTGTCAGTTATAACTGCTCATGATGACATGAGACAGGCAATGACCTCATGGGGGAGAAAGGCAAGCATTTCTGTAAGGGAAGCTGCTCGGTCAACCCACACACCAGAGCCTCACGTCAGGGTCTCACTCTCCACTCTCCTCACCCCTCTTGGTCTGCTCCACACTCACAAACGACCTTCTCCTTAATGAAACTCTTCTCATTAATGATGCCCAAAGGGGAGGATGTGCTGAACACAGCGACTACCCATTTAGTCCCCGAGGTGGTGACTCCCCCTTATAAATTAATAGATGGCAGTCCTGGGGGACTTCTAAACATCTTAAAGGACTTTTAAGAATTGCAACCTTAGGAACACTGGTTATTGAACTGGTTAAGACACAGGCTTTGGAACCAGAAAAATGTGAATCTAAATCCTGGTTCTGCCACCTGCCAGCTGTGTGGCCACAGCTCTCGTCAGGTTTTAGGTATTAAACAATGCACACAAACAAGCTACCATAACATTGATACACAGGAGGCACATACTGAAGATAAGATGACCAATTAAATGATTCTTATTGGAAATTGGGAACTTAGATAAACTCAAGTCATGTGTCTCCCTCCACAGGACAAATCCAATCTTCAGGTGTTGGGCAAAAACCAGGACTTGAGGCCTCTTCCCTTAAAGACCAGACTCAAGGATTTAAGAGTTCCGGGTGACCTCTGCCATTCTGTAAGAAGTCTTTTGAGAAAAGGATTGGTGATCTTGTTTCCTTAGTTTTTCCCTCCTGGTGAATTAAAGATCTAATCCATCATTCTCTGGGTTGTAGGCCTCACTACTTTTTTTTTTTATTGTACAAAAAATGTTCTTTTATCATCTAGGGTTTTTTTTGGGGGGGGGGGGTTGGGGTTTTTTTTTTGTTTTTTGTTTTTTGGTTTTTCAAGACAGGGTTTCTCTGTATAGCCCTGGCTGTCCTGGAACTCACTCTGTAGACCAGGCTGGCCTCGAACTCAGAAATCCACCTGCCTCTGCCTCCAAGTGCTAGAATTAAAGACGTGCGACACCATTGCCCGGCTATCATCTAATTTTTTAACTTCTTCAAAAATTTAGATAAAGCATAGACACAGAAAATATATGATTAATCTGGAAATAAAGTTTGCCTGTAAATGCATCCAGGTTCTACAGACATCAAAGATACAGAGAAAAATTTGTCCCTAAAAACTTTTATTACTAAATATTTCATGTAACGTGTTTCAGTAAACTACAGGTATTATTTTAAATAGATCACAAGGATTAAAATGTAACACACACACACACACACCAATTCAAGGCCCATTGTATCTTAGTTACAAATAAAAAAAAATGGGGTATGCCCAAAAACTCCTTTGAAATTAGTTCCCTTGATAACATAGTCGCATAGCACAAACTGTGAAAACTGTACTAGATACATTCTAAGATGTCACATTTTCCTCCAAATATCAACATAAAATATCCAAAGACAGCTGTCAAGGAAGCAAAAAGAAAACTTGGGACAACTACAAAAATAAAACAAAACATCGTTTTTAGAATTAACTAAGAATTTTACATAATGTGTGTAAGTTCCAGAATAGTTTAGAGCAATGGTTCTCAACCTGTTGGTCAAGAGCCCTTTTGGGGTGGAGTCAAACAACCCTTTCACAGGGGTTACATATAGAAATCCACATATGGGATATTTATATTATAATTCATAACAGTAGCAAAATTACAGTTATGATGTAGCAACAAAGTAATATTATGGTTAGGGGTCACCACAACCTAAGGAACTGTATTAGAGGGTCCCAGCATTAGGAAGGGTGAGAACCACTGGCTTTGAGGCAGAGGACAAAAATATCATTGTTATAACATCAATTCTATGTTTTACAAGAAACAGTAAGTTAGTGTTTGTCTTTTCTTATTTAAAATATGATTTACCTAGACATGGTGGTACAGGCCTTTAATCCCAGCACTTAGGAGGCAGAGACAAGTAGATCTCTAGGAGTTTGAGGTCAGCCAAGATTACATAGTAAAACCCCCTTCCAAAATAAATATATATATGCTCTAGAATTTTGGCACTAAAGAGATGGCTCAGCAGTTAAGAACACTGGATATTTTCCCAGAGGACCCTGGTTCAGTTTCTAGCATCCACATGACAGCTCACAACCATCTCTAACTCCAGTCCACTTGGGAATCCAACACCTTCTTCTGGCCTCTGCAGCACCAGGCATGCTTACAGTACAGAGACATACATGCAGGCAAAATCCCCATATACATAAAAAGAAAGAGTAAAATAAAATATGCTCTAGATTCTTACCATTTGATTCTTTTTCCTCCATAACTGTATCTGGGTGTTCATCTAAGAAGAAATCTGGTAACAAGGGATGACCTGAAAGTTAACCCCCAAATAATCAAGTTATAAGTATATAATAATGATTTTTAAAAATATTTCTATTCTTAAAACAATTTTTAAATACAATTTTTATTTATAAAAATAAAATGATTTTTAAAAATAAATATTTGTATTATTTTTTTATTAATCATTCCTGTCATTTACATCTCAAATGATATCCCCCTTCCCAGTTACTCCTCCACACACCCCCACCCCATTTCTGCCCTCTCCCCCCTCCCCTTTGCCTCTGTGAGGGTGCCCCCCACCCACTCACCAGCTCCTGCCCCACTGCTCCAGCATCCCCCTACGCTAGGGCATCAAGCCTCCACAGGACCAAGGGCCTCCCCTCCCATTGATGGCAGACAAGGCCATCCTCTGCTACATATGCAGCTGGAGCCATGGGTCCCTCCCTGCACACTCCTTGGTTGGTGGTCTAGCCCCTGGGAGCACAGGGTGGTCTGGTCAGCCGACATTGACCTTCCTATGGAGTTGCAATCCCCCTCTGCTCCTCCAGTCCTTCCTTTTAATAAAATTCATATCTCTTTTTTAAAAAATCCTTTTGTGTCTATGGAAAGGGCCCCTAGGAAACTGTTAAACTATTTGATCTAATATATTCGATTATTTTTATGTAAATCAGTTACCTTTTCCCTTATGACAGATTTCATCTTTTTTTTTTTTTAAGATTTATTTATTTATTATGTATACAGCATTCTGCCTGCATGTATCCTGCAGGCCAGAAGAGGGCACCAGATCTCATTATAGATGGTTGTGAGCCACCATGTGGTTGCTGGGAATTGAACTCAGGACCTCTGGAAGAGCAGACAGTGCTCTTAACTGCTGAGCTATCTCTCTAGCCCCAGATTTCATCTTAAGATCTAATTTTCTGTTTCATTTTGTTTTCTGACAAAGCCTTGCTAGTTCTGCATAGCCTAGATCAGGAAACTTGTAGCAATCTGCTTGCCTCTACCTCCTAAGCACTGGTATTACAAATCCATTTATCTATTCGTATACAGGGGTTTATGTGCATGTGTGTCTACATGTGTGTGTGTCTGTGCACTCTGTGCCTACGTGTTTGTAGAGGCCAGAAGACATCAGGTGCCCTTCTCTATCACTCTCCACCTAGTTTTTAGACAGTCTCTCACCAGCAGGAGTCTCTGCCTCCCTGTCTTCCCGTCTCCCAGCTCTGGGATTAGAAATATGCAAAAACATACTCAGGTTTTACATTGAGGCTAGGTATCCAAACTCAAGCCTTCATGATTGCTCTGCAAGCATTTTACATATTCAACCATTTCCCCAGACCCCTGAAGGTCTACTTTCTTTTTCTTTTCTTTTCTTTTTTTCTTTTTGCTTTTTGAGACATAATCTCACTGTGTAGGTCAGGCTGGCCTTGAACTCACTCACTGCCTCTTAAGTGTTGGAATTTAAGACATGTACCACCATCCAGGCTGGAGATCTGATTTGTACAAACTAAACTGTATCCTCTTTATTAACTGTCTGTTCAATTCATTAACCCATTTATTAAGGGGGGGTTTTAATTTTTGTAGTTCTTTATTATTTTCTAAGCATCATCTAATTAAGAGGCTGCTTTTCTCCACTTGTAATTTTTACAAACTTTGTCAAAAATTAGGTAATGCAGCTATGTGGGCTTATCCTGGAATTCTCAATTAGTCTACTGGCGCACATGTCAGCTTTTGTGCTAGAACCTTGTGTCGTTGTCACTACTGTTATGCAGTATAGGTTGAGGTCCATTGTTGTGATACCTTCAGCACTGTTCTGCTATTTGGGGTCTTTGTGCTTCCCTATGAATTTTGGTGCTGTGGGTGAGTGATGGGGAAAGGGAGTGGGCAATAGCAACACAAGGAACAAACTATGTATGAAAACACCATATTTAAGTCATAACTTTATATGTCATTACTATTATTGTTGCTGTTGTTATTGTTTTCATTTTTTGGGACAGGGTCATTCTACATAGCCCTGGCTGTCTTAGAACTCACTATTCAGACCAGGCTTGCCTCAAGCTTGCAAAGATCTGCCTGCCTCTGTCTCCTGAGTGCTGGGATTAAAGGCAGGTGCCACCACACCCAGCTAGATTTATTTATTTTCTGTGTGTGTGTGTGTGTGTGTGCTCTGCACATGCATGTGAGTGCCCAGAGAGTCCAGAAGAGGACATAGGATCCCCTGAGTAGCTGGGAGTGTAGTGGAGACCACTGCAATCTGCTTAGTATAAATATATTTCATATAAAGTAAAAACCCATTATCATAGTCATCTATAATTTCAAAGGAAATCATTCTTAAACAGTAGACCTTGGAGAGTTCTGGAAATTCTCAAATCAGACCACTAGTTCCAAGACAGAGCTGCTCATTCATCTTCATAGTCTAATATATTGCTCTTAAAAAACAAACATTTTCAGCACTTGGGAGGCAGAGGCAGGTGGATTTCTGAGTTCGAGGCCAGCCTGGTCTACAGAGTGAGTTCCAGGACAGCCAGGGCTACACAGAGAAACCCTGTCTCGAAAAACCAAACCAAACCAAACCAAACCAAAACAAAACAAAAAACAAAACATTTTTGCTGGGCAGTGGTAGTGCACACGTTTAGTCCCAGCACTCAGGAGGCAGAGACAGGCGGATCTCTGTGAGTTCCAGGTCAGCCCCGTCTACAGAGTGAGCTCCAGGCCAGTCAGGGCTACAGAGAAACCCCATCTTGAAAAACCAATCAACCAACCAACCAAACAAACAAACAAACAAACAAAAAGGAGGCTGGAGAGAGGTCATAGCGTTTAAGAGCCTGGCTGCTCTTCCAGTCTTCAGAGGTCCTGAGTTCAAATCCCAGCAACCACACAGTGGCTCACAACCATCTGTAATGGGATCTGATGCCCTCTTCCATTTGATCCCATATTCTGTCATGCAAGTATATATGCAAATAGAGCATTCCTATATATAAATAAAAAAGACTTCATTAATTTTTAAAAAAAGAATAAAGAAGCCGGGCAGTGGTGTCACATGCCTTTAATCCCAGCACTTGGGAGGCAGAGGCAGGTGGATTTCTGAGTTCGAGGCCAGCCTGATCTACAGAGTGAGTTCCAGAACAGCCAGGGCTACACAGAGAAATCCTGTCTCGAACAAAACCAAAAAGCAAACAAACAAGCAAACAAAAAAGAATAAAGAACTCGACTCCTGCATCATCTGTCATACATCTGAATAAAATCTTCACTCTGATTTCTAAGACTAACTTTTAAACATTCAGTTTCCTAATTTGGAAGTGGAAAATAACTGAGACAACCTCCTGCATCATCATGTCATTTTAAAAGCCCTAACCCCCACTTCTATTGGTTTCTTATCTCTTAAGGTAGAGATAGTGTGAGATTTTCTTTTCATTGGAAAACAGCTTGTAAAAGAATATAGTCATTTTATTGCACAAACACACACAAAACAGGTGTGTTCACTGTATAAAATGTGGGAAAACATTAATATTTCAACAAATATAAGCATTACCTGGTGTAATTGCGTAGACATCAAAATTTTTTATTCCTTCTTCTTTTAAGATATTTTCATCAATAATAAAGTTGCCAGTGAAACTTTTTGGCCTTTTGAAAATGGAATATGCAGCGTCCGCAATGATGTCAACTTTTCTACATTGGCTTTCAACACCAGATCCTCCCAGCATATCCATAGCAGCAGTGTGTATGGCTGCAGAGAAAACATGTACACACATGACTCCACACAGCCGTGGAAAGAGCAAGCCAGTACCATGGGTCAAAATCACCAAGGTGGTGAAAGGAAAGCAAGGTTGGGGGACTCACTAAATGTCCTACAGACGGAACAGGGATGGGGAGAGCGACAGAAACAAATACTCTGTTCCTCCACACAGAGCCGGGGAGACAACAGCAAACAACTCTGCTACTCAACACAGACTACACGTGCAAACGTCCTTCGTGACAAGCACAGCAATCCTGCTTTGATTTCTGCTGCAGAATGTTCAAGAATTGTACAGCAGTCTTGCAAGAAGAAAAAGCCAGTTACAGGCTAACAAAAAAAGCACCGAGTTGAAAGGTGGGTGAGTGATTTTTAAGTTAATTGGGCCATGACTTTTGGCAACTTTCACACCTTTGGGCCTCAGCTTCCTATTTCTAAAATATGAAGCTCCCTTTCCAGTGTTTTTGTCTCTGCTCTCTGTGTTAGAAACACAGATGATATTTCTTAATTGTAACAGTATTTCCCAGTGTCTGAAAAAATGCCAAGGCTAGAGGTGACCCTCCTCTCTGCAGCCATTACCAAATCAGTAGCTGACAGTTTCATCCCTGCATGCGGAAAATCTGCTCCAAAGTGGAGCAGATTTCCTATTCCTACCCTGGTCTAGACCAGCCAAGAGTGAGGAGGAAGTTGCTCCCTGTACTCAGCACAAACTATGACAAGATCTTATTTGGGGGGGGGAGGTAAGGACTCCCTGCTCCCAATCCCTTCTCTGTATGTGTTGAATCCATCAGAGTCTGAGTACTAAAGCCGGAGGGCATAGCAGTTAGTGTGGAGAAGCAACACATCTTGGTGTGACATACATAGTCTTTACACAGGAGTGAATGTGTTTTTAAAAGCAGATACCCACGGCTGCCAGGCAATCCCAGCACTTGGGAGGTAGAGGCAGGTGGAGCTCTGTAAGTTCAAGGCCAGCTTGGTCTACAAAGAGAGTCCAGAGCAGCCAGGGTTGTTACACAGAGAAACCCTGTCTCGAAAAATCCAAACCAGAGGGCTGGAGAGATGACTCAGCGGTTAAGAGCACCGACTGCTCTTCCAGAGGTCCTGAGTTCAATTCCCAGCAACCACATGGTTGGCTCATAACCATCTTTAATGAGATCTGATGCCCTCTTCTGGTCTTCAGGCATACATGCAGGAGACTGCTGTATACATAATAAATGAATAAATCTTTACAAACAAAAACAAGACAGAACCAGACACCTCACTACCATTCCTCCACCCTATCCCACTTCTGCCTTGAGCTTCGCTTCCCTCCGGAATCTACTTTCATTTTCCCTCCCTCAGGAAGAACGCAGCCGACTAGCTCTTGTTTCCACCTCCTCTCTCTGTAATTACCCACAGTGTCAATTAAATGTCCAACATAAACACAGTATGGCTTCATTGCTCCTAATTCCCCCTCTGCTTATTATCATTCTTTTAAAAATCTTTCCAATAGCTCTCTACTGAATATAGTGTGCAATTCAAGCTGCCAGTCTAGGGAAGGAACTCTAGTAGAGTACCTGCCTAGCATACGTGAGACCTGTGTTCAAACCTCTGCACCAAAAACTGAGAACAGAATCTGGCTGCTTAAACTGGCAAATTAGACCAAGTCTGAGGTCACCCACCCCTGCACGCTCCACTCAACATCGCAGTGGTCCTGAAGCTCCAGTACTGGAGAAGCCCAGATGCAGTAGGAAACGACAGCAAGACCCTAACGTAACACGCCTGCTCAATTTCCTGATGTCCGCCACACACACAGGTTTCCTGTGCTGCACGTCATGAATACCTGTTTCCTGCTGTCCATGAATATCATGCCCAGTTTTCTTCTTGCTAATCCCAACATTCCCTGGAGATCACATTTCAATTTATATCTCCATTTGAAACTCGTTCTTAATTCTTTAACATGGGCCACATGGCCCTCCCTCTGTGTTTCAAAAGCTCCGTATGTAATCCCTCGTTCCGTGCATCATAAGGAGCTCAACTGTGAATTCAGTATTACCATGTCTAGGGCCTAATGATGCCACTGGCTCCGAAGTGTCAGGTAAAACACCTAAAACAAATACCTCCGAGCCAAAGCAAGGCCTCGGCAAACCCCATCAATCCTGATAATACCTTCAATCCTTCCTGTCAGTCTACCTATTACATAAGCTTATAAAGAATGCCTAGTTTAGAGCTACCAGAGGCAGGCACACTACAGACTCAATCACCACTTACTATTTATCAATATTCACTGAAATCTGGGACTAGAGGGATGGTTCAGTGGTTAAGAGTCCTGGCTGTTGTTCTAGAGGTCCTGAGTTCAATTCCTAGCACTTAGAGGGGAGCTGACAAATGTCTATTACTGTAATCTTGTGGGATTCTATGCCCTCTTCTTTTTTTTTTTTTTATTGGATATTTTCTTTATTTACATTTCAAATGTTATCCCCTTTCCTGGTTCCTCCCCCTCTGAGACTCCCTATCCCATCTTCCTCCCCCTGCTTCTATGAGGGTGCTCCTCCACTCACCTACCCACTTCTGCCTCCCCGCCCTCGATTCCTACACTGGGGCATCAATCGAACCTTCATAGGACCAAGGACCTCTCCTCCCATTGATGCCTGACAAGGCCATCCTCTGCTACATATGTGACTGGATCCATGTGTGCTCCTTGGTTGGTGCCTATGCCATCTTCTAGTGTGCAGATGTATATGCAGACAGAACACCCACATGTATAAAAAAAATCTTTGAAAACATTCTCACTGAAACCTACAGTGACTACAATAAGACAGGCTCAGAAGACACCATCTTACCCTCGAGTTTTCATTCCAGTAAGGAAGGCACTAGCCACCATACTTATAAACTAAGCATGCAGCATGAATGCAGCAAGTGACATAAAGGAGATGGGCAGATGATCAAAACGATGGTGGGTCCTGCTTGTAAGAACTATTGGTGGCACCGAAACAACTGACCATTTGCCCTCATCATGCTTCCTGTAAGTGGCTTGCCTTCAAGACTTCATACTATTGAGCGTCTTCCTACGTTACCTGTGGAGTCCTCTCCAAACCGTTATATTGCAATGACAATAGTCCTTTCTCTACTTCTTAGATGGCACCTAATCTTGAGACTGTATATTCTCATTCATTGCTATAATCCACAAGGGCTTATAGCTAACCCTCAGATGCATAAGCTCAGCTGCCTACCATCACTCTCTACCTAGGTGCTCCGACACAATGCCTCTGGTTAAGTTCTAATCTTGCTCCATCTGTAGCCGTCTTCATCTCAGTCCACAACCCACTGCTCTGGTTATTCCAGTCTTGCAGTCATCCCTGATGTCTCAGTTCTCTCCTACCACACCCAACCCACCAGTATGACCTGCTGATGCTACCTGCAGATTACCTCAGCACCAGGCCTCTCCCCGCCTTTACTGCTACCATCCTGGTCATGGCCACCTGTAACAGTGACTGTTATTTCAGTCACTTCTAAGTGGTCTTCCCTTTCGCTTCTTCAGATCTAGGTTCAGCACTCACTTCACTCAGCACAGTCCCCTGTCTCACTGATATTAGCACATCATTTACTGCACTTGCTTACTTCAGCTACACCACCCTTTTCCCTGTTCTTGGACCCCAACACCAGGCATTTCCATCCGCAGGGTCTTTGCACAGCTGCCACCATGAACGCTTTTCTCTCGGCAGCAAGGCCAACTCCAGTCACTTCCAAATCTATGCTCAAAGCCACATTCTCAAAAAGATGAAACCTTTCTACCCTATTAGAAGTTAAAACCAGGCTGGGTGTAGTGGTGCACCTCTTTAATCCCAGCACTCGGACATGGAGGCAGGCAGATCTCCGTGACTTTGAAACCAGCCTGACCTACATAGTGAGTTCTACGAAAGCCAGAGCTACATAGTAAAGAGATTCTAGCTGGAGAGATGGCTCAGTGGTTAAGAGCACTGACTGCTCTTCCAAAGGTCCTGAGTTCAATTCCCAGCAACCACATGGTGGCTCACAATGGGATTGGATGCCCTCTTCTGGTGTGTCTGAAGACAGTTACAGTGTACTCATATAAATAAAATAAATCTTTAAAAAAATAAAATGTTAAAAAAAAGAGATTCTGTCTAAAAAAGTAATGAACAAATGCATGTTAAAAGTGTCTCTCTCCAGTGTCAGAGACATGCTATTTTCCTATTTTTGCTTTGTTTTTACAAGCATTATTACTACCTTCTGGCGTACTAACTATGAACCCCTGTGCTCAAGTGCTCCTTCTGCCTCAGCCTCAGTGTCGCTGGGACTACAGGCCTGTTCAGATACACACCACAACTACCACTTCTTTAATAAGCCTTTCGACCTAAAAATCTAACAGAACTTGCTGAGAACACTTCTGTTGGCTTTCATGAGACTCTCCGTATGTTCTAGTGTGATGCTTCCATCATGGCTACTGCCAGAGTCAGCCACTAACTAGTCCAAGTAAAGGCGGGGAGATGGACAGCAAGGCTGCTTGCTGCACTGCACAGTAAACAGTTGGCCTCAGGTGACCTGAGGTCCTTCACAAGAGTCAGTGGCAGGGCTGGGGATCTAGCTCACCGGTAGAGAGCTCACCTAATATGACTGAGACCCTGGGTTTGAGCATGACACAGGAGGGGTGTACATCTAATTAAGTGATTTCTTTTAAGTACAAACCTGTTCTAGGCCATAAGGCATTGACTGCAATTTCACCTCTAAATTCTTCTGCCATTCCAAGCACACACATAGACATGCCATATTTGGCAATGGTATAAGCTAAAAGAAACCACAAAGAATAAGAATTTAGTTGAGAGACTAATTTTTGAGTAGAAACAGCCAATTTTCTGTTTCTGTTTTTTGCCCTGATAATTTTTTTTAACTCACTCTACATCCTGCCCACTGCCCCCCTCCAATTCACCCCCTCCCACAATCCTTCCCCTGTTCCCTTCTCCTCTGAGAGCATGGGGGCCCTCAGGTATCCCCCAACCCTGGTACGTTAAGTCTCTGCAGGGCTAGGTGCATCCTCTTCCACTGAGGCCCGACGAGATACCCCCTTGGCTAACACTTACCACAGTGCTGTTTGAACCACAGTGGATTTAGGTTCAGGGGTGGGCTGAGATTGAGAATATGAGCTACTTTGCTTTTTTTTAAAAAAGGAATACATGCTTTGGATCTGAAAAATGAAAGAAACGCAAGTCAACTCAATCAATATTTTATGTTTTGTTTTTCTTTTAAAGATTTATTTATTTTATGTATATGAGTACACTATTGCTTTCTTCGAGACACCAGAAGAGGGCATCAGATCCCATTACAGATGGTTGTGAGCCACCATGTGGTTGCTGGGAATTGAACTCAGGACCTCTGGATGAGCAGTCGGTGCTCTTAACTGCTGAGCCATCTCTCCAGCCCCTATGTTTTATGTTTTAAAGGACTTCTACAGAGTAACTGAACTTGCTCAGTGATCTGTCTGGTATAACTTGTTTGTGGAGTACTTTTGTTTTCTAGAAAGAAGATAATAGGAACTGATTTTTATGCTTTGAAATCATGCTTCATGTCTGCTTTATAGAAAAAAAATCAATCCTTTTCTATATTATCTTTAAGTTCAACTAAGGATATCTTCAACCATAACTGTCCCAAATTCTCCCACCCCAACACACATAATTTCCAGAAGCAGTTAATATACTTGTGAGGCAGTCATAGGTTCAAATCCTGCTTCTGCCCCTTTGTATGTCACTGCCTTCTAGTTCTCAGACTTGTTACTTTGAAATGGGTAATACCTACTACCATCTAGGACTGATCCAAGACTTCAATGAGATGCTTCAGACAGTGCATATGCCGGACATGAAATAAAAAGTTGCTATGGGAACCATTGCATATGCTAGTTATTTTACCAGTACAAAGTGCAATATGCCTTTGAAAGCAATATGTAATTTAGAGGTTTGGTGTTGATTACTGTTTTTTAGTTTTGCTTTTTGAGACAAGAATCTCACTACATAGGTCAAGTTGGCCTAGACTTAATTATGTGGCCCAGTGTAGCCTTGAACATGGAGCATTCTTCCTGCATCTGCCTCCTGGGTATTAAGGTTATACATATCTGCCCCTGTGATGGCTAATTTTTATATTTATTTATTTATTGTTTATTTTTATTTATTAATTTTGGTTTTTGGAGACAGGGTTTCTCTGTGTTTCCCTGGTTTTTCTGGAACTCACTTTGTAGACCAGGCTGACCTTGAACTCACAGAGATCCACCTGCCTCTGCCTCCTGAGTATTGGATTAAAGGTGTGTGCCACCACTGCCCGAATCTAATTTTTTTTAAGATTTATTTATTTATTTTTATGTATGTGAGTACACTGTCCCTGTCTTCAAACACACCAGAAGAGGGCATCGGATCCCATTACAGATGGCTGTGAGCCACCATGTGGTTGCTGGGACTTGAACTCAGGACCTCTGGAAGAGCAGTCGGTGCTCTTAACCACTGAACCATCTCTCCAGATGATGATTATGATTATTATTATTATTTCCAAATACAAAACTCTGTTACCAATTCCAACATTTTTCCTTCTTTTTGTTTTTTTGAGACAGGTTTTTTCTGTGTCACCGTGGCTGTTTTGCAACTCACTCTGTACGTAGACCAGGCTGCCTTGAACTCAGGATCCACCTGCCTCTGCCTTCCAAGTGCTGGGATTAAAGGCGTGCGCCACCACTGCCCGGCCACTTCAGCATATTTTTAACTTTACACATCAAATACAATCAATACCACTACAGAGTTTTGTGTAAGTTGTCTTTCTCTCCCAAAGGGTGAAATGAGGACAGGCAAATTATATTATAGCTGATTTTCATTAAAACTGAATCTGTACGTCAACCAATCAATAGGAAAAACTAAGTCCATTCTGGCAATAAGACCAAATTTTGCCCTCAGAGGAAGGAGCTCCTCTCTCTCACTTACATTGCAAGCATCAGCTTTTCTGTGGTCTATTGGACAAGACCTTGCTAGTGGCACTCTGCTAGTGACGAGGGCCACCAACATTACAAACCCCATCCCACTTTTCATAAAATAAGCTCTGTCTTATACATCACATTGAAAATCCCAGCACAACACTTAGGGATTGTGTTGGCTAGTTTTATGTCAACTTAACACAAGCTAAGGTCATCTGAGAGGAGGGAACCCGAGTTAAGAAAATGCCTTCCTCAAGATCAGGTGGTAGGCAGGGCTATAATGCACTTTTTTAATTAGTGACTGATGTGGGAGAACCCAGTCCATTGTGGGTGCTGCCACCCCTGGGCTGGAGGTCTTGGCTCTGTGAGAAAGCCAGAAAGCAGCACCCTTCCACGGCCTCTGCATCACTTCCTGCCTCCACATTCTTGTCCTGTTTGAGTTCTTGTACTGACTTCCTTCAGTGATGGAGTATGATGTGTAAGTGTAAGCCAAAAACCTCTTTTGGTCCAACTTGCTTTTGGTCATGGTGTTTCATAACAGAACGGGGCCTTAACTAGGACAGATACTAATACCACTAGCTTAATCAGATAGGTAAATATGCCAACTGGATTTTAAACTACTGTTTGGCTCCCCCTGTTTCTATGTACGTAAGTTCTCTGGGAACACGTGGGGACGTCCTTCCCACACCCCTGCTGTGACTCACGTGAGGTAGGTGCCCCTGGTGTTCACGTTCATCATCAAGTCCACTCTCTTTGTCGGAGTTTCCAATGTGTTGGTCAAGCTAATAGCACTGGCATTGTTCACCAAAATATCAATTCCTGTTTCCAAAGGAAACACTTCCATTTTAATGCAAGTCTGGGTTTTTATCTTCGTCTCTCTCCCTCTCTCCCCTCCCCCATCATACACACAAAAGCGTTTCCTTTGCATGGTTGACCCCTCAGCTGATTCACAAATACACATACACACATTCAGACATACACACATATACACATATAAAGTCATATAGGTGTATACCACACACACACACACACACACACACACACACACACACACACACACACACACACACACACACATACCCCACACGCGCACAGACATAATTAGACTCTATGACTGACCAATATATCAATGCCAGACTCAGTAACTTTCAAAACAGCAGCTTCTGATTTCCCCACACAGTGGAGATCCAACCAATTGCCAGTGATCCAAGGAAACCGCAAGGAGGCCGAGTCCTTACAAGCTGCAGCTTCAACCCTTATGCACCAGTCTTCTCTCACTGGCTCCAGGGGCCTCGGGCCAAATCCTCTCTAGTACTCCCCAGGACCCAGGACCTGGCCAAGCACACTAGTCTCCCTCTCCGCCAAGCTCCTGTTCTTAAAGGGAAGGGCTCCTTTCTGGTCTTAGAAACTGGGGAAAGAGGATGGTCTTGAGTTTCAATCCCAAACAAGACTTTTTTAAGTGACTCATATACAGAAACACACACACACACACACACACACACACACACACACACCTAAAATAATCCCAATTTCTGTGTACTCTAGTTTCTATGTAAATGCAATATATCTTGTTTTTAGTTATATGCTTAACAAAAATAAGATTAAATGAAAATATCAGTGAAAATACTGCTACGCAGAGGGCGCTAACTAGCTCTAGGACGGAACAACTGTGACTTGCTACAGACCAGTTTGCTTCAGTGAGTTATGCACCCCAAACTGTCGGTGACAACAGAGAGGAAGAGACTACAGTCCTTGACCTTCCCTGTCACCTCTAACTGGGCCTAGTTTATGTACCATTTATACAGGGATGCAGGGATGGGGGAAAGAGCACAATAGGGCTGGGTACTACCCGTGGTTTCAGGCATCAACCGGAAGTTGTTACACCTGTATTGTAACAATGTTTAAAACTCTTTCAGAATCAAGGGACTACCTCCAAATCTCTCCACAGCTTTCTCCACTGCACTGTTGATTTGCTGTTCGTCTCTCACATCGACAACACATGGCAAGGCCGTCCCTCCAGCTGCTTCAACTAAAGAGAAGCAAACAAAAAGCATTCAAGTATTCAGGATTACACCTTCATTCTGATGGCACGATAGTCAAAAGAAAAGGTTCCCCTCTCCTGAGAAATAGAGACAAATTACAAGGTCTTACAACCAGAACAGACAGACTGACTAAATATAGCTTCAGACCAGCGGGGGCTCTGCGGACACCAGGAACGAATACAGTGTACATACACACAGGCAAAAGCTAATGTGCACAAAATAAATACATCTAAAAACAATTAGCATGTCCACTCGGTCCTACCTCAGAGGTCTCCTCTGCACTTCCAGTCTACGTCCACCTCCCACTCAAGAAGAACTCTCCTAAGAAATTATTTTTTTCCAGGGCTGGGCATGGAACCCAGGGCCTTTATACCTCCAACTTACAGTCCCAGCCCTAAAATATGATTTAATTAGAATCTCTCATATTGCTCAAAAGAGCTAGAGGTGAAAGATGGTCAGAATTCCCTCTCTCAAGTAACAAAATAAATACTCTTTAAATGTACAATTTTTTTATTTTTTGAGACAGGGTCTATATAATCTTGGTTGCTCTGGTTCTCACCCTGTAAACCAGGCTATCCTGAGACTCACAGATATCCACCTGCCCTCGCCTCCAGAGTACTGGAATTAAACATGTGTACCCCATTTCCTTAGTTTATCTTAGTGTACGTGCACATCCCACAACACGCATGCTGAGGTTGGAGGACAATTTGCAAGGCCATTGTTTTTCTAAGTGTAGGTTAGGGACCTAGCTCGGTTGTCGGGCTTGGCAGCAGACCCTTTCTGTGCCTGCTGGGCCGTCCCGCTGGCCCTAAATGCAATTATTTTTAAAGTAACTTTCAAATAGCTTAAACCAAAGTCTATAGCAAATTATGTATTGAAACCACTGTGAGGGCATCCCATGCAATGGCAGTTGTCACACTCACTTTCTTCAGCAGCCGTGTAAATTGTGCCAAGGAGTTTTGGGTGTCTTTGGGTGGTCTTCGCAGCAATTACAATATTTGCTCCATCCTTTGCTGCTTTCAATGCGATAGCTTTGCCAATGCCTCGGCTCGCGCCTGTGATAAAAACTGTGCATCCCGCTAACTTCCTAAAGAGAGCAAAGGCGGCCTTATTAGAAACTTGTTTTATTTATACCAGCTCATACACATTCTCAGGATTTCCTCTATACCTCCACCCACTACACTGCCACTGTACATGACTGATAAATTATTTATGAAAACTACAGTTGGCCAATCTTACTGAGATCTAAGAAACAAAATCTGCTCAAATCCAGAGTAAATCTTGAGAAGATGTAAGTTTTTTTCCATAGAAAAAGCATTAAGAAGGCTTGTGGTATATAGGATGTATGTGTGTGGGGTATAGGATGTGTGTGTGGGGGGGGTATAGGATGTGTGTGTGTAGGGTATAGGATGTGTGTGTGGGGTATAGGATGTGTGTGTGGGGGTATAGGATGTATGTGTGTGGGGTATAGGATGTGTGTGTGGGGGGGTATAGGATGTATGTGTGTGGAGTATA
>CM052702.1:60097548-60120873 GCA_028551405.1 Uromys caudimaculatus | reverse complement strand
GGTATAGGATGTGTGTGGGGTATAGCATGTGTGTGGGGTATAGGATGTGTGTGGGGGGGTATAGGATGTGTGTGGGGTATAGGATATGTGTGGGGTATAGGATGTGTGTGGGGGGGTATAGGATGTGTGTGGGGTATAGGATGTGTGTGGGGTATAGGATGTGTGTGTGGGGGGTATAGGATGTGTGTGTGGGGGGTATAGGATGTGTGTGGGGGGGGTATAGGATGTGTGTGTGGGTGTACATACCTAAGTGGATGCACAGAGAGCAGAGCAGGACCAGGTACCCTTCTCTAACCACTCTCTGGTCCAATCCTCCCGAGACAAGGTCTCTAGTGAGCCTGTAGCCTTCAGCAAGCTAGCTGTAACCTCGAGGATCCTCCTGTTTCTGCCCATGACAGTACCAGGGCTACAAGTTAGCAAACCCATATCCAGCTTTTCCTACAGTGCAGCTGCGATTGAAACGCAAGGTCCTTAAGCTGACTTGGCAAGCACGTTTACACAGGGACTTAGGACCCAGCCTTGATCCCCCAGTCCTCCAGTGCTGGGATGACAGGCACTACCCCCATGCCTGTTAAGTGTGAGTAGCAGACTTACACATAGAGTTTTCTTATCCTTTACATTCTACGGTACATTTCTAATTTTCTACAACAAATACTTAACACTTGATATTTTAAAAATTCTCTAAAAATAGTAGCTACAGTGGAAAAATACCAAATATGGATCAACTAATGAGTGGATAAATTTAAGTAGTTTACCTTCAAAATGGAATAGTGCTCAGTAATGAAATGGAATGAATTACTACAATATACTACAGTATGAATAAACAGTCTAAGAAAAAGAAAGTCACACAGATCACATTATTAAGACTCGATTACATGGCATGGACAAAACAGTCAAACCTATAGAGACTCAAGATCAGCAGCTCCCTGGAAATTGACATCTCAGGTAGAAGCTTCTTTCAGGACTGAAAAGGGTTTTAAAATGCAGGGAAGTGGTAGCACATGCCTTTAATTCCAGCGCTTAGGAGGCAGAGGCAGGTGCCAGCCTGTCTACAGAGGTCCAGGTCAGCTAGGCTACAAAGAGAAACCTTGTCTTGAAAAAAAAAAAAAAAAAAGATTTTAAATTGGGTGTGTTGGGTGTGGTGACAGTATTTTCTGTGCAGACACACAGTCACTGACTGACTGCTGTACAAATTATATCTCAGTAAAGCTGTTAAACAAGCCTAAGGGAGCAAGACTAAGCTGACTAGATTTGGCCCTGCTTCAAATATCCTGTCATCCCGAGATCTCATTTCATTCTGTGGTAGTTGGAATGAAAACGGCCCCATAGGCTCATAGAGACTTGCATTATTGGTAGGTGTGGCCTCATTGGAGTAGGTGTGGCCTTGTTGGAAGAAGTGTGTCCCTGTGGGTGGGCTTTGAGGTTTCAGAAACTCAAGCCAGGCCTAGTGTGTCCCATTCTCTTCCTGCCAATCCAGATGCAGAACTCTCAGCTCCTCCTCCAGCACCATGTCTACCTGCATGTGGCCATCCTTCCCATGATGGACTGAACCTCTGAAACTATAAGCCAAGCCCAACAGAAACCCAAACTAAGACACCTTCCATCTTAACTTTAATTTGTCTACCTATCCTGCTGTGAGGCGGTAATAAGGTAGGCAATGTTGTTAACAAACTAACAGAAGGCCCCTGCTGGTCCTGAGGGTTACCCTGAAGTAGGGCAATCAGTGTGGGTGCAGGCAGAGGTGGTTTTGAAACACGGAACAATCATGTCATGTAACTAACAATCATGTTACTTTTCAATTGCTGTGATAAAATACCATGACCAAAAGCAACTGATGGAAGACAAAGGGCGTATTTGGTCTTATGGTGCCAGAGGAGAGAAACACCATCACCATCCCAGCAGGGATGGAGAAGCAGGAGGCAGGCCTGATGAACAGTAAGCTGGGAAGCAACATCTTAGCCATAAGCAGGAAGCAGAAAGCTCAAACCAGGACGGTGGCTTGGCTTGAGGCTTCACACTTCTATCTTAAATCTACTCAGATAGCACCAGCACCAGGGGACCAAGGAGACAGACATCTGAGCTTATGACATCAAATCATAAATCACTTTGATGGGAAGAAACCAAGTAGGGAAGTGGGAAAGGCACAGAAAGGTGATTTTTAGTAAAATATAGTAAACATAAAAAGAGCATGTAAAGTGAGCATATACAGCTTAAATAAAAACAATAGTGTGCTTACTATCCAAGCCAAGAAAGAAAGTGGTAGCAATACTCCAGAAGCCGCCAGCCCACTTCTCTCTGTTATGGTTTGGAAATAAAACGTCCTCACAGCCTTGCATTTTAAACACTTGCTCCTAACTGTGGAGGTTTTGAGGGGTGCTCCTTTAGGAGGGGACTGGCTGGAGGAAGGTTATACCTGGCCCCACTCCCTGCCCCTTTCTCTACATTTTGTTCCACTATGATACAGAGCCTCCACATGTCCCTGCTGTCCCCAACCCCCTTGATGGGCTGAGATCCTCTGAAATTATGAGTCAAAATAAACCTTCCCTTCCCTTGTTCCTGAGAGGTATTTTGGTCACGGCAAGGCAAGAATAACTAAAACAGTCTCCATTCTACATGCTTCCTTTTCCCACCCACAAAGCAAAAAGGATTTTAAGTATTATCAGTCATTCTTTTAAATGAATTTTAAATTCTTTTTCATTTTAAATTTTAAATTAATTGAAATCAATTAAATTAATTTAATTAAAAATTTAAATGAATTTAAAAATTCTTTTTAAATTACTCATAATATTTATGCATCTATGTCTAACCAAGGGTCAGCCAATTATAGCCCACAAGTCAAGTCCAAATTATTACCTATGAGTGTAGGGGGAGGGCCTAGAGCTAAAAATGATCTTTACAAATGAACATTTATTTGTAACCAATTTGACAAGAGAAAACACTAATCCTAAACCCCAGTGTGTGGTGCTTTGTTATAATATCCTGAAAGTTGT
Organism: Uromys caudimaculatus; assembly: GCA_028551405.1. NCBI lineage: Eukaryota > Metazoa > Chordata > Mammalia > Rodentia > Muridae > Uromys > Uromys caudimaculatus. Next base: position 60,117,883 of record CM052702.1, on the reverse strand, counting down.
ATCACTCTAGCAACCCCTCAAAACCTCTCAGGAGACACTATACTACAAAAAATCGTGCCAATTATTGTGAATACCCACAACAAAAACATTATGGAAGGGGGCTGGAGAGATGGCTCAGTGGTTAAGAGCACTGACTGCTCTTCCAGAGGTCCTGAGTTCAATTCTCAGCAACCACATGGTGGCTCACAACCATCTGTAATGAGATCTGATGCCCTCTTCTGGTGTGTCTGAAGATAGCTAGTGTACTCACATATATAAAATAAATAAAATCTTTTAAAAAATATTATGGAAGTTGATTTTTATGTCTTTTACATAAGTATGTCCATCTCCAATGTTGCCTTTTGGTTCACAAAACCACGTGTTTACTAGCTGGCCTTTTACAGAAAAATCCTGTCTAACTGTGTACTGACTGTACTATTTAGGGTTTTTGCCTAATTTTGAACTCTATATAATAGATTCATAAAGTATGTAGTTCTGTTGAGGGTTATCCACATTGATTCAAGTAACTATACTTAACTTTCATCAATCCGTGAGATTCTTCACATGCATGTATTGTAAGCTATCCAGCCTACTGTTTAGGAGGAGCGGAGCTACAAGTGTTGCTAGGGTTTCTACAGAGCACACGCTGCTGAACCCATCTCCCAGTCCCGCATGTCAGGGCTCCTACAGAGCACACACCACCAGTGAGACTGCTCCTTACGCATTGGTATCTGGTCTCATTAGTCTGGTAAATGCCTTTTAAGAGCAATGAGGGGTGTTGGAGAGTTGGCTCAGTAGTGAAGAGCACTAACTGTTCTATCAGAGGACTAGAATTTGGATCCCTAAACCCACTTCAGGCAGCTGATGAATGCCTGTAACTGCAGGCTCAAAGGATCCTCCTCCCCCTTCTGGCCTCTGCAGGGATACACAGACACACAGAAACACAGCTATACACCCATAAAATAAAATTAAAAAAATTTTAAATCAATGAAGAGTTTATTTGGGCTTCCAGTTTGAGGCGATTCATGGCAGGGAAGGCATGATGGTGGGAAAGTGAGACAGTTGGTCACAGTGTGACTGCACACAGTGTGACCGCAGAGACAAACACTGCTGCCAATTTGCTTGACTCTTCCTTTCCCCGTTTTGCTTAGTTCAGGCCCCAGCTGGGCCATGGTGCTTCTCCTTGAACTGAGAGTGAGTCTTGCATCTTCAGTTATGCCCCTCTAAACCCCTCCAGAAACATGCTACCTAGGTGATTCTAAATCCAATCGAATAATTGAAATGGGAGGGGAGGGTGCACACAGCTCAGTGGCAGTGATTGCCTCAGATGCACAGGATCCTGTGCTCAGCCTCTACCCTTGGGAAGGAGAGGGGTGCGCTGCCGATGCGTCTCTTCCTTCACACATCAACCCCCATAGCTTATATGACACTATTATGGAGCAACGAAAATCTCAAAGGTGACCACAGATTCTGGGACACTCCTTCCTTCAAGGAAAGGAGCATATTTTCTCTCCTCTCTGGATTCTGGCTTCATTGTCTAGCTTTTGTTGAACAAAAGACTGCGATAGAATTGACATCCAATTCTTAGACTTCCAAGCCATAAGACAAAACGTAAACGAATGTGCTGGCTGGTTCTGTGCCAACTAGACATCAGGTACAGTCAGTTAGGAAGAGGAAACCACAATTGAGAAAGTGCCCCCTCTTTCTCAATACGGCTTCTGGGCTGGTGGTCCAGAGTGCTATAAGAAAGCACAGTGAGCAAGCTGTGAAGAGCAAACCAGACAACAGCACTGCTCCATGGCTTCTGCTCCCGTTCCTGCCCTGAGGGTGTTGCCTGACTCCTAAAGTGACGGACTGTGCTGTGGAGCTATAAGCTGAAGTAAATCCCTTTCCTCCTGGAGCTGATTTTGGTCAATGGCACTTCATCACAGAAACAGGAACTTTAACTACGACAAAGGTCTCTACTACCTCTCTCTGAGAAGCCAGATACTCGGCTGCAAAGTGGCTAAAGGGGTAAATTATAACGCTTGTGTGTGGCAAGCCGGGTGGTGAGAAGTGTGTTCATACATTTGACCTCAACATAATGTACATGAGGTAGAAAACTCCAAGCATATCAAAGAATTGTGAATAATAAGTCATTTTAATCCAGTGAACTTGGGGTAGTTCATTAGACAATAGATAAATGAGGCATACACTCAAGTCCAATTCTGCCAAGCAATGCCAGAAGTCACTTTAGCTTTTTATGAAGAAAGCTATATCATCCACATATGATGGCAGCATCCTTTATTTCAGTCCAATTCACATACTTTCCCCTTTCTTACACTTAATTTACTTTAGCCAGACAAAGTGTTCCCAGATAGAATACTGAGATCAAGAATGTAAGACAATCAAAGGTTGTCAGACAAGGGAGTGCCTGCCTTTAATCCCAGTATTTGAGAGGCAGGGGGCAGAGGAAGGTAAATCTCTAAAAATTCCAGACCAGCTTGGTCTATATAGCAAGTTCCAAGCCAGCCAGAGCTACACAGTGAGATACTGTCTCAAAGATAGATAGATAGATAGATAGATAGATAGATAGATAGATAGATAGATAGATAGATAGATAATGGGGGTATAGGTAAATAGTACAGGGCATGCTTTAGCATATATGAAGCCCTGGGTGTTTGATACTTAGTACCACACGGGAAACAATAAACCAGGTAGGTTCATCACGTGGCAATAGAACCCACGCTGGTGTGGTTACACGCCTGGAATCCTAGCTCTTGGAAAGTTAAGGCAAAGTTAATGAAAATTCAAGGCCATCGTGAGATGTACAGTAAGTTCCAGGTTGGGTCAGAGATTACACCTGAAAGACAGACATAAAGAGAAAGAGAGAGAGAAGGGAGAGAGATGAGGAGGAGGGAGAGCGGGAAAGGGAACGGAAGAGAGAAATCCCAACCACTGAGATTTCAGATAATAAAATCTAAGACACTGACAGAGGCATGGGTCCTCTAAATGAAGACAAGGACCCGGGAACTAGTATGGAGACTATAAAAAGAATGTCTCATGTCAAAAGTAAGAACAAAGATCCTGCCTATTCTGTTAATAAGACAGCACAACAAGGGGTAGATATGTAGAGGCCTGGGGGAGATGGCTTAGTCAGTGAAGAGCTTGCCACACAAGCGTCAGGACCTGAATTCCATAACCTCGCACCTACTTACAAAGCTAGCTGTGGTAGTGCACACTGCAAGAGAGATCTTTGTGAGTTCAGGGCCAGCCTATACATACTGAGTCCCAGGCTAGCAGTGAGACCCTGAATGTGTGTGTGTGTGTGTGTGTGTGTGTGTGTGTGTGTGTGTGTGTGTGTGTGTAAAGAGATGTTTAGAAGCCAGAGAGATGGGTCAGAGGTTGAGAAGAAAGCTTTGTGCTCTTGCAGAGGACCAGAGTGCAATACTGGGCGCCCACATCAGGCAGCTCATAATCGGCCATTATTCTAGCTCCAGGGGGCCTGACACCCTCTTATAGCCTCCAAGGGCACTGAACACTCATGATACACACATGTGAAAATAAAATAAAAAATACAAATGCAGAGATGTCTAATGTTAAGTAGTCACATGAAAATGTCTGCCAACTATTGACTTGCAGGGCTTGTCCTTTCTCCTGGTATACAGCTGGACTGAATCCCAGTAGGATAAAGGGCATATTCTTCCTCACCCAGAGTCCAGGGCATTGGAAGCAGAAGCAGCAAAGGCAGCCAGACCTGTTCCCCTAAGAAGGCCCAGTAACGTCAGGGTCAGAACGCCAATGGCAAGGGCATTCTTCTCAATGTAATATAGGTAACCAGAACCCGCAAATGCAGAGACAACCCACACTTTGATTTACTAAGATCCTCTCAAAATTAGAGTAAATGTGATGAAAAATTTAACAATTTAAAAAAACAATTAAAAATATATACAAGCAAGTCTCAAGCTGTAAAGTTTCAAAAACTAAATACCCAAGAACAGACAAGAAGATTCTAAAACATAATCTAAATGGAGAGAATTGGCTTTTCTAGATTTTAGAGATTTATAAAGCTAGAATAATTCAAATGAGTAGACAGACTAGGTAACATAGGACAGAGTCTAGAAACACATTCCTATGCACATAAAATCTTCATTTATGATAGTGGTACAAATAGAAAAAAAAGAATTAGTAATTGGGTCAATGTGGCTGCGAGGGTGGGGAAGCCATCTGAACAAGATGAAGTGGGCTTCCTAACTTCCTGGGCCAAATTAAATCTCAGGTGGATGAGAAAAGATGAATATAGTACATATGTATATACGTTCACCATAAAATATGAAATATTTATTAAAGTATAAAAGTAAGGGCTGGGGGAGCTTGCCTAGAGCATGTTCAATCCCCAACATCACAGAACAAGTAAATAAGACAGTGTAAGATTGTAAGATATCAGAATACCACCTAAAATAAAAGATCTTAGTGTGGTCTTACAGGTATGTCACAAAACCAAAACAGCCTGAAAAGAACAGAGTGATGATTCTGACTTTGTAGAAGCATATTTATTCATGTTCAATAAGTACCATGGTCAAAGCCAAATGCTATAAGAAAACTCAAAAACAAAACAAAACAAAACAAAACCTTGTGAAACATGATAAAGGATGAAATTTCTCAAATAAATATGCAAGTTCTCAGAGTCAGTCAAAAATCTTGGTGGCGCTAGCTCTATTGGGGCCAAGAGACTGAAAAGGTGCTTGCCTAAACATGCAGCACGTGGCCCTGGATTCTGTCCCAGGTCTTACAACACAATGACAAAAGCACCTCGCTTAAACCAGGTCAGTAAAAAGATACAGAACTAGCTTTACCACACGTTCTCAGTCTCCGTAGAGCTGACACTTTGGACTGGACAGTTCTACTATCAGGGGCTGTTTACTGCTCGTAAGTAGTTTACATTCATCTAGGGGCTCCGCCACTTGGCATCCCCTTTCAACTGTGACATTCAGTCTTCTCAGAGATTGCCAAATGTCTCCTGGAGGCCAAACCGTCTCACTTTCGCTAGGGAAAAAATAATACACATTTTAACTATAATGAAAAGCCCCACCCCACCCGGCCACTGGATTTGTGTTACCAAATACTTCTACTTAGTCTGTATTAGAACTTGTTTTCATTACTCTAGTTTTATAAACTATTTTAATATCTGGAAAAGCCAGTTCACCTCATTTGTTTCTTTTCTTTCTTTCTTTCTTTCTTTCTTTCTTTCTTTCTTTCTTTCTTTCTTTCTTTCTGGCTATCGTTGGGTCTTTAGTTTTTTAAACTTCAGAACCTGAGACTGGCTAGATTGGGTTCAGTATTCTCAATCATATTTTTGACAGTGCAATTCTTTTGGTGGTGAATACCTGTCTGTCTTGCAATATCAAAACTAAAAAAAAAAAAAATTCTCTTGGTTGTAGCAATTTCACTTTCAAGAATTTATCCCAGATGGTACATTCACCTATGTGTAAACAGACACATAGAGGGTTAATAAAGCCAGGCGTGGTGGCACAGACTTTTAATCCCAGCACCTGGGAGGCAAAGGCAGGCAAATGTCTGTGAGTTCAAGGCTAGCCTGGTCTATACAAGTTCAAAGACAGCCAGGGTTACACTCAAACCAAACCAAACCAAAAGAATAATAATGGAAGCAAAGATGGAATAAAAACACCACCAACAAAAAGATAACAAACCAGCTGGAAATGACTTAGTATCCAACATTAGGGAACAGGTTAAGTACATGATGGTCTTTCATAATAATTTGCAACCATTAAACAGGACAAGGACAGGCTCATGCCTTTAATCCCAGCTCTGGGAGGCAGAGACAGGAGGAACTCCCTAAGTTCAAGACTAGCCTGGTCTACAGAGAGTTTGAGGATAGCTAGGGCACAAACCTTGTCTCAAAACAACAACAAAACAAAAACAAAAACAAAACAAAACAAGAGGACAAAACAAGCTGCATGTACTGGAAACCCAAGTACACCCCAAGACATGTCAGGTAAAAACAGCAAGCCTGAAATGGAGTTTGCTACTGTTTTCTAAAAAGAAGGTGTCCCTGACAGGTGTACAAAATATGTTTATAAGTGCAAAGAATACAAACAGAAATTGGATTTTTAAAGAGACTTTTCACTTACATACTTTTGAACTATTTAAGTCTTTTAGCTGTCTATATGTGTCAAACTAATTATAGAATGGACTGTCACTCCGCTTCAGATACTCAACTTTATAGAACAAAGTGGATCTGAGTTTGGCAGGAACTAAGAAATGGGAAGAACATTGTTGAATGGGTATTTATTTTGATTTTATAAAGTCCTGGTGACTGGCTGCACAACTGTGTCAATATGTAAGTGGACTTGGGGGGGGGGGACATAGACAAGGTTCTTACTCTGTAGCCTTTGCTGACCAAGCACACTTACTATGTAGACCAGAATAGCCTTGAACTCAGTAGATCCTTCTGACCCTGCCTCCGAGTGCTGGAATTAAAAGCTAATGCCACCGCACCTGGCTAGGCTAGGGTACATACACTTCATTTTTAAGTAAAAATAAACAAATGAATATCCCTTCCCTAAAATATTCGTATTGTAACATTTTAACTCTCTATTAACTTGAAAAGCGTTTTCAAAACACCATTCTTTTATTACTCTACAATCAAGCATACAGACAAACAGAAAATCCGAAGTCACTACCCCGAGCGACCTTTCACCTAGAAGCTGAAAGCAACATTGTCACCAGGCCAAGGTAAAGACAAGGAAGGGTCACACTGGGGCGTCGGGGACAACTACCCTTGGGACCTTTCCCTGTCGGGTATCTGACACCGCTGCCCCCTGTAGTGTACAACTTTTGAGTCCCTGTAGTACACAACATTGGGTTCCCGTGCACGCGCAGGTCCCAGCGACTCTGTCTTCTCCGGGAACCGGAGTTCCAGAGCGCACGGCAGCTTCGCCGATCCTCTCTGCGCCCTCAGGGTAGCACGGGACCTGCCGACTGGCCCTTGATCCCACCCTATCCCTGTCCTCTTACCCGGTGTTGGGCAGCATGACCTTCGCAGTTCAGAGAACTTGGTGGCAGTGGAAATTCAGCGAGCTGTGAGTGACAAGAGAACCTCCCCTCCGCATTTAGCCGCGCCCCCGGCCCCGCCCCGAGACCCGCTCGGGAGCCGGCCCTCCTACAAGACGAAGATCCTACAGGACGAAGAGCCTACAAGACGGTGTGCGCCTGCGCACACCGCGCGCTGGGCGAGTCTTCCCGAAGTGCTACAAACGGCACCCAGGAAACCAATTCTTTGCGCAGGCGCTTTGGAAGACACCTCCGCCCCGCCCCTTTACCGGGTCTGTAGGTGACAATCAGTCTCCTGTGGGTTATTGGCGTGTTAAGTACTACGTAGGCTTTTCCTCACCAGCCTAGGTTCGACACGTCGCCGGCTCCGGGCCAGCAGGATGGCGGATTGAGGGGCGCTCCGGAGACTGACTTGAGGGGGCTGGGCGCCGTTTTTCCCTGTCTATCCCCGAGCCTAGGCGCTCTCTTCGAAGAACACTTGTAGACATCTGAAAAATGCTTTTGCAGAAGCCGGTCAGCGTCGTATTTTCGCTGCCACTGAATCTGAATTTAGCCTGACCTCCACTGTCTGGAGACAAACGAGCTTCTGGAAGAGATCTTTGCAAAGGTTTCCCACAAGCATTCACTGTATATCTAGGCCACAGAAATCAAATTTGGAGAAGGAATCCTCGGTCCTGGAATGAATGCTGGAATGTTGTCGATTCTGGGATTCAGTTTCATTCTTGGAGTTATAACTAATTGAGCTACCCTGGAAATGAGATTGTTTTGTATTTTGTAGCGGAAGAAAAAGATGCTAAAGAGGTTGTTATCTAAAGCCTAGTTCAGAGAAACTACTTAAGACAGATATGTACTCTCCTATTTGTCAAACCCTAGTTCTTTTGGAAGAGCAGTCAGTGCTCTTAACCACGGAACCATCTTTCTGGCCCTAAATTAAATCTTCAAATTAAAAATTATGTATTTATTATTAACCTGTGGCTGTCAAATTATTAATAATTATTATTAACCCGTGGCTGTTTACTCTTTTATCACCTTGACTATCATCTATTGACACGTGAGTTTGTGACCTATGATAATGATTCTTGATTCTAAAAGAATGTACTTATTCAACAAATATTAGTGACTTGAGAAACACAGCAGGTAGAAACGTACAAAATCTCTGTCCTTACATAGGTGTGAGTCACCAGTTTGTCTTTGTAAATTCCAGATGTTTCAGAAAGCTGTAGACAGATGAAATGCTTATTGGCCCTTGGCTGCTTTTACTGAATGGTCTGTGTATTTGTCTGGTAACAGTGAATTAATTCTTGGTAGTGAGATGATGCCTCTTCCATGCATCTAAAGAGTTCTTTACTCTTGAAAGTTTTAATGTTCTGAGTCCTCCAGATTGCTCTTTCTCCAATAATGTTGCTTTTATTTCCATTTGAAACAAAAGGGGATAGGGAGAGAGACAGTTCAGCTAAGATGCAAACTAAAAGAAAAAAGTTGTGAATTTTTCAGTCATAAAAGGTATTTTGTAAATTCAACACTTAGACTTAAGTTATTTGACTGGGACAGGGGTTCATTTGTGGAAAGTAAGTTTACTGCTAAACTATTAGTGGTAATTTTTCTAAGCAAATTTAAATCGAATCATCATCGTCGTTGTCATCTTTGTTTATGGGTGCTTTGCCTGCTTTTTGCATGTTTGTGCACCTCCTGTGTACACTGCTCCAAGAGGCCAGAAGAGGGTGCCGGGTTCCCTGGATCTGGATTTATAGGGTTGTTAAGATGCCTTGTAGGTTTTGAGATTCAAACTCTGGATCTTTTGGAAGAGCAGCCAGTGCTCTTAACCACAGAGCCATCTCTGTAGCCCTAAATTAAATCTTCAAATTGAAAATAAATAAATAAGCAAATAAATGGCACAGCTGAAGAGAAGGCTTCGTGGTTGAGTGAGTGCTGCTCTCCCTGAGGACCCAGGTTTGAGTTCCAGCACTTAGGTCAGGTGGCTTACAACCATCTGTAACTACAGCTTCAGAGAACCATGATGCCTTCTTTCCTCAGTAGGCACCCACACATGGGTATACACAGACACACACATATGCATAAAAATAAATAGCCAGGCATGGGGACACACACTTTTGATCCCAGCACTCTGGAGACAGAGACGGGTGACACCACATAGTGAAATCCTGTCTCAAATAAATAGTAAGCAATTAAATCTTTTGGCTGATGTTAAATATTTTGGATGGTATTTAAGTGTGATTTGGAGTCATTCACTACCTTCCACAGTAGTGACTAATGTAATATACTAGCCAGCGATGATGGCCCATGCCTCTACCTGGCCTTCAGGAGGCTGAAGCCAGCCCAAGCTGCATAGTAAGACCCTATCTCAAAATAAACAAAAAGCAATGCTAGAGGTTGGGAGTGGGTAAGGAAGAAGAGGCTGTATTAATATTAAGTATGGGTTTACAACGTGAACAGATTGGTTTAGACTTTAGGATTCCTTCTAGCTGCAGTGTGAATAATAGCTTCAAAGAAGACAGAGGCACAGACGCCTATAATAATGTCATGAATAAGGAAAAACGTTAGATGATGTGACCCAAAGCAGCATGGTGGGAATGGAAAGATTTAAGAAATAGAACCAGCCAGATCTAACTAAGGATATATGCAGAAAGAAGAAGAGAAGATGCTGTCCAAGATGACTGCCAAATTCCTGGGAATATAGTGGTACTCTAAACAAGACAAGAAATATAAAGCAGGAGTTCCTCCTGTGGCTGGGCACTACCATCTCCCCCAGACACCTGTTTCTTCCACAGATACATTGTGTACCACTGTACCACAGTGAGACATTGTGTAGTAAAGTGTTGTAATGAGATCAAGTTCTTGCCAGTGGTATTACTATTATGATTTGAACAAAGTTGCCCCTGCTCTTGACTCATTATGTTTGAACTAGTAGTTGGTGCTGCTTGGGGAGGTTGTGGGACCTTTAGGAAGTGGGCCGTCTCTGAAGAGGTGAGTCACTGTGGTACCGGACTTGACAATTCTATGCTGACTCCACTTCTCTCTTAGATCCTCTGTTCCTGACTGTCCAGATGGTGTAACCAGCTACCTCCTGCTCCCTCTGCCCAAGCTGGGGACCTCTGCTGCTGCTATGCTTTCCACCAACAGTGAGCAAAAACCAAAACAACCCAAAAACCTCTTCTAGGTTGCTTTGCTTTGGTCGGGTGTCTTGTCCTAGGAACAGGAAGAGCAACTACTGTACTTCCTTAGCAGAGCCATGGCGGCCTCCATTTCTTTTCCTTCCTTCCTCTTTCCTGTAGGCTGGGACATGGATATGGACCTTAACTAGATTCATGCGAATGAAGTTAGAACCCACAGGCAGGACTGTGGTTCTCAAACTTCAGCACGCACCCCAGCCACCGGGAGATCTATGAAAACAGCTGGCGCTCGAGAGTGGTTCCTCAAAAAAGTAAAAATAAAACGGATGTGTGATTTACCAGCTCTAACTCCAGCGAATTAAAGAGAGGCCTGCACACCTGTATTGGAAGCACATTATTTAGAATAACCAGAAGGTTACAAGGGTTTGTCCTTCGGTGGGAATGGTAAGCCAAACGTAGCATAGCCATGTCATGTAGTATCAATCTTGTTTGTTTGTTTGTTTGAAACAGGATCTCTCTATGTAGTCCTAGCATCCTGGGACTGTAGACCAGGCTAGCCTCAAACTCACAGTGATCCTCCTGACTCTGTCTCCCAACTTCTGGAATTCAAGGCATGCACCACCACTCCCTGTGGGGAATCGTGGAGTTGGCCTGGTCTGCTGCCTTGAGAGGCATTATCGGGTTTTCAGGTTAGAATGCATGGCCCCCAGGGCACCATGTGACTTCATACTCCCCAGGCAGTGAAGCATTCAGACCAATTTGTGTTTCTCTGTTTGTTCCCTTAGTAGCCAAGGAAGCATGGAAGCCTGACAGGACAGGTAGTCTTGGACATTAATCCTGTGTACCCTGTGCAGCTTGCAAGCACCATTGTATCCTGGCAATTGCCATTATATTCTGTTTCTGATAAGGGTATAAAAAGTCTGACTGCTCTAAATAAACTTGTCACAGCCTCAAGTCTTGCTGTGGCCCCTCCAACCCAAGCCTGGTTTAATTTCTTGCTGCCCACGTCAGGTGACCTTGGCCAGGTAAGTAAGCATAGGTGTTTATAACTCCCAGCCATACCTCTCAGTTTTAAGTAGCAAGAACATGCTAACACATGCTGCAACATGGATGAAACTTGAGAACCTTAAGTTAATAAGCCCGTCATAAGGAACAAGTGTTATGTAACTACAGTAACATGAGACATGCAAAGTAGTTAAATTCAGACAGGAAATAGAAAGGTGGTGTTTGCCCAACATTGGTGAGAGGGGGAAAAGAGGAATTATTGCTTAATGGGTACAGAATTTGACTTTTAGAAGTTTTGTTTTTTAAAATACTATAGATGAGTAGATAATGTACTTGCTATCATTCAGCTATGAACTTAATAATGGTCAAGATAGGGCACTGGGCATGAGGCTCAGAATGAGAGCCATTCTAGGATGTATACAACTCTGAGTTTAATTCCCAGCACTGGAAAAAATTGATTTTTTAAAATACATTTTGTCACTTTTGCCACTATTAAAAGAATAAAGTGATTTTGAAGGGGTTTGCTTGCAAGGGTTTTTGCTCGCATGTTTGTAATGTACCCCATGCATGCATTTCCCTCGGAGGCCCAAAGAGAGCGTCAGATTCCCAGAACTGGAGTTAGAAATAGTTGTGAGCCACCATGCGGGTGCTGGGAATTGAACCCTAGTCCTCTGTAAGAGCAGTCAGTGCTCTTAACCCCTGAATTGGTTCTCAAGCCTCCCCAAAATAAAATAATTAGAAGAAGAAGGAAGAGGAGGGGGAGAGGAAGGGAGAGGAGGAAGAAGAGGAGGAGGAGGAGGAGGAAGAGCAGCAGCAAGCCATCCACAGTGACATCTGTAATCCCAGCTTCTTGGAAAACTGAAAGAAAAGTTACAAGACCAAAGCCCACCTGGGCTGCATAGGGAGCTCAAGGGCAACACTGGGCAACTGAGTAGGACTCTGTCTGAGAGCTACACGACATGTCCCCAAACACGACAAAACCAAAGGATGTACATCACACATGAGCAGTAATATAAACCATGGGCTCAGCAGATATATCAATGTTGGTTCATTAATTGTATCAACTCTGACATACCAGTTCGGGGTGTTAATGATAAGGAGGGGTACGTAGGTCAGTGACTTATCTTCATTGTCCACTTGGCTGACTTCAGAATCACCATGGAAACATATCTCTGAATGTGCCCGTGGGGTGTTTACAGAAAAGTTTAACTGAGGAGGGGGGACTCACACTGATTGGGTGGCCCGATTTCACGGGCAGGACTCTCAGGCTGAATCAAAAGAAGAAAATAATACCAGCGCCGTCGCTCACCTCTCCCCTTCCTGGCTTTGGGTGCAGTGTAACCAGCTGCCTTCCCCACGGCACAGACTGTGAGCCAAAAGAAACCCTTCCTCAGATGTTTCTGTCAGACATTTTGTCCCAGCAACAGTTAAAGTATTAGTGCAGGAGGAAATTCGTACTTTTTGCTCAGCTTTGATGAACATTAAACTGTTCTTAAAATGTCTGTCCTGTTAACAGCATTGGAAGCTAATATGGGGGCTGGAGAGATGGCTCGGTGGTTAAGAGCACTAGCTGCTCTTCCAGAGGACCTGAGTTCAAATCCCAGCAACCACATGGTGGCTCACAACCATCTGTAATGGGATCCGACTTCCTGTTCTGGTGTGTCTGAAGAGACAGTGTACTCACATACATTAAATAATCTTAAAAACAAAACTAATAAAGTACTAGCATAAAAGGAGGTATGTAGACCAGATTGATGGAACTGAGAGCCTAGAAATAAACCCATGTGTTCCCAATTGCTTTCATCAAGTATGTCGACATAATTCAGTTTGGACCAAAGCATACTGTATGTATTACAGGACGTTAAGATAACCAGAACTGCACATATATAAAGCTGGATCCCACCCTCATACTCCATAGGAAAAAACTAGTGTGCAGTGGATCAAAATCCTAAACGTAAGAACTAGAACTGTGAAGTTCTCAGAAGAAAACCCAGAGGTAAACATTCACAGCCTTGCCTTCGGCAATGGCTTTTTTGATTCAGCAACAAAAGCACAAGCAAGGAGAGAGAGAAAAGGTATTGGGGTCCGGCAGATTAGAACTTCTCAGGCAGAGGGGCCCGTAGTTACAGGCCTGTCAATCCCCTCGCTGCCCCTTACCTGATCCTCAGTAAACCTATTTTCTCCCTACCAAGTGTTCCCCCCACCCCAATTTTCATGTGTGTGTGCTGCATGTTCTTACATGTATGGGGGTATAATTTTGTGGTGCACATGTGTTTGCATCCATGTGGTGACTAGAGGTTGATGCCCTTGAGGCAGTGCCTCTCAATCAAACCCAGAGCTCACCGGAAGAATATGGCTAGTCTTACTAGCCAGTTTGCCTGGGAAACGGAGGCTGGAATTACAGGTAGGTGCCACGCCTGCCTGAGGCCTCTGAAAAACTTTTTCAGCCACTCTCAAAATATTTTGTGCTTCAAAAGATGCTACCAAGGAATGGAAAGACAGCTGGGTATGGTGGTACATGGCTGTACTGTGAGCACTAGGGAAGAGGAGGTAGGTAGACCAGGAACTCAAGCCACCCTTGACTTCACAATGAGTTTGGTACCAGCCTGTTACATGAGACCCCCATCTAGAAAAGAAGAAAAACAAATTGGAAGAGCAATCTATAGAGTACCCAACCAGATTTAGCATCTTCTAAATAAATAAAGAACTAATATTTATGAAAAACTCGCAACGTAGCAAGAAAGAGGGCCACTGAAATGACTCCATGGGTAAAAGCACCTGCTGCCAACCTGAGTTTAAATGCACCCGGTGGAAAGGGGGAACCGGGCTTCTGCAAGTCGTAGTCACTGTGATACACAGGTGCACACATGTAATTTTGAAAGGTGATCAAGGAGGTGCTGGAGACACGGCTCAGTGGTTAGAACATTGGCTGCAAGCCGGGCAGTGGTGGCGCTCTCCTTTAATCCCAGCACTTGGGAGGCAGAGGCAGGTGGATTTCTGAGTTCGAGGCCAGCCTGGTCTACAGAGTGAGTTCCAGGACAGCCAGGGCTACACAGAGAAACCTGTCTCAAAAAACCAAAAAAATAAAATAAAATAAACCAAAACCAAAACAAAAACAAAACAAAAAAAAAACACTGGCTGCTCTTCCAGAGGCCTCAAATCTATTCCTAGCACCCATACGGCAGCTTACAACTGTCTATAATGCCTGTTGCAGAGGATCCAGGGTTCTCTTCTGGCTCGGTGAGCACCGCATGCATTTGTGCAAAAACATACACGCAGACAAAACACGCATACATATAAAAAATAAAGCTAAATTTTAAAGTTGAAAAAAAAAAATCAGCCGGGCAGTGGTGGCGCACGCCTTTAATCCCAGTACTTGGGAGGCAGAGGCAGGTGGATTTCTGAGTTCGTGGCTAGCCTGGTCTACAGAGTGAGTTCCAGGACAGCCAGGGCTACACAGAGAAACCCTGTCTCGGAAAAAAAAAAAAAAAAGAAAGAAAGAAAGAAAGAAAGAGAGAGAGAGAGAGAGAGAGAGAGAGAGAGAGAGAGAGAGAGAGAGAGAAAGAAAGAAAGAAAGAAAGAAAGAAAGAAAGAAAGAAAGAAAGAAAGAAAGAAAGAAAGAAAGAAAGAAAGAAAAATCAGATCTAGAAACGGTGCACTTGGAGGCTGACGCAGGAGGATTGTTTGAAACCAAAAGTATAATTTCAGACTAAGCAACTCAAGGGTACTCCATCTCCAACAACAAAAGAACCCCCTCTCCCCCCCCTACACACAGGATCTGAATAGAAAATTCTCCCCCAAAAGACATGCAAACAGGCAACAGGCAGATGGGGAAACGC
Organism: Uromys caudimaculatus; assembly: GCA_028551405.1. Lineage (NCBI taxonomy): Eukaryota > Metazoa > Chordata > Mammalia > Rodentia > Muridae > Uromys > Uromys caudimaculatus. The sequence goes on along the minus strand of CM052702.1, from coordinate 60,102,876 downwards.
ATAGCAGCATCAATGCAACTAAATACCGCGAGATTATATCACTTTGCAGCCACTAGGATGGCTAAAATCAAAAGGATAGAAAATAACCAGTGTTCAGAGGATGGAGAAATTGGAACCCTCAGACATTGCAGCAAGAAATGTAAAACTGTGCAAGAAGCATTAGGAAGCACTTTCACAATCTCTCAGCTCCTAGAGGGCTATGCGCACACTGAAGAGAAATGAAGACACACAGTCAAAACTACCGCCAGGTGGCGGTGTTACTTTAAAATTCAGTTTCGTCCACCAGGAACCTGTTAGCCTTGTGATCGACGATTATAATTTGAGTTAAGGCAAAAATACGAGGTTGCCTATAGGACTGCCATCAAGAAGTAAGAATACGTTTAAATTAAAAGAAATCTTTAAAGAAAACTGTTTTGAGAGAACAAAATAGGCTATATAAAATTTAAATCCCTAAGAGAAATGTTTTGGCCTCGAGCGCTCAATGTTCCTGCTTTTCCCTCTCAAGAGCTAAGATACTACACTCAGATAATAATACTTTGTCATTAAACACTCCTCCATCTGGTGGCTAACAAGCACCTGTAACTCCAGATCCAAAGCCCTCCTCTGGACTCCATGAGTACCTTCATGTGCACACACACACACACACACACACACACACACACACACACACACACAAATAAATATATAATTTAAAAAAATTTTAATTTAAAAAAACTTAAATTTTTTAATTAAAAAAATAAATCTTTTAAAAAGAAAAAAAATTAACTGTATGTTATGACCAAGAGCAGATATTTTCAGTGACTTTAGGAGAGTCAAGGGTCTCTTGAAAATGTTCATTTTCTTCTCACACAAGATAGGTCACTTTGCCCCAGAGTGGCCTTCTGAGAAATCCCTGGAGTTTTCAGAGTGTGGCGATTGCTTCTGATATGGTACCAAACCTTCCACACAGAATTCCGTGTCCCCTCTTGCTCGCTTCATTACCGCCAGTGGTTGTGCACCAATGGCAGGATGACCTCATCCCCGTACCCTCATTTGCATTTTCTCGTGACGTGTAATTCCACAGACAAGGACCCTCCTCTATACGGGTCTTTGCGTTATCGTTACATTTTTTCATCTCTTTAAAGCAGAGGGAAGATTTTATGTCTACTACACTATATTGAAACATAGTTTTGTTCTTGTTTTCATGTTTAAGATAAGGTATCCCAAACTGGCCTGGGACTCACATTTCTCCCACGTCAACTTTCCAAATTCTGGGATTACAGGCATGGACCAGCAAGCCTACTTCTGGTTTTGTTTGGCTGAGTGTATCACAGATCTCTTTTCATGTTTATACCAAAGAAACCTACCTTAACTGTGTGCGTATGTGTGTATAAATAATATATATTACTTTGTGTGCTGTGTGTGTGTATACATCACGTGTACGTACTTGACCGTGAATGTGTGTGGTGTGGGTGAGCATGTCAAAGTCGGAGGACAACCCTGTGGAGTTAGTTCTCTACCCAACCTTTAAGGGAGTTCCAAGGGTCAGACTTAAGGAACCATGCCTTTGTGACAAACACCTTTGCCTGCTGAGCCATATTACTGGGTCCCTACCTTAACTTTTTAAAAGCACTTTACAGTGTTCCTTTATATGAATGTACTCCAAATTAATGTAATCCTTTGTATCTGTGACGAAACACAAATTTAAGACGGTTAGGAATTTTCGAACTTGAGTTGAGATTTCCCAACCTCAGAATGGTTGGCCTTTGAGGGTAGATAACCCATTGTTGTAGAAGGCTGTCGTGGGCATTATAGAGTAAGATCAATAAATAGGTCTGTGATCTGTGGATGCCAATAACACCACTTATCAGTTTTTCCACTTACTATAGTAAAATACACTTAACATAAAGTCTATCACTTCGGCCTATTTTACAAGTAGAGCTGGCTTCGTGGCATTAGATTCAACACACTGTATGTAACTTTCCTCATCCATTGACAGTTCTGAGTTTAAACAACCGAAAATGTCCCTTAAAATTGCTAAAAATCTCCAGAGAGCAAGTTGTTGTGATGGTTTGCAACACCACAGAGATAACTGAAAAAATCTAGATTGTAAATGTCAGGAACAGCAGTGGCAATAGAAAGCAAAACAAAGGCTGAGGAGCTTAAAGGGAAAACGAGAACATGCTGTCCAGGAGCCCAGTCTCCCTCCGACAGACAAAAGACATAGCTGTTGAGAGCATTATCGGAAGCAGGTTGTGGTGGTCCGCGCCTGCAATTTACCAACTGGGAGGCTGAGGCGAGAAATAGTGCGCTCCAGGCAAGCCCAGGCTGCACAGTAAGATTCTGTTTCGCAAAACAACAAAAAGAAGTTTGTTTCTAAACTCATAGTACTTTTTCTTAGTTTTTGCTTTTGAGAAAAGGTCTTATTTTTTGAGGCCCAGGCTAGCCTCAAATTGATGGCAATCCTTCTGCTTCAGCTTTCTAAGTACTGGAACTGCAGGCATGAACCACTTCCTGTCTGCAATCCGTGTGAGTACAGCTATATTAAACATATACATTTATCTTTAGTGTGCTGGATTTTAAGTGGATTGCTGGATCACAGAGTACTTCAAGTTCTAGTTATCCATAGGCTTAGATTTTTTTAAAAACCTACTTTAATAAGGGTTCTCAAATGCTTTGACCCCTCTTTCTAGCTCACTGTCCAAAGGTAGGGGAGAAAAGATTTGGACAAGGGGATGTGGACCTGTTTAGAAGTAGTTCTTTGGGGCAATTTCAATCTCCGTTTGTCGGGACACCAGCAGTCCAGTTCAGTAGTGTCAGGATGCCAAACATGGGTTAGCAGTGGTGGTACAATCCAGCAGAAACCACCAGGCCTCCCCCAGAACAGCAAGAGTCGACCAGGACCAGCTGGAGTGCCAGGAGTTCTCTGCCATACCTCCCTCAACAAAGTGAAGACCAGTGAAGACTCAAGACCAATGAAGAGCTATGCAATCATCCTGGCACTGTCTGCTGAGTCCTAATTACACTCCCTCCAAACATCAAGTGTCCTCTCACGGGTCTAGCCTCAGCAAAATACCACGTGAGTCTGCACCCCATGACATAACCAGAAACTTCAATTATCTGAGACACTTCAATGATGTCACCCATAATAGTAGCAGTATTAATTCATATTCTCACCAAGAGCATATGAGTCTCCCTTTCTCCTCATAGTCACCAGTTATTTGGTATTTTTTAAAAAGCTATTATTTATTTGTGTGTGTGTGTGTGTGTGTGTGTGTGTGTGTGTGTGTGTGTGTGTGACCTATTTGCAGGTGCTCACAGGAACTAGAAGAGGGAAGGAGTTTCCCTGGAGCTAGGGATGGTTTGTGAACTCCTAGATGTTGGCGTTGGAAACCGAATTCTGGTCCCCCAGAAGAACAGTTGTGCTCTTAGCCTCTAAGACTTAGACTGAGTTTAAGCTCTCTCTCCAGTCTCCTTAACCCCATTTGTTTACTTCAGTGACACTCAATCTAACTGGGCTGATATAATTCCTAAGTGTGGTTTAGATGTGCGACCCCTTGACGATTAGTGACACTGACAATGTCTTGCACACTTTGGCCGTTAATATACTCTATTTTGAGAAGTATTTACCCAGGCACCCTGCCTGTTTTGTGATTAGGCTTCCTTCCTCTGTCCAGGTCTTTCCTGCCATTCTGCACATCTCTCTTTGATTGATTCCTTTTAGAAACATCTTAGTTTGATGTAATCGCATTGGTCAATTATTGCTTTCGTGTCCTGTGCTTTGAAGGTCAGACCCAAAAGATCTTTGTCAATACTGTTGTTCTAAGGTGTTTCTCCTCTATTTCCTTCCACTGGTTGCACAGTTTGGGGTCTTAAATTTAAGTTCACTGCCTAAGCTAGCTGGGCTGGCCAGGGAGCCCCAGGCATCCAACTGTCACTGCCACCCAACAGGCCACTCACTACTCAGGACTCTTTGTGTAAGGATTCTGGGGATTAACTGAGGTCCTGGTGTTTTCAGGGTAAGCATTTTACTACCTGAGCTGCCTCCGCCCCCTCAGCCCCAGGATTGTCACAGCATGTACTTATTTGTAATTTCTTTCTTTTTACTAAGTTCTGGTTTGTTCTTATCTTCTAGTTCCGAATGATACATTGTTCGCTTGTGTGTCTGCAATCTTTCTACTTTGTTGATGCAAGCACTCTTTCCTGTAGACTTCCTTTGAGCACCATTTTGTTGTTTTTTTTTTTTGAAAACTGAATCCTGGAGGTTTCAATATGCTGTGTTTTCATTTTCATTCCTTTCAAGACATTTAAAACTTCCTTTTTTATTTTTCAATGGCTCGTTCATTCAAGAGAATGTTGCTTAATTTACACGTATTTGTATAATTTCTAAAGCTTCTCCTGCTGACTCTTATCTCAGAGAAGATAATGCCATGATTTAAATTTTACTGAATTTGCTGAGATTGAATAATATATAGCCTAGGGTGTAGTCTACCCTAGAGAACGGCTCACCTGAGAGAAGAAAGTATAGACCTGCAGCTTATTCTGCGGTTTGTTGGAAGACAGGCAAGGTCGATGCTTTGTTAGACCATTTTGGCCTGTAACATAGATTTAATGTTTCCTTGTGGATATTATGGTTTGGATAATTATATATTAATAGAAGTAAGATATAAAACGGGCCTGAATATATTCTAATTTGTATCTCCGTTTATAGCTAATGATGCTGCATTCATTGTGTGTTTATGAATTTAGAATAGCTATTTCTTCTTGCTGAATTCTTTCCTTTATTATTTTATTCATTCACTAATGAAGAGCCAGCTTCATTGACTCCTGGATTTTTTTTTTTTTTTTTTTTTTTTTAAGACATGGTGTTATGAATCCAAGGCTGGTTTTAAGACAGGGTTTCTTTGTAGTTTTGGCTGTCTTGGAATTTGCTCTGTAGACTAGGCTGGCCTCAAACTCACAGAGATCTGCCTGCCTCTGCCTCTGCCTCCTGAGTGCTGCAGGGATTAAACTACAGCCCAGCAACACTGACCTTCTGACCTTCTTGCCTCCTTCGTACTAAGATTGTATTCAACGTTTTTTGTTTGTTTGTTTGTTTGTTTTAAAAAAGGTCTCACTATGTAGCTCTGGCTGGCTTAGAACTTGCTATGTAGACGAGGCTGGCCTCAAACTCACAGAGATCCATCCACCTGCCTTAGCACTTGCCTCTGCCGGGATTAAAAAGAGTACATCACCACACCCAGCTCATTAACGGTTTAAATATATATATATATATATATATATATATATATATATATATATATATATATTTTTTTTTTTTTTTTTTTTTTTTTTTTTTTTTTTTTTTTT
>CM052702.1:60054599-60097448 GCA_028551405.1 Uromys caudimaculatus | reverse complement strand
ATTTAATACAATTATCGTGATTCCTGTTCTCTTTTGATTTATGTTTGCACAGTGATCTTTTCCCACCCCTCCCTTTTTTTTTTTTATCTGTATATACCTTTTCCAGGGAAGATGCTTTCCTATAGACCACATGGTCTACGTTTTAAAAAAAATCTATCCAGTGACTCTTTCTCACTGATATCTTTGAGTAAATAATCTGTTTGTATTCAAGATTATTGTTGATAAGTGAAGACAAGCTTACTGATTTTTCTCCTGGTGGTTCTATATACATTTGTTTTCTTCTCTGTAGTTTGGTGGTTTTCAGAATGCTGAGGCTTGATTTTCTATCTCTGGTGTGTGTGCTCTGCTGTTAGCTTTCGCACTTGCTCACACCTCCCAGAGTGGATAGCAGCCTTTCACTGCTGGGGGGACACCTTTCATCGTTTCTATGGGGCCAGTCTGGTTGGAATGCATCCCCTTCTTTTCTGCCTGTTTGAGGATGTGTGATGTCTTGATTGCTGCTTCACTTCTGAGTGTATGAGTGTAGCTTCTACCCCACGCCCTTCAGTGTGTGCTGCCCCCCTTTCTCTCCATTTGATGAAGAGTTTCAAGAGAATAGACTTTAAGCTCAAAAGTTGCTTGGTTGTTGTTGTTGTTTGTTGGTTTGTTTTTTGTTTTTTCCTTCTTGATGGCTGTTGCTCCCTCCCCCTCCAGGACAGACCAGGTTTCACTCTATAGCCCTGGCTGTCCTGGAATTTACTATGTAGACCAGGCAGTCCTCAACCACATAGAGATCCTTCTGCCTCTGCCTCCAGAGTGCTGGGATTAAAGGTGTGTGCCACCACAATGGTTAGGCTACTATAGTAGTTCTTAACCTTGAATGCAGATTAAAATAACTAGGGAGAACTTTAGAACCTTCTGCATCTGGGTTTTACAAAATGGGATTATCGTGAAATCGGTAGGGGATTGTACAGGTGGCTTTTCTTTTACTCTGGTGAGTACCTAAGACAATCAGCTTACAGGGAGGTCTGGAGTTTCCAGTCCATGCTTTTAGTCCTATGTGAGGAGGCACATCCTGGCCCAACCAGGTGGCAGAGCTTCATGCTTCACGAGTAAGCTGGAGCTTATTCATGGCCAGGAAGAAGCTAGACAGAGGAAGGGATGAGTCCCACAATCCACTGGGGAGAAAGCTCCCAACAACCCAAAGCCAACCCACTAGGCCCCCTCTTCTACATTTCCTACCATTCCCCAATAGTGTTAAACTGGGGCAAAGCCTTCATGGACCTTTAGGGGGCCTTTCCAAACCCAAATTATAGCAGAGACGCGCCCAGGAAACAGTATGCTGTGAGGCCCTTTTGCTAGTTTTAATATGTCACTGGGGCTGAGAATCACTGACCTTGCTGATATAATCTTTATCCCCTCGCTGTTGTCTTGTATAGCAATGAGTGTTTGATCAGGTTTGAACCCATCTGGGAAGGTCTCCCGGGGCAAACAGCCTGACTTTAGGAAAGCAATCACGTGCTAGATATTATTCTAGAAAGACATCTCCCCAGAGTCTTCATGGAGCATATGTAGAGAACGACAAGGCAGATAGCCTTCCTCAGGTGCTCTCAACGTGAGGCAGTCTGGGCCAGCGTAGTGTATACAGTACAGCACAGTTCGGGATGGCAGGCCCTGGCTTCCCTCACATGCGTGTGGATAATGCCCCACTTCGTTCCTTGCACTGTGTTCCTTTGTTCAGTGTAACACTGATACAGTTGATTCCATTGGGTTCTTGCCTCTCCCGCCCTCCCTCCAAGAATGGAGGGACCACAGTCGAAGAAAAGTGGGGAGAACCTTTATTTGCAATGCGGGATTAAGAATTTAAACAGGAAAAACTTGAATAGGACCCCAAACAGGAAACTTCTCAGTAGTGGGGTACCATCCCACAGGCTGCTGGCAAATTACAGTTCTAGGCTCTTAGCTGATCTGTGGTAGCCAGTTGAGAGCAGTCCTCTGAAGAGCAAGTGTGTGGACAGCAGGCTGCTGAGGTGGCAGGTATCAGAAATGGCAGTCTCAGGTGAGTCTATCTCTGGAGGCTCTTCAAGGCAGGAGCAGTCTTCCTTAGTAAATACTGAGACTGACTTTGAAGTCCTCAGTCTTTCTCTAAAGTCTGGGATCTGACCTCACCCCTCCCCAAGCCAGGCTGGCAAACCCCTTCCATTTATAGGTGCTCAGACAGGCCCTGATTCCTTTGGTGTGTGTATGTGATACTGGCTAGTAGTTCATTCTTTTTCTCTGTCAGCTAAAGAATTAAATGACAGAAAAGAGTTCAGAGCAGTGCAAAAGCAAAACATATTTGTAAGTGTCACAGACTCTCTGAACAGAGAGGGCTCCCAGAAGTGGATGGCTCTGAGGACAAGGGGGTTGGCTTTTCATTTGGGTTTCCAGTGCTCTGCCTGGTGGTTTCCTCCTCACTTTTTGTATCAGTCTAAAGGCGTTGATGAGCCCTTTCTGTAGCAGGGATTGGTTCCATCTCTGTCCTTAAACACAGAAATAGTCCCTACCCTGCTATGCATCAGTTACTTTTCTGTTGCTATGATTAAAAAAACAAACAAACAAAAAAACACCACCAAAAGCAAATCACAGAAGAAAGAGCTTATTTTGGCTTATGGTTCCGGAGGAAGAGTCAGTAATGGTAAGGAAGACATGTCAGCAGGAAGCCTGAGCAGGAAGCTGGCTGGTTACATTCTCTCACACAGGAAGCCAGGGAGAGTGCACTGGAAACGGGGAGAGGCTATACACTCTCAAAGCCTGCCCTCAGTGATGCACATCCCCCAACAAGGGTAGGTCCTAAAAGTTCCCTCGCCTCTCAAGCCTCCACCAAAAAGGAACAAGTCTTCAAATACATTTCTCTTTCAGACCACCACAGCTCACAATCATGGAAACGGCTGTAGTACTGTCCCCTGCCCTGCTGCAGGAAGACACAGCTGCTGGTGCTGGGACTTGCAGCTGGCCCCCAACCCTCTCTTTCCCTTGTGGTGTAGCATGGACAGAAAGACTCATTGCAGGTAAGGGAAAGTGACCTACTTTTTGGGGAAATGGAAACTTACAGCTGGGATCAAAAAGCTACATAATAATAATCAACACCTCTTCCTCCTCCTCCTCCTCCTCCTCCTCCTCCTCTTCCTCCTTATTATTATTATTAAACTCAAAATGAAGTTATTATATTCCCCTTGCCTCATCCTAGGGGCTGTGGCCTTGTGTGAGTGTTAGGTGAAGAATAAGGACCAATCCAGGCTGGAGCGATGGCTCGGTGGATGAGAGTGAGTGCTGCTTTTGAAGACAACCTGAGTTAGTTTCCCAGCATCCGAGCTGGAAGGGGGAGCTCATCACCCCCATCACTCCAGCTCCAGGGGATTTGATGCCCTCTCTAGTTTCTGATGTCACTCATGTGTACATGCCCTCACACACACATACATAATTAAAAATAACATAATTTTTATTTCCTTTTTTACTTGTTCGACACCAAAAACAAGGCTGGCCCAACTGTCCTGGAACTGGCTGTGTAGACCAGGATGGCCTTGAACTTGCAGAGGTCTGCCTGCCTCTACTTCCTGAGTGCTGGGAATTAAAGGTGTGCACTACCACCACCTGGCTTGAATATAAATCTTTTTTTTTTTTTTTTTAAATTGCGAACGAATTACTAGAGAGTATCAAGCTCTTCAATGGGATTCCCAAACAAGTCTGGTGGCTCCAGTTTCCCTTTCTGCCCTAAGTTGTCAGAAGAGCATAACTGGACAGTCTGCACCCAGGAATGTGAACGTGGTTGCAACTGCCAGCAATCTTTGCAGTCTCTGACTCATCACTTGTTAAGTGGGGCCATCAAAGGCAGTCCTTGTAGGCTCTTTCCCGAGGCTTGAGCTCCAGGCCACTACCGAGAAACTCTAAACCTTGCTGAGACTCCTTCCAGTTCATAACTCATCACCATATAAGCAGTAAGAAGAGTTTTCACCTTATAAGACAACAGCTTTATCAGAGCGAGATTGAGGTGTGGTTAGTGCAGCTAACCACCTGGCTCTGGAGATCCTTTGTCTTCCTATTGCTGATGGGCTGCATGTGCCTGGGTGCTGGGCATCTGAACTTAGGTCCTCTTGCCCGTGCAACAAGCCCTTTACCCATGGAGCCATCTCTCCAGTCTCTAGACAAGCTTTTCAAAAGACCTCTCAGCCATTATGATACTAAGACTGAGAGTCCTGTACTCACACCATGAAACCAAGTGGAGACTGGGTTTTTAATGAACACGAAATGCCAAATCAGCCTTGAATCCATAACTTTGAACTTCTTTTGATTGAGTATGAATTTTCAAAACAAAAATAAAAATTTTCTTCAGTTACTTTGAGTTTTCTGTTAAATGTGGGTGGACCTAATTCTTAATGGATATCCTATTTCAAGACCAAAGGATCAAAAGAATATGGTCCATTACCAGGTTCTTAGGCACACTTACACTCTAATGTATTTCTCTCTGAGGAAAATCTCCTTTGTTCGAATTTCCTTCATTTAAATGGCCTTTCCTATCTTTATCTCCTGCTGGTCCCTACTCACAGGATTGTTCTCACACCAGGATCCAGCCTCCTTTCTCAAGTCAAACATTTTGTTGTCTGAATTATTCATTTTGTTTTGAAAATAGCTTTAGCAAGAAAGTTTAGGGTGAGTATGTGTAGTCCAATTTCCATTGGAGATATTTCCACCTAATTCTTCCTGGTATCCTGTCGGCAAATATTATGTATCTACATTTTCCAAAGACAGCTATGACTTTTGAGAAACAGAATTACTACATTTACATGTTGAGAAAGAGAAATACTTGACAATCCCTTGATCAACACAAGCTTCCTCCTTCCTCATTGATATTGATAGAACAGGTAACAGTTCCTTTACGTCTGGCTTTCGAATTGTACCTGATGTTTGAAATTAGTTTAAAAATCAAGCCTCATAGCCTCTTCCTACTAGATCTCTTAATGGCCTGTGGTTTGCTACACAAAGGTTAAGCGCTGGAAATACCTTATGTTTCAACTCTCCGACAAATTACATTCCTCCTCCGCGTGGTCCTCCTGCTGTCCTCCACAAAATTAAATTCTTGATTAAGGTTTCATCCTCCCTGTGTTTTGGAAGACACACAATAAGAAAACCTAAGCCTCTGGTGCAAGTGACTCCTACCGAACGGGTGGGAGTGAGGCGAGGGGGGTCAGTTTTCCAGTTACATAAATAATACATTCTCAGGGAGAAACTTTCCAGCCAGGGTTCTGTGAGTGTGTGTGTGAGTGTGTGTGTGTGTGTGTGTGTGTGTGTGTGTGTGTGTGTGTGTGTCTTCTTTTTTAGACTGACCTTTTGCTTGTTTGCCCATTCAAGGTTGAGCATTTGCCTGGTGTCCTATGGAATCAGCAGCAGTTAAACATTTTTTAGAGCCGCACTGGGAAGGGAGAACAGCTCTAGCCAGTTGTCCGACATTCCAGGAACTTTTCCACTGACCTTAGACTACGGCCTGCTTTTGCATAAGGCTATTATTTCAACAAAGGGCAAGTCTGGAAAAAGAGAATAGGTACATGCTAACCAACCCACTTGGCTCTTTGTAAAAGACATCTGTCAAAGGATTCTGTGGACAAGTTTGAATTAGTGACCAGAGTGAAGGCTTTGTTCTAATCGCAAAGTAAAATTTGTATTTCCTGCTGGGTGTGGTGGCCCAAGCCTCTGATCCCAGCATTTAGGAGGTAGAGGCAGCTGGGCAGTGGTGTCGCACGCCTTTAATCCCAGCACTTGGGAGGCAGAGGCAGGCGGATTTCTGAGTTCGAGGCCAGCCTGGTCTACAGAGTGAGTTCCAGGATAGCCAGGGCTATACAGAGGAAACCCTGTCTCAAAAAAAAAAAGGAGGTAGAGGCAGTCAGATCTCTGGGAGTTTGAGGACAGCTTGGTTTACCAAAGGTAGCAAGTTCCAAGTCAGTCAGGGCTACATAGTGAGATTTATATTTCCCACGTATTATGTGGTCTCAGATACTCAAAAATAAACCCTCTTTTCCCCTTAGAACAGTAATAACAGGAACACTATTTTGGACATCTATATTTACCAACATTGTACTTCATCAGAAGTAATGGTGAATCAGTGCAGAAGCTGTCGAGATACTCGAGCATACACACACACACACATGCACTCATACATGCACCAACATGCATGCACACACACATATGCATACACACACATACACACATACACACGCACACATACATGCACACATACATGCACCAACATGCATGCACACACACATGCACACACACTGAAGGAAAGTGATTTTCTGCTACCTTAGAGCAGTTTTTCCAAGCTTTACTTCTTTAAAAAGATTAGGACCAGGCACCAGTTGCTTAGTCACTTAGATGTGGATAAGTTAGGAAAAGCTCATGCTAAGGGCTGGTGAAAGGCTGGATGAGAAGTGTCAAACACTTAATGAAAATGAAAGTCATTGCGTGCCGCAAAACTGAGAGTGATGGGCCTAGACAAGGAGTGAGAGTAGCCAGAACTGTCAACAGGAATGATACCAGCACACTGACAGAACCCACACCACAGGCTATGAAGAATACTTGGCATTGTGTTCCCAAATCAGGGACAATAGTGGGGTTTGACAAGACTCAAGTCAGCACCATTTTTAGTAAGAGAGATATTCCTGAAGGTTCAGTAGCATTTTGAAGCTTGAAAGAGTAAAGACTAGGGATAAAGTATGCTGTCTATAAATTAAGAACACCTCTGGGGTCCATTCCCAGAACAAAGGCAGACATGAAGAAGAGACAATGCGCCATATGGTTTTATTTCCCAGGATTCAGTTTCCTGATCCATTACTGAAATGTACTCCTGAGGGGAGGCTGAAAGGTTGAGTGAGTGCTCTCAATGCTAACTGCAATGTGAACTAAAGTAAGCCAAGGAGTTCATACTGATCGTAGCGTTTATCCCACAACAGACATTGGGGTAGTGATAGCTCAGCTTATAAAGAACCAAATACAAGGACTTGAGTTTCACCCCCAAACTCTTTATTTTTGTTTTTTGTTTTCTTAAAGAATGAAAGCTGGGTGTGATGGTGCATGTTGATAATTCCAGAGCTAGGGAAGCAGAGACAGGTGGGTCCCTGGGGTTCACTAGTCAGCCAGTCTACCTTTATCAGTGAGTTCCAGGTCAGCAGAAAAATCTATCTTTAAAAAGATAAAGTGGATAGTGCCTAGAACTGTCCTCTGGCCTACACACATGCCCACTCATGCATACACACCTGCACCCATGCATGCACACACACATGCACACACACATGTATATATACACATACGTTCATGCATACACACCTGCACCCATGCATGCACACACACATATATACACACATACATTTATGCATACACACCTGCACCCATGCATGCACACACACACATGTACACACACACACACACACGTATATACACACACACACCCACGCATGCACACACACATGTACACAATACACGTATATATACGCATACATACTATATTACTGGCTACATCTTTGGAAAGTCTCAAGTTAAAAATTTAGAGGCAGTGAGCACATTTAGTACCCAGATCTTGTTTTTTGACAAATGACTGATCCTCACACAGGGGCAGAAAATAAACAAGATGACTCTGGAACATCTTGTAATATCATAAAAGTCAAGATGTGTTCAGCAAGAAGTAGTTGTGTACAGTAGTTTGTGCTTGTGGTTCCAGAACTCAGGAGCTGAGACAAGGAGTCCTTGTGTTCAGGAGTTTGAAACCAACCTGGGAAATATTTAGAGACTAAACAAAAATATAAACCACTCCCATTGATGTTATGTAGCACAGAAGTCAGCCTAAATAGCTTCCACTGGCCAATGGCTAGAGCAATTTGGATATTAAGATAAAATGACATTGATTTAAAGTCAGAGTATAAAATAAGTCTGTGAGTCTGTAATGAAAAAATTAAATATGTACAAATTCATTTTAAATCATGTAGCTGAATGCTCTTCCTTCAAGGAAGTGGAGGGTAGCACCCCATTTTTTCAGCATGAGCTGCCCATGATGCTGTCCTTCCAGAGAATACAATCTAGAAAAATGATGAAGAAAAAGAAAGAAAGAAAGAAAGAAAGAAAGAAAGAAAGAAAAAAGAAAGAAAGAAAAAAAGAAAGAAAGGGGACCACTTTATAGTAAAGAAAACCATAAACTCTATCTCGATTGGGTGTTCAAAGTCAATCTCAGCCATAATGAATCAGGTGCTAATATGCATAATTTTTATCTTTGTATTCTTCCTCTCTAATCCTATAATTGTAGGACAGAAACAATAAATTCCAGTTGAAGGAATCTGAACAGTATTGTTCAAAGATGTGGAAATTTGAAAAATGGATCCTCAGGGGACCTAATAACTTAATGTACCTTGCTATCTTAGATGGGATTATAGGACAGATAAACATTATTAGGTAAAAACTAAGGAACTCTTAGTAAAGACTTCAGCAATAACATATCAGAATTATTTAACTTAATTAAATATACTGCCCCAATGTAAGCTACAGTAACAGAAATGGTATAGGATCTTCATAAATGATGTCTTTGAAATTTGTCTGAAATTCAAAATTGCTCAAAAATTGTTTATTTAAAAATCTTGCCAGCTGTGATGGGGCATGTTAATAATTGTAACTTTTGAGAAGTAGAGGCAGAAACACCAGGAATTCAAGGACAGTGTGAATAGCTTATTATACAGCATACAACTCAGGGGCATTCAGGCAGAAGAGGTATATATGGTAAGATACAGGGGTGAAATAAGAGCTTCCATGCCCTCTCTGGGCACACTATCCTCCCAACATGTACTCAGAGACCTGAAAATTCATCCAATCTCTCTGTGCTGGAATTTTGTCATAGGGGATGGAGAGACGGCTCAGCGGTTAAGAGAATTGGTTGCTCTTTCCATAGCTTCAATTCCCAACACCCACATACAGGTTCACAACTATCTGTAATTCTAGTTCCAGGAGATTCATTGCCTTCTGGCCTCTGTGGGCACCAGGCATGCCAGCAGTGCATGGATATCCATGCAGGCAAAACACACACACACACACACACACACACACACACACACACACACACACACACACACACTCCTTTCTCTTCTCTTCCCTTTCCCCCCTTCTTCTTCTTCTTCTTCTACTTCTTCTTCTTCTTCTTCTTCTTCTTCTTCTTCTTCTTCTTCTTCTTCTTCTTCTTCTTCTTCTTCTTCTTTTTCCTCCTTCTCCTCCTCCTCTTCCTCCTCTTCTTCCTCTTCCTTCTCCTCTTTGGTTTGGTTTGGCTTAGTTTGTTTTTTTGGGACAGGGTTTCTCTCTGTAACAAAGTCCTGGATGTCCTGGAATTTTTTGTAGATCATGCTGGCCTTGAACTCACAGAGATCCACCTGGTTGTCTCCTGAGTACTGGGACTAAAGGTGTGGAGCATTACATCCGCTAGGGGTGCCAGTTTCAAGGACAAGATGTTGTATTTAAGGGGAATGATTCTTAAAACATTAGTGTTTATCACTTGGACAGTCCTCTGGTCTAAACCCTAAAGATTTTCCTCTGACTAAAAATAGAAAGGACAATTACATTAAAAAATCTGGGCAACACAGGGAGCCTTGTGGTATAGGATGACAAAAAAACAGGGGACAAAGTTTCCTTCCTCTTTGGAAAAGTGCTTCATGTACAGACCAGGAATGTCTAAAGCAAATCTCGTAAGGGCTAGACATTAACTATAATGACAGGAGATAACAGCGCCTTCAGTGTAGACAGAAGAATCCTCTGCATCAGGTGCTGTCCACGTGCAGGTGATTGCATTGGAGCAGTCACAAGGTGAGGAAAACAGACATTATTCATGGTAGTTTCAGGGGAGGAATTTCTTAAGGAAACCAGAAGCAAAACACAAGTTAAATACAATTATAGATTATTCAGAACTGTCTTTCAGAGGAATTTGCAGTGAACACACAAGAAACACTTTGAAGGCACCTGCACCATGGTGGGAAGAAGTCTGAAGAAGGGTTAATGAGACACAATGGGCAGGGTCTGTCTGATTCTGTGTGTGCAGCTGGGACAAGCTCATCTGACAACCACAGTGAGATAGCCGGAGAAGGAAGAGTAGACATAAATGGTTTTGGCCTCAGCTTTTGAAAGTGGTAGTGTATTAGGACTGAACAATAACAAATACTAAAGAACAGTCAGATAACACTGAACTCTTAAAACTATTACTTTGAAATAATTGTAGTGAACAGAAATATAAAAGACAGTGGAACAAGGCCCCGAGAGTCCCTCACAGTTCCCTCCAATGGTACTGTCTAACTAAAGCATATCATCAAAGCCAGGAAACTGACACGGGGCATCCATATATTTGTTACTTTTATATAGGTGGGCATCTGAAGTTTATACAGTCTTATCATGTGAAGATCTGTATAAATACCCCCTCCCTGCCAATCAAGATTCAGAACTGTTTTCATCACCACAAAAAGCCCCCTTGCATAGTTCTTTATAGTCACAGGGATACTCTCCCTGTGTCCTGTTTCCAGTCTCTTCCAAACACCAATCTTTCTCTTCTATGTAATTTTGTCATTTTTGAAAATGCTACAGAAATAGAGTCACACGGTACATAAGCTTTCGAAACTGGTCTTCTTCATTTAGTGTGATTTCACAGGTTTCTGTTTAAGGAATTATAATTTTGAAATTGTCATGATATAATGTTCCAGTAATGATGCTCTGAGATCCACCCAATGACTAGTATTATTTTTGAACTACAATGGCATTGTTTTGATTGCTCTATGTCTTAAGAAGTCTTACCTGTAAACATGCATGTGGGTTAAATGTTAACTAACCACTGCATAGTAGAATGGCTTAAGGCGAGCGTTCAAAGGTTACTTTTTGTGTAAACATAATAATGAAGGGGTGTGCTTCTTATCAGATAAACAAGTTTCAGGGGGAATTTCTTAAGCAAACCAGAACAAAACACAGGGGAGAAATTATAAGTTAAATTATTTAGAACTATCTTTTCAAAGTATACAGTAATCTTCAGAGATTATCCTCTTTGGCACGAAGAAGACAGAATATTATATATAAAGTCATATGTGTAAAGTCATTCTGAAAACCCAGAACCTTTGGTTGAAATTACAAGAGACCAAGTCTCTTCTATGTTCTATAGAGTATGGGGATACCTAAAATCCAGAACATAGGCTTTAAGAAGCAAACTTCATTCTACCCTCTGGAAGGTGTTGCTATTGCTATTGTTGTTGTTTTTGGTGTGTGTGTGTGTATGAACACACCTGCAGAGGCCAGAGGTCAGCATCAGGTGTTTCAACAATAGCTTTCCACTTTAATATATATATATATATGGCTTATTTGCTTATTTACTTTTTTGTTTTTCAAGTCAGGGTTTCTCTGTGTTGTCCTGGCTATCCTGGATACTACTCACTCTGTAGACCAGGCTGGTCTTGGACTGGGAGATCTGCCTGACTCTGTCTCTTCAGTGCTGGGATTACAGTGTTACCATGACAGGCTGATAGGTTTATTTATTTGATGGTTGCTTTATCTGCATGTATGTATGTACACCATGTGTGTGCCTAGTGCCCTCAGAGGTCAGAAGAGGGCATCAAGTAACCTAAAACTGGAATTAGTGACAGTTATGAACCACTGTGTGGGGGCTGGGCGCTGTCCTCTAGAGCAGCAAGTGCTCTTCACCACTGGGCCGCCTTTCCACCCTCTTCCACTTTGTTTTTGAGACAAGGTCTCTGACTGGGCCTGGAGCTCCATGATTTGGCTTGATGAGGCCATCATGACTGCACACCAGCCGTCTCTCTGACTGAGTCATCTCCCAGCCCCTGTCTACCAATCTGAATCAGAGTGACACACAAGCTCATAGAGATCATACCATAAAGTCTTTGGATTTAGGACAAAGGGGCATGGAAAAGGGAACGGTTCACCTTGTCTTCTGTTTATAAACTGTTTTCAGTTATCTAGGCCTCTGTTATAAAGCTGGGCTTGTTTAGGAAATAAAGTACAGTTTTGTTAGTTTTATTCAGGGATATAGTCTTTGAATGATGATGAACTTTTTAGAGTGACTTGGTATAGATAATGAGTCTCAGGTAGACTTCATTAGTTTTAAAGAGTGACAAGGACTGGAGAGATAGCCCAGTGGTTAACAATACTTACTGCTCTTGTAGAGGACCCGAGTTTGGTTCTCGGCACCCGAGTCAGGTGGCCTGTGACTTTAGGGACTCTGATGTCTTCTTTTCGCCTCTCCACAGGCCATTGCATTCACATATGCAATACTAACACATTTAATATACTTAATTTTAAAAAATCTCTGGGCATGGTGGTGCATACTTTTAATTCCAGCACTTGGGATCTCTGTGAGTTCAAGGCCAGCCTGGGCAACAAAGTGAGTTCTAGGACAGTTAGGGCTGTTACACAGAGAAATCCTGTCTCAAAAAACCCAAAACTAGTGACAACTGTTATTTACTTAAAGGCTCAGGGTTAAGAAAGACATGCTATTTTCAGACATTTTTTTTTTTTTAAAAAAACCTTGTAAATTGGCATATTGTTTTTAGAATTACCTTCATGGTATTTATCAAACTTGATGTGCTTATACCCTTTGTTCTGGAATTCTATTTATAATATTCTATTCCTCAGATGTAATCATATGTGGTCATAGCTATGTGATGTTTTGTGTGGCATTGTAAATTATTTTGAATAGCAACACATAATTTAAGCATCCACTATTTTGGGAAAAAATTTAAATATGGCACATTAAATTATGAAGTACTATGGAGTATTAAAATGAAGTCAATTAAAATATTGTAATTAAAAATCGTTACAGTAGGCAGGCATATGACCAAGTTGGAGGCCAGCCTGGTCTACAGAGTGAGTTTCAGGACAGCCAGGGCTACACAGGGATCTCAACCCTGTCTTGAAAGACCAACCAACCGAAACCAAACACAAAACAAACAAAAAAAGGGAAATTTATTACAATGTATCTTCATCGGCTGCTTCTCTCTCCCTCCCTTTCTCTCCTCTTCTTTTCCCCCTCCCTCTCTCCCTTCTCCTGGGTGAGTGGCTGGGATTAAAGCCACTTGGGTGGCTGCTTTTCTCTGACATTATATTAATATATTTTTTTCTGTGACCCAGGATGGCCTGGAACATGTAGTTCAAGGTGGCTTTATAGTCAGGTAGGAATTATAGGCTCAGTTATATGCCTCTATACTAAGTTGCTATTTTAAAATCCCATGTAGCAATGTAGGGTGGAAATTTTTCCAAACATAACTTAATGTTTAGATTTAACATACAAAATATTTTTAACATCTTGAAAAGGAGAACTGAAGTTTCTTTAAAAATGACCTTCCTGAATTACAAACTGGTTACGCTTTTTTTTTTTTTTTTTTTTAACGAAGTGTCTACTTATTTTAAAGTAGGTAATCAGGAAAGATAGATTGAAGTTGTTACTTCCTTTGAAATGGCGTGGGCAGGCTCCCTCTTTCATTTCAGACTTTGAAGACATGGCTTAAATGGCTCAAATTTCAATGATCTGTGAATTGAAAAGGCACTCTGTTCAGAAGTAGATGTGCTATAAAAGAGGGGAAAAGCGTGTTCTCACTAGTTATACGCATTATATAGCGTAAAAACACTAAATAGCTGTTTTATGTTTTACGTATAACTTGGTTTTGTTCACACCAGAGGAAAGGGCTTTGGTGCAAACAAAACATTTTCTGGCTGTGAAATTTCGGAGATCTCTCGTGTATTTTCACCTGGAAAAACATTAATCCTTTCCTCTAACGCTCCCCCAGCCCCGTCCTGCGGAAGGATGAATAAATAAACTTATAAAATACTGGCCTTATGATGGCCATTAAATAGCTATGCAATGAAAGTTTCTTTTAGTATTACACTGTTCGGTAGAAAAGCACTCAGATGAAAACCGTGTAAAAATGAAGATGGACTTCAGTCCAGGACAGTCTCTACTTAATTTCTTCACCAACCACACCTATCTGGCCAGTGCAGGTCTTAGAGGTTGGCCAGAGCCTGGCGGACAGACTACCGTCGCTGCTCTCAGGTCCGGAAAGACCACCGTCCACCCCTGCCCCGTGGACGTCGCGCGGGTCCCCTGCCGTGCTTCCAGCAGTGTTGCCCGCCAGCAGCAACTCTGCTCCGCTTCAAAAGTACCCTGGGGTCTCGAGGCTTTTCTAGCCAGCAACATACAGGGCCCTGAGCCTGAGTCCGGGAAGCCGGAAGGCCCGCGGGCTCGCAGGAGGGCGAGTCGCGAAGCGGGAAGCACAAGGCGCGCGTTCCCGCGAACGCAGGCGCGACGCTGGGGGCGGGGAGCGCGCACGCGCGCCCAGGCACGGGCGGGGGAGGGCGGGGCGAAGAGGCAAAGGCGGGAAGAGGGCGCCCTGGAGTCCAGCCGAGCCCCGGGAGGGCGTCGACGCCGAGGGGGCGGGGCCAGGCGAGGCGGGAACGCGCTCGCGGGCTGGGAGGGCGGGGGCGCGGCGCTGGCGAGAGCGTGCCCGGTCCCCGCCCCTGTTTCCCACTCTTCCTTCCACCTCTGACCGGCCGGAGCTGCGGAGCGGCTCCGCTCGCAGGTCCCCGGAGCCGCCGCCCGCTTTCTCCGCCCGCGGTGAGCCCGTCGATCCCCGCACAACGCGCTCCTCCATCTGGGCCATGGATGGGTAAGTGCGGGGTGGCCGCTTGGGGGCTGCGCTGGCCTCGTTTCCTCTCGGCGACGCGTCCTGCCGAGGCCGGGGAGCAGGGCGCGACGCCGGGTAGCGGAGGAGCGGCCGGGGGCTAAGCCCGACGGCAGGGACCAGGGGAGCGCGGGGGTCTGTCCGCTGCGGTCTCCGCTTCCTGCGCGCGGCGCCCCCGTCACGTCCGCCCCTCGCAGCCTCGGGGAGCATTGGGGAAGAGGAGACGAGCCAGGGCCGGGGTGCCGGGCCGGACTCCTCACACTTCCTCTCAGAAAATGGTGCGCGGCGCTGGCGGGGGCGTAGGCTGAGGCGGCCGCGGCGCTCGGGGAGTTGCTGTTTACCGGTGGGGTGGGGCGCGCGGCGGAGCTTTCCCCGGCGGCGGGCCCGGGCGAGCGGCGACAGCCGTCTGGGCGGCGACCGGGTCTCGAACTGCGGTCCCGCGCGGGTCTCGGGACCGGCGGGGTCTCCTGACTTGGGCTGTGAGATACGTTAACTACTTCTTAGTACCGAGCGTCTGCACTTTATCACCAGGGACGCTTCCTCTTCGTTCCCCACCCCCAAGAAACTTCGTGAATTCGCCTCGGGCGATGTCAGATATTGTGTAAGTGTAGATTTCCGGGCGCTTTCAACTGTTCGGTTTAAATGGGGTCTGTGACTAAAGAAAAAAAAAAAAGATTTACTATCATCTTTTCCGAGCTGGTAATTTCTCTGGGAACTCTGGAAAATGGGACCGGACCTGATGTATTTTAATAAAAGCGTGAATTGAGGGATTTTAGTAAATTGGGGGCCATATAATCAAGATAAAAAAAATCTCCAAGTCAATTAGAGATTCCACCTTTTATTTATTTAAACCTTTACCGTTTGAGTTGTTCTTAGCCCCTCTCTCCCGCCGACTTTTGTTGACAAGACTTTTATAAACTGCGGAATGGTGGAGCATATAACTTGTTTGAAAAGTAAAATCCATTTAGCAGGTTGCCGCGAGGTTGATCATAACATGCTACGTGTTTACGTGAGGACACTAGAATCGTATAATTTTTGCCCTCGTTAGGTTTCGGTTATCTTAATTTCACAATATTGTGATATATGGATTTATCTCATTTGAATGCAGATTGCACACTGCTGCAGATATCAAAGTGCAATTTTAGATTTGATTTATGGTTGTGATGGTCTTTAAAGTATTTGTATTTAATGGGAGCTTCTTTTCGAACGCTTATCCTTGAGCATTGGGTTCTCTTTACCTGACTCTGATTCGTTTTATGTGTGAAATCATTTTCAGAGATTTATGCCATAAATGCCATTGTATCAGTTCAGGAAGGGCTGTGAAGTGTTCGTCTTCAGAAGGTTCAACTTCGGGCTTGGGGAAACAAGTTAGCTTTTTGTGTCCGTGAGATTTAGTTAAAGGGCTTGACTTTTGCTTCTTCACTGTGAAGTGCAAGCTCCTCCCCCACAGCGCACTGGTGGGGGGCAAGGGTGAGTAGGAATATTCAACCTTATTCAGCATCTGTGTTATCTGATCCAAAACATTAATTGCATAGGCTTTTAGTCATCATTGCTACTTATTACATCTTGGTAAAAATTACCTTTTTAGTTGGCTTACAAAGTAATAGGTTTTATTATATTTTACACACAGACACACACACCAACCATCTCATTTTGCTCATATTTACTCCTCTGCTCTCACCTTCCCAAACTGACTTTTGTTGATAGTTTTTAAGACTTGCCTTGCTTGTGGTATTAAATCTAAGAAGACGGTGATGTAGATAAAGGCATTCAAATGGGGAAATGCTTGTTTTGTACATCAGGACCAATAAAGATACTATTACACACTTGTAAAAAAAGTATAGCTTTTCAGTTATTTATCAGGCTTACATTTCAGAGTAATGAATACAAGTTTCAAAACTCTACAAGGAAAAAAAGGAATGGTTATTGTTTAAAACAATGAAGTTTATGAAAAGACAGGTTTGCATATCTTTAGGAAATTATGATTATAAATTAGTAACGTAACACAGAACTTATTTGTAGCTTTCTTTTAGGAAATATGGAGATAAACTGCTACTGAAGATGTAGAAGAGATGAGTTTTTGTTAGAATAACTGTATAGGGGTTTTTACACATTATTTTATAGAGTGTGGCTTTAATACAGTGAACTATGCCCTAGACAAGCTTATTAAATTTCATTTTCCCACAGCTTGCAAAAAGCCCATTTCCTTTATTCTGAGTAGTTAAAAAAATAAAACCCACTAGGCAACATTTTTAGTTCCTCTTTGAATCCCAGCTTTCTGCTCCGGCGCCCCCTGCATGCATGGGCGTGCACTTTGTGTGTGTGTGTGTGTGTGTGTGTGTGTGTGTGTGTGTGTGTTCGTGCATGTTAATTTCTATCTAGGAGGAGGAGTACTTTTGTACTCAAAACAGTATTGATGGATAACATTTTTTAAATAGCAAATCTTCAACTTTTTTTTTTTTTTTTTTTTTTGGTTTTTCGAGACAGGGTTCTCTGTGTAGCCCTGGCTGTCCTGGAACTCACTCTGTAGACCAGGCTGGCCTCGAACTCAGAAATCCACCTGCCTCTGCCTCCCAAGTGCTGGGATTAAAGGCGTGCGCCACCACTGCCGCCCGGCTAAAATAGCAAATCTTAATGGTGTGTAAAAACTGATGTTTGTATTTATTCTAGCTCTGGGAAACAATCTTTTTTTGTGTGTGTGTGTGAGTTTTTGGGGTTACAAGATGCTTTTTTGTGGCTGTAAAAATCAAAGCCCAGGTTTTTTTTATTGAGGCTTTAGGGTATGATCACTCCTATCAGTGAGGTAAAAGAATGAACTTTGGTGATTTTCGTTTTGGTTTGAATTTGTCAGAGTGAGGTAAACACATGCTTACTGTATGGAAGCACGGCTGTCCTTCCTTACGCACTAGAGAGTAATCGTCTCCTGCATTGATGTTGAGGCTTTGCTTTGAACTCTGTTATTGCACACTGTCCGTTGTTTTTCTTTATTAACATTTCACAGTTCAGTTTTCATTATTTGTTATTATAATGCTTTTTCTTTTTCTTTAATCTTATCTGTCTTTTAAAACCTGTTCTCTAACTTTGTTTTCCATTTTCTCTTTTTACTTTTTCCATACAGTGTTGTTACAGATCTTATAACAGTCGGTTTAAAGGTAGGAATCTTTTACTCTCCTTTCATAGTTTTTATATTTTAATTTTGGCATCCCCAAGGGGGGTGAAATGTCTTTTGTTCTGTGTGATAATAGTCTTTTACGTTTAACTCCAAAATAAGTAGGCCTGTGGCTAATTTTGGATTTTACGTACCTTTTAAGAGGAACTATAGTATTCTTTATGGAAAATTAAAACCACCCAAAGTATTACTTAACAGAATTGGGGGGCTTTGTTTTTGTAGTTAAAATAATCATAGGCACTGATTTTTTTTTTTTTTTTTAAAAATCTTCTTTTGTGGCTGCACTTACGAGTAATCAAATAACAAGAGCTGATTTTTTTTTTTTTTTTTTTTTTTTTTTTTAACTGCCAACTATGTGCCCTGTGCTGTACATGTATGCTCACTGATGATTGTAACTTTCCTTCAGGATGGGGAATTACTATTCTTACTTTAGAGATGAAAAGCAGGGTGAGAAAGTTTGTCCAAGGTGTTCAAATGTTGTCTTCCTGTTCTGTTTTCAAAGCCTTATTCTGTTGTTGTTGTTGTTGTTACACCTTGTTGTTAACAATGAGGTCTCTATCTAAAACGTGAATATCTAGAGAACTCAATATGTCTCAATATGTTACAGTAATGTTTTTTCCAAGATTCAAGTCTTTAGTTACACCAGAGTCTTCTCATTATTGGATTATGAAATACAAATCAAGAAAATAATGCTCCTCAACATGAGGGTTTTAAAAATATAATTTGTCTTTGAGTTGGAGAGATGGCTCAGCAATACTTACTGCTCTTGCAGATGACCTGGGTTCTGTTTCCAGGATGTATGGTGACTCAAAATTACCTATATCTTCAGTTGCAAGGGGGTCAGATGCATTTTTCTGACCTCTGAGTTCACACTCAGGCATGTACACACACATGAAATTTAAAGACAAATAAAATAATAAAAGATAAGTATCATGAAGTTTTCTTTGATATTTGATACTGATTTGGGAATCTAGTTCAATAGACCACAGTGCAGATTACTGGAGAAAGTAGAATAAAATCTTTACCTTTGCATCTGTTTTAAATAAGCTAGGTTTATTTATATAGTGTGATCACTTTCTAGTCTGTTAGTTAGCACACATCCACCACTGCTCCCTAGCTCTATGTTTTGTTAGTCAATTCTATGTTCTTTACACTCACAGGATCTGATGGTAGTGCTTGTATTGTATGGTTTCTAAGAAATAAGCGTAACAAGAAGTTAAAGGATGGGATGTCTAAGACTAGCATAACTGAGAAAGAACTACTGTATTGTCTTTGGGGTTAGTAGAGTTGGCCTGCTTTGGCAAGCTCTGAATATGTTTATGAGTAGGAAATTAATGGAGGCAGCCTTTTCTGGAACTGCCTTCTCCCTTATGTCGTCAGCTTCTCACTTAAGAATAATACGCAGAGATTAGAAATTAAGGCCTCAACTGTGTGTCTGAAGGTGCCTGTGGAGAAGGGATAGTTAAATGAATTGTTTTGATCTTAAAAGATGTGTTTTGTGATTCTAGCTTTTTATCTGGCATGTAAATATAGCAGACATTTAAAAAAGTTACCGCTTTAAGGTTCAAGAATTACAGCTATTATGGTGAAAACTCATCTATAATAAATGAAAGAAAATTTAAATGTTATGCTTAGGAACCAGATGTGAATACAAGATTTAGTTTTCTGTTTGTATCTTTTGCAGTAAGCATGTTGAAAGCAACAGCTCTGGAGAGATGATAAGCTGACTAGTTGATTCAGTAGGCAGCCTATATTAATAGATTTATTTGTTATAAAATAGATATTATACATCTATTCAGCATCTATATATTGAAATGCTAAAATTGTGCTATAAAAATATTCATTATATATACTTTCTGGCAAGATTGTTCTTTCTTTGATCTCACCAAGGAAGTTTAGTTATTACCAAATAATGAATCAATAAGACTTGCATTTCATTCAGAATATATGAAAAATAAGTCAATATTTTCTTTGTTTGCTGTCTCAACACAATGGCTTTAATTAGTAGCAAGAATGGAATTTAGGCTGTGTTCTCTAATTTTACTTTCCTGGATTAAAAAGGTATTTATTTGAAATTAGTTAAAATTTATTTTATGTGTATGAGTGTTTTTTCCGCATATATATTATGTATATGTTACATGTGTGTCTGGTGTTTATGGAGATCATAAGAGGGCCATCTGGAACTGTAGTTAAGGATGGTTGTGAGCTACTCTGGGAGCTGGGATCTGAACCGGAGATACCTGCAAGAGCAAAAAGTGCTCTCTCCAGCCCTAGAAAGTTATTTAGATTTTATAAAAGATAATTTAAAATACTTTTAAATATAAAAGTAATTATTTTAACAAAGGGAAACTGAGTTGCTTTTAAAGTGATTTATAATGTGTCACAAACAACATTTGTGAAGGTTTCTTTACAATTGTTCCCAGTGTCTGGTTATTATAAACTCAAAAAATGTTTGATGAATGAACGAATGCCAAATTGTAACACAGTGATATGGCACACATACTGGAACCCAAGCTTTCTGATACTGCTGGTATTCTAATAGGCATACTCTCAGTGAGAAAGAAGTCCTTATTTAGATTGGAATTATATTGAAAACGTATACATTTTCAGGTGTTTTAGGATTCATATTGTGATATATTTCTTGAATGCTCTTTGTGGGATATTATTATTGCTTCTTTTGGGGGCTGTTGAGACTCAGTTTCTCTGTGTAGCCTTGGCTGTCCTGGAACTCACTCTGTAGACCAGGCTGGCCTTGAATTTGGACATCTGACTGCCTCTGTCTCCCAAGTGCTGGGATTAAAGTCATGCACCACCCTTGCTTGTCTTGGGGTACTAATTTAAAAAAAAAAAGATTTATTTATTTGTTTGTTTGTTTATTTATTTTGTGTATGAGTGCTCTGTCTGCATGTACATCTGCATACCAGAAGAGGGCATCAGATCACATTACAGATGATTGTGAGCTGCTGTGTGTGGTTGCTGGAATTTGAACTCAGGACTTTTGGAAGAGTAGTAGCCAGTGCTCTTAACTACTGAGCCATCTTTCCAGCTCAGGGTATTACTTTTTTAACATTGCCCAAATTCAGAGAGTAGCTTTTGGAACTCATTGTGAAATATTTTTCTTCGTTTTTGGTTTGTTGAGACCATCTTGTTAGGTTAACCAAATGGGACTTAAACCTGCTTCAGTCTCCCAATGTCTGGGGTCACAGGTATGCACTACCATGACTGGCTATCTGTATATGTCTATTATATGTCTATATAAGATACACACACACACACACACACACACACACATCTGTCAGTGACTCACTGAGAAACAATGAGCAGTGAGTTCTTTTAAATGAAGATGCAATCTGGTGATGAAGATTGCTGTGGCATTCATTTTTGGGATTTGGTATACCACATAAATCAGTGACAGCATTGTAGGTAATAGTCTTTCTGCTTGTCAAAGTGCATTTTAAACTTCCCGCTTATGCATTCAGTAGTATTAGCTGGCTACTACTCAAAATCTCAAAGCCACATTTCCTATATTCTTGTTTATTTTGGTCTTCCATAACTGTCATTGTCTTTTCTATTTTTAGTGGGTAGTTGAGTATAGGAAAACACATGTTTAGAAAGGACTGTAATTGGCTTCCAATAATTGCTATGTGGAAAAGAACAATACAGCATATTGAAATTAATTTGAAGGTCAGTTTTCTCCATGCTAGACATTGGGGGTTAACAAGCAGCAGCCCATGAGCACATCTGACTTGCCACCTGTTTCTGTAAGTAGTTTTATTAGGGCATAGCCATGCTTATTTGTTTCTATATTGTCTGTGGTTACTTTCACATTATATTAACAGCTGAATAGTGGTTACAGTCTGCAAAGCATAATGTATTCACCTCTTGGACCTTTACAGAAAAAATTTGCTTACTGTGATGCTTCACTATTGGAAATATGGAAGAACTTAGATACATTTTTTTAAATGCGATGTTATTTATCTAGAATGTATTTCAATAAAGTTTGACAAATTTTAGCACTCTAATCAAAACAATACAATGCTGCTCGCTAAAGGTCCCTGTTATCTCTTTCCAGACACAGTCTAGGCAATTATTGTGATTTTCATTAGCATAGATAGTTTTACCTGCACCTCATATGAACAGAGCCATAGAGTAGAAGCTCTCCCGGGTGGCTGTTTTATTTAGCAAAATGAATTTTAGACTTAATATGTTGTTGTTGTGTAGTAGTTCATCCTTTTATTTCTGTTTTTTAATTGTGTCTTAAAGTCTGTTCTCGTGTTGATGGGCATTTGAGTTCTTTCCAGCTTGGAAATATTACAAATAAAGCTTCTGTGAATGTGCGTGCACACAAGTCATTTATTTATTTATTTATTTATTTTAATTTTATTTATAGATGAGTGCTCTCTCTCTCTCTGCATTTATGCCTGCATGGCAGAAGAGGGCATTAGATCCCATTACAGACAGTTATGAGCCACCACATGGTTGCTGGGAATTGAACTCAGGACCTCTGGAAGAGCAACCATTGCTCTTAACCACTGAGCCACTTCTCTTTCTCTCTGTGTAAGTCTTTATTATATTGTTATATATCTATCTTCTAAGCCCAGGAGTAGAAGTGCAGGATGATAGGACATAAAGATTTATCAGAAACTGTTCAATATTGTTTGGATCTTGAATGTTCCTCAAAGATCTGTATGTTAAAGGCTCACTCTGCAGGGTAGCATTTTGGGGAATTAATAGAAACTTTTAGTAGGTTTAGTTTCCTGGGAAGGTTTTAGGTTTTATGAGGTTGTGGGATGTTGTAACTTCCCTCTTTCCCTTTGCTTTCTGGACTTTAGGTGAACTATTTGTCTGTCATTCACACACTGCTATTTCTACCTGGTCTTCTTATAGCAGTATATCTGCTTGATTTTAGACTGGAATCCCCTAACTATGAGCTGAGCAAATTCTTCTCTTATAAGTTAGTTGTCTCAAGTATTTCGTGATGAAGAGCATACTCGTGAGCTGTTGAACCGTTTCTAAAGTGTATTGCCCTTTACGCAGTCTGCTTTATATTCCAGCCCTCATCTGCGGTCATATTACCTTGAGTATGCCTGATCTCCCAGTCTCATCTGTGTTAGAACTCAGGTTGTCTTCCACCCTTTGCAACTCTTGGTGCTGTTCTGTTTTACTTTTCGGTGTCTAAAGGGTGTAGCTGAACGGCTAGTATCAGTAATATTTTATTACACTTGGAATGTTGTTACTGATTTGACGACTGATACTGATGTGTATTTGTATTCTATGTACTGTCTAGCTGTTCACTTTTGGGAGGCAATTCTGTGAAGTCCTATTGTTTTGTTTTGTTTTGTTTTAAGACAGGGTTTCTCTGTGTAGCCCTGGCTGTCCTAGAACTCACTCTGTAGACCAGGCTGGCCTCAGACTCCGAGATCCACCTGCCTCTGCCTCCCCAGTGCTGGGATTAAAGGCGTGTGCCACCGCTGCCCGGCGTTTTAACACTGTCCTCTATTCTAGTGTAGGATCTCCTCTCTTAACAAATATACCAGGGGCTCTCCACCTTCCTGATGCTGTGACCCTTTACTACAGTTCCTCATGGTGTGGTGACCCCAACCAGAACATTATTTTCATTGCTGCTTCATAACTATAATTTTGCTATTGTTATGAATTATAAAGTAAATATTGGTATTTTCCGATGGTCTTAGGCAACTCCTGTGAAAGGGTAGTTTGACCCCCAAAGGGGTTTCGACAACAGGTTGAGAGTCACTGTCCTAGAGTTGCAGACGGTTGTGAGGTACCATATGGGTACTGGGAGTTGAACCTCAGAGCAACAACTGCTTAATCCCTGAATCTTTCCAGGCCATCTGTTAAGTCTTTAATATTTTTCAACCCCCTCCTCCATCCCCTTCTCCCTCCCTCCTTTATTTCCTGTCCACTCTTAAGTCTTTAACCTTTTTTCTTTCTTTCTTTCCTTCAAGACAGAGTTTTCCTGTATAGCCCTAGTTGTCTTGGAATTAGCTCTGTAGACCAGGCTGATCTCTGCCTGCCTCTGCCTCCTGAGTTGGGTTTTTTTTTTTTTTTTTTTTTTTTTTTGGTCTTTTCGAGACAGGATTTCTCTGTGTATAGCCCTGGCTATCCTGGAACTCACTCTGTAGACCAGGCTGGCCTCAAACTCAGAAATCTACCTGCCTCTGCCTCCCAAGTGCTGGGATTAAAGGCGTGCGCCACCACTGCCCGGCCGCCTCCCAAGTGTTAAAGGTATGTGCCACAACCACCCACCTCTTCAGGGTTTCTTAAAGACAAAATAACTTTTTTAAAAAAATGACATTTAGCACTGACTGCTATTTCCAGAGGTCCTGAGTTCAGTTCCTAGCAACCACATGGTGGCTCACAACCATCTGTTAATGGGATACAATGCCCTCTTCTGGTGTGTCTGAATACAGCTACAGTGTACTCATATACATAAAATAAATTGATATTAAAAATGACATTTATTTATGTACTTATGTAATTGTGTGTGCATATGCCAGAGCATGTGAGTGGAGATCAGAAAGTATCTTGCTAGAGTTGGTCTCACCTCCTCTCTTGTGAGCCAGCGGATCAAACTCCAGGTTGTCAGACTTAGTGACCAGTACCTTTCCCACTGAGCAGTTTCATCGTCCCCAAAATACAGCTGCTTGGTTTGCTTCTGCTGTTGTTTTTGAGACAAGGTCTCTATGTAACCTTGGCTGTCCTGAAACGCACTTGTTTTTCTTAAAGTATATTCTGATTATCTTTTTAAATTTATCTTTTGAGACAGGGTCTCACTAAATCTCTGTGTAGCTCTGGCATCCTGAAACTTTATGTAGACCAGGCTGGCCTCAAATTAATCGGCTTGCTTTTCTACCTCTCAAGTGTTGGAGTTATGATAAGCACTTTGACACTCTACAGATTCTAATGATCTTTTAATTGATGTCAGTAGACTGACCGATCACATCAGTGTAGTTGAATGAACACATTAGTTACTTTTCTTGTTGATGTGACCTTAAGGAAGAGAGAAAGGATTACACTGGGGCGTGGTTTGAGAGTACAGACCATTATTGTGGGAAGGGCGTGGAGACAGGAGCTTGAGTCAGGTCACGTAGTCAGGAAACGGAAAGGTAAGTGTTGGTGCTCAGCTGCCTTTCTCCTTTTTCTCTTTTCTTCAGTCTGGGATCCCAGTACCTGAGATGATTCCATTCATAATCAGGATATTTTCTTCACCTCCGTTAGACTTCTGGACACACCCTCCTACACACACTAAACATACTTCTAGGTGCTTTCAAATCCAGACAGATTGACAGTGCACATCAACTGTCACATCTGCCATCTTCATAACGTTTTGTTCATTGCACTTGTTCTTGGTTTCTTCTGATTTTTGTTTCTTTTTTTTGTTCTGCTTTTGAAATGAAGTATTGCTAAGTTTCAGGCTGGTCTCCAACTTCAAATCTTCCCACACCAGCCTTCAGAGTAGCTGGGTTACAGAAATCCTCCACCACATCTAGTCCTTCTCCTGCGTCAGTTGCACGGATGTTTGGTTCGGGTTTTCTCCCTCAGCACATTAGGTAGTTCTGTATTATGTAAACATCTTCTTTGTAAGCTGCCTTGTACTTAACATATGCAGGCATAACTCACGTAAGTACAGCATTCCAAATGGTCAGATTGCTTCCTGTGTGCTGTAGGTGTAGCACACATTTATGACCTCACTACCCTTCATTTTTCTTAAGCATGTGCATTATCATCCTATAGTTTAGAGCTGTTATCCTATAGATACAGAATAATTATATTGAAAATATTTTATGTGTGCATGTCTGAGAGTGAGTTTGTAACCACGTATGTGCACAAGCCTGTGGAGATCAGAAGAAGGTGGTGGATCCCATGGACCTGGAATTACAGGCTGTTGTGAGTTGCCATGTGTCTAATTGGAACAGAACCCAGGTCCTCTGCAAGAGAAATAAACATTCTTAATCATCAAGCCATCTTTCTACCCCTGATAGCTCAATTAAAAGATTTTATTTTACCTTTATTTATTGATTTCCTTCATGTAGATCCAACTTCCTGTTCAATAATCAGAATGAACTTCTGCTTCCCCAGATAACTTCTTTTAACTTTTCTTACAGACATCCTACTAACAGGACTCTCTTAGTTTTGACACATCAAATCATACTGGGTTGTGTGGGCAGTGTTGGGATTGAATTTCGAGGACCTTGGACATTCTGTAGACAGGCTATTATACCTCCAGCACCTGCCATATTAGTTCCTTTACTGTGGAAGGTACTTTCTGTAATGGATTTGGCATTGACTCTTCCCTCCCTTTCTCTAACATATTAAGTATTTCAGTCTTTTTATTATGCTTCTGATGAAACCTTATAATTGTTATTCTTAATGCTCTGTATGTATAGACCTATTACACTTATTTCTCCTTCCTCAAAGGTTTTCTTTGTAAGTCGGGCAGTGGTGGCGGACACCTTTAATCCCAGCACTTGGGAGGCAGAGGCAGGTGGATTTCTGAGTTTGAGCCCCCCACCCCCACCTCTGTGTGCGGGTGTGTGTGTCTGTCTGTCTCAGTCTTCTTATGTTACATATTATGGCCTCAGAATGGCTCTTGGATCTTTCTACTTTAGTTTCCCCTGTATCTGGGTATATAGAATGCACTAGGGAGCCCTATTGTTAACCTTTTCTCGTTATTACATTTTAAAAACTATTTACAATTTTTTTGAGGTTAAATTATATCAGTGTTTCCTCCCTCTAGCCCCTTCCGTGTATCCCCACTATGTATACATATGTATACACACACACACATAGTGTTTCTTCCT
Organism: Uromys caudimaculatus; assembly: GCA_028551405.1. Lineage (NCBI taxonomy): Eukaryota > Metazoa > Chordata > Mammalia > Rodentia > Muridae > Uromys > Uromys caudimaculatus. The sequence continues at coordinate 60,070,752 of CM052702.1, read as the reverse complement.
CTTTTGAACATTTAGGCTTTTGTCTCTGTTACTTATTTGAAATTGTCACACATTATTGGATGTTCTGGGTTTTGTTGTTTATTTTCACTCGGCATTTCAGTTTGGGAAGTTTCTACTGAAATCCTTTCTTTACCCTCTGCAGTACTGGGCCTGGGTGTGTATTCTAGGACTGAGCTTGTACCTACAGCCCCTATTGAAATACCTTCAAGTTTATTGATTTTTTTTTCCTTCAGTAATATCTAGTCTATTAATGAACCTATTACAGATTTAATTTTTTGTTACATTTGTGTCTGTGTATACACCATGGCATCTAGTTTTAAAGGTTTTTGTCCTAGCTGGACATGGTGGTGTGTGACTTTAATCCCAGTACTGGGGATGTAAAAGGTAGGTAAGAAACCCTGTTTTAAAAACAAACAATAAACCCAAAAGCCTTTTATCCTGCTTGATTTTGTTCAGGGGTTTAATGCCTGTCTGTGTTTATATGTATTTACCTCTTAAAGTGACTTTTACTTGATGGAAAGCCAAATCTATCGGAACAGAAATTTAGAGGCAAAAGGTCCTTGTGGGATGGATTCTATGCTAATCTGTCTAGGTGTTGGGTTGGGTTTGGTATGTGTTTTAGTGCACAAAGCTTCTGTCTCCCCATTGTTCTTATTTGGGTCCTTTATTTAGAGACTGCCTCTGCAGCTCTTTCAGCTATAATCCATTGCTGTTACAGTGGAGCCCTGTGACATGGTAAGATTTTGAGAAGGGATGCATTCTGTATGTCCTTACATTTCAGCTTTTAATGGACATACATCTTTGTTTTATGCTGTCTTAAATTCCCACACACCCATAAGTGAGTCAGGAAGGCCAGCAGGGGATAGAGTTTGAGGAAATGCTCTTCTTTGGATAGACTAAAGTACTTTACACATTAGTGCAGGGATGCATTAGTCAGGGGTCCCTAAAGGTGGGTAGTCCAACAGTGGCTGTAACATGTCAGAAAGGTGGAGAATCTGATATTTGTTTAGTCCAGAAGACTTAAGCGTCCCTGCAATCCCAATCTAGTGCTTGGTATTGGGGGTAGGGTGCAGTAGATTCCTAGAGAGCTGCTGGTTTTCATTCTGTGTTGGATTTAATACTGGGCATAGAAACAGGATAGATGAATTTGTCAGTGAGGGCAAGCAGTCAGAATAAAACTGCTGTGGCCCAGTTATTGTAGGTCTTCCTGCTTCAGATCTGTTTAAGAAAAATCCCTCACAGGAGAGCCCAACAGCTTGATTTTTTTTTTTTTTTTTTTTTTTTTGGATAAATATTCTAGGGCTGGGTGTGGTGACACATGCCTTTTTAATCCTAGCACTTGGGAGGCAGAGGCAGGAGGATCTCTTTGAGTTTAGGGCCAATCTCGTCTACATAGAGAGTTTCAGGACAGCTAAACCTATGTGGTGAAACCCTGAATTTCAAAACAAAACAAAACAAAAAACAAACAAAACAAAAGCTGTGTATTCTGGGGATACAAAGGAAGATTTTCTCATTTGTTTGTTGAAAGAAATTTCTGGGCTAAATTATTGTACACCATTGTTTGAAATCAATTGACTACATGTGATTTGGGTTATTTCTGCTGTTTGTGTCTTATATTATTACCACATGCACCTAATAATAGCAAGAATGTAATATATCCTGAATCGTGTGAAGTAGTTCCTCTAAATGGTTATTTATCAAAACTGCTTCAGCTGTTCTAGGACATTTAAATTTCATTTTAAAATTTGCATTGAGCTTATTTTTACAAATGGTGTCTGACTACCTGGATAACCAAATGGAAACAAATGTATCGAACTGCTTACAGGGGAATTTGAGGCTCATTTTAGCCATAAAACTAATGTGTTATATATACTTATATACATATACACACCATACATAGGTACACACTAATATAAATTTCATTTTGTTTTAAATTATAAATTTAAGGGACAATCACAAGAATAGTACAAATAATGTATATACCCTTTGCCCACGTAGTTAATTTAAAACAGTTTATTACTGTGATAGGGTATATATGTTGAGGTCAGAGGACAGCGTTGTTGAGTCATTTGTCTTCCTCTACCCTTACAAGGGTCCCAGGGATGGAACTCAGGTGTCAGGCTTGCATCATTGGGTGGCACTCATCTTTACTTGCTGAGTCATCTCACCAGCCCCCTTTGAGTGAACATTTCCCCATTAGTTTCTCATTCCCCTGTTCTGTGTCTGTTTCTCTCCTAATTCTCTTAAGGTGGTTGCTGGTCTTTTCAACTGTAAAGCCACACAACTTTTCTTTTATAGTCAGTAGTTTAGAGATTTTCTATAGTTTATTCCTCCCAGCCAGGAAGCTCCACATGCTACTTTCCACTCTTAAGTCCTGAGTGTGCTCCCACTCGTTTGAACACTGCTCCACCCATTAAATTTTATTTTGAGACAAGCTCTCTATAAGTTGCTGAAATGGTTTTGAAGTTTCACATTTTCGATTAATATTTTCATTATTTCAAAATACCTTACAGCTTCCTGTTTTTCTAATTTTCTGTTTAACCCAAGGATTATTTAGTACTTTAAAAATTTTAATTTCTAAATACAATCTATTCTTTAGTTACTATTTCTAATTCATTTCTTCTCTTTCTCTTCCTCATTTCCTCCTTTCTTCTTGCCTTGTATTTTTTCCTTTCCACTGTTTAGCTCCAGTAGCCTGGAGTACAATCCTCTTGTGTCACTGTCCTGGGTGCAGGCCTTGTAGCATTGTGGCCTGCTTATTGCTTACTTGTTCTCAGAAAAATAATCTCAGTAGATTCCTTTGGGTGAAATTGAGACTTTCTTAACAAACAAATACAGGAATTAGCAAACAAGATCTGAAGGACAAACTACTCACTGTCATCTGTTTTTATATATCTTGTAAGCTAAAATAGTTTTTATACATGCGAGTGTTAAAAAATAAGATTAGTATTTCATGACAGGTGAATTCTAAATCTTAGTGTCTTAAGTTTTACTGGAATAGAGTGGTTCATTTCTGTGTTGTGTATGGTTACTTTTTGTTCACGCAGCAGTGTAGCTAAATAGTTGGCTGACTCTTATTATCTGGCCCTTCACAGATGAACTTACCAACCTGACACAGTATCTGTGGTATGCTGCCCCTCTTTGTGCCCGTGAGATAAATGCTCTACCACTTGGTTATAACTGAATCCCAAAATGTTTGTTTCTGTAAATGTTTATTCCTAGCTGTGTACCTGGGTCTCCATTTGGTACATCTGTTAGCACGGGTTACTGACTCTTACTTGTTTCCTCTTGTCATATTTTTGTATGTTTAGTTTCTTAGTTTTTAAGAGAGATTTATTAAAAATTTAGATTATGCTATAGAAAAAAGTGAGTTTTAAATAAATGAGAGTTTGATTCAACTGAAGGTCACACTGGAAACTTAGCAGTCCTACTGTGTGCTCAATGAAAACAGGAACACTTTATAATTTTCTTAAGAAAGTAATTTTAACCCAGCACCGCAGTCAAATGACCTTTTGAATAGGTAGAATTCTCACATATGCATGGGCCTAGATACCTTACCTTGCTTTTAGTTATTTAGGGATACACTTAAGCAAAACAAAGTAAACACGAACTGTGGGAAAAGGTTTTTAAAAAGCATTGAGCCATCCCAGAAGAGCAGTGAAAAGACTTTGTTAGGCAGTTGTCTAGAATGCTAGAAAGCAGTCATTCTAGATTTGAACAAGGATGTCTTGGTTGGGATGAATACTGTCATGGAAAACTTGAAATAAAAGTTGATATGATATAGAACAAGAGCGTAAGTAAACCAAAGCTGAGGTCATTGAATATGTCATGGACATCTAAACAAACAGGGAAAGGAAACTGTGGTTGTTAACAGACCAAACTAGACCGACCGTGTTGTGATATTAAATAGGACTGTGATAATGCATCTGATCTTAAATCTAGGAACAATTTTTGTCTTCAAGTAACTGTAAGGTTGTGACACTGGACCATAGAATAGAAAATGAACTGTGTCAGGAATATGATTTCTTAATAATAATTACATAGTTTAAAAAGTGCTGTTTCTTGATTTTCAACTTTGAGTTAGCCTGCAGTCACCACAGGAATGGACAGAGCCTGTAATTGCCTAGCAGAATGTGACAATCATAATAATAAAAGGGGTGAAGGGGTGGAAGAGGCAGGGAGATTACTACCTCTAACAGTTTTGTTTTTCACAGGATCTAGAGGTAATGCTGAATTGACAAATACACAATAAAGATACACTATTAAAGTTCAAAGATAGCCGGACAGTGGTGGCGCACACCTTTAATCCCAGCACTCGGGAGGCAGAGAGGCAGGCGGATTTCTGAGTTCGAGGCCAGCCTGGTCTACAGAGTGAGTTCCAGGACAGCCAGGGCTACACAGAGAAACCCTGTCTCGCAAAAAAGAACAACAACAAAAAAAAGTCTATTCCATGAAACACTTGAAGACTTTCCAAATATTAGGAAAGAAGTGGATATCCAGATCTAATAGGCTCAAAGGAGTCTATAGATTTGATCTTTTTAAAAAGATCTCCAAGGCTTATACTGAATCCATCAAAAGAAGTAGATAAAGGGAATTCTAAAAATAGCAAGAAAAAAGGCGTCAAGTTAGTTTGTGCATATAGCTTAGTGGTAGAGCATTTGGCTGGCTTGTATAAAGTTCTGAGTTTGATACAAGTACTGTGGGAGGCCAGAGGGGGAGCCAGAAAAATCCACAATGGCAAGTTTTATTAAACTCAAACAGATGTCTCTGGAGAAACCGTATAGGGTAGAATCCAATGGATATGATAAAGTCCTGAGGAGGGTGGGGAGGAGCGACTACGATTATGGAACCTACTAGAGTTACTCTTTAGAATTGAAGAAGAGATACTTTCCAAGACAACAGAAGGGAATTTGCTACCACTAGATTAGCTGTAATAAGTGAAAATATAAGAAAATATAAAGCTCAAAAAAAAAATCAATCATTTAGAGAAAACCAAAAAACAGCCAAAAGTATTTTAACAGAATAGCAAGACCATGTTTTATTAGTAATAACCCTGAATATAAGGATTCTCCAGCTAAAAGATATAAACTGAAGAAGAAGAAAAAAAGAAAGCATGTGGGACCAGTTCATATGCTACCTGTGAGAAACCCAGGTTATTAGTGAAGACACATAAAAACTGAAAGTGAAAGAATCAAAGGTGTTCTTCATAAGCAGACACCAAAAGTGAGTAGAGAAAGCACAAATTAAATTAGAAACTGAAGACACAGGTCGCTCTCCTAAGGTGAGGGGTAGTTTGTCAAGCTAGAATTATAGTTATAAATATGTATTTATGCGCTGGAGAGATGGCTCAGTGGTTAAGAGCACTGACTGCCCTTCCAGAGGTTCTGAGTTCAATCTCCAGCAACCACATGGTGGCTCACAACCATCTGTAATAGGATCTGATACTCTTTTCTGGGGTGTCTGAAGACAGCTACAGTGTACTCCCATATATAAAATAAATAAGTACATCTTTTTAAAAAATAGGTATTTATTTAATTCTGGAGCCACTCCTTTATATAAAGCAGACATTGCTAGTTATAAAAGAGTAGGCTTAATACAGTGTTGTTTGGGATTTCATCCCATATTACAATAAACATCATTAGAAAGAACTCACCAGGGAAGCATCAGAGATAAGATATACTACGGAACAAGTGGACGTGACAGACTTTAAATAACATGCCGCCCAGTAGCTGTAGATGTATATTCTTCTGCAGGTGCTAATAGACAGGGGATCCAAGGCAAATCTAAAGGACTGAGGGCTTGACATTAGAGTTTGTTTTCTCTGACTACAGTGGGGTAAGCAAACCAAGAGAACTTTAGAAATAGAAATAAACTGGAGAGTGGTGGTGCACGCCTTTAATCCTAACATTTAGAAGGCAAAGATAGGCAGATCTCTGAGTTTGAGGCCAGCCTGGTCTACAGAGTGAGTTCTAGGACAGTCAGGGCTATGCCGTGAAACCCTAGTCCATTGGAAAACTTATATGTCTAAAAATGTTTATGATTCCTAACAGCAAAACTACAGTTATGAAATAGCAAGGAAAATAATTTTATGAGGGTGATTACAACATGAGGAGCTGTATTAAAAGTTTGCAGCATTGGGAAAGTTGTTGAGAACTACTGCACTAAATTATTTAAGCAAGGACGTTTTGAGGTGCGTGTGTGTGTGTGTGTGTGTGTGTGTGTGTGTGTGTGTGGTTTTAACATAGAGTACATGAAAAAAGTTATAAGTTCTGTGAAAGAAGTTATAAAGGAGAGCAATCAGGCTAGACCAAGGCCAAGGGGGTAAAAGCTCATTACAGCAGGGGACAAGATCCAGGACCCTGACTAGGGATGACAGAGCAGGGAAAAGGGGAAATACAATTAGACACATCTTCTAGGCAACTAATGATATACGTGTAATGTGTTAACACTGCATAATAATACTTTATTTCTGTTTGTGGAACTGATTACTAAGAAGAGTAGGACAAATGAATTTTTTATTCTGGAAAGTTTCACAAAAGGTTGTTAGACCATCTGCTAGAAATTTTGTTTTGATTGAAGGTAGTACTTGGGTCAATATTTCAAGAGTATGTTCATTTAAAGACAGAATCGTAAAGATTTAAGACTTTTTTGATAGTTTCCTTTATGGTCTTGATAGGTAAAAGAAATGATACCTTATTCTAGAATTTTATGTGCATATTATATCTGATCTGAATTTAGATTTTTGGTTTAGTTTCAAAAATCTTAAATTTTACTTCAGTGACTTTCTTTGGTTGACAGATTGTCTTTTAATCACATTAATATTCCTTCTTGAATTGCAAATAAAACTAGTTCCCATCAAATTTGATAATGAAACATTTGTAATACTTGATCACAGTATTCCTTTGCTTTGTTGGCCCTGTATATTTAGTTTGTCAATGAGAGGGAACTTCAGTAATTGATGCTTGAAGCAAATGAAGCTGATTTACGTGTTGACATCGGCAGAGAGCTAACAAGCCCACAGGAAATTGCTAGACTTATGTAAACTGACCGTGTGTTTCTAAGGAAACTGTTGATGCAGTCCTAACCTCTCCTCACACCTGCCACATGATGTTTCGTTTTTCATTCTGTTAAGACCTCCTTGGCAATACTGTTAATTGTTTATCCATGATGAACTCTTTCCTCCTGCTAAACATATTTGCTGTCTTTGAGGAGAGAACTGACTCCCTTGCACACATATAAGTCACATAAAGTAGTAATAATAAACCTAACGCAAGAATGTATCCTTTGTGATTTACCTCTTAATATTTGAGATTACTTTGTTCTGTGGGATAGTAGTTCACGTTTTAAATAAACAATTGCATGCATTTATAAAGATTTATTCTGTAATTGATGACACTTGGTTGTTTTCAGCTGCTCTAGTATGGATAATGTTCTGGGAATATCCTTATGTCTAATTGTGTATAAGTAAGCATACCTTAGGTGCGTGCATAGCGGTAGGTCACAGGGATCCCTTAGATGTTCATATATTTGGCTTTCACAAGTTATACCAATATATATTCCATTTAATCACATCCAGCTAAGTCCCATATAATTCTAAGAGTTTTGTTGCTCTGCCTTAACCAATGCTCCATTTTGCTTCCTTTCTTCACATGATGGTATTCCGTTAGGGTCTTAACTTATATGTTCCTGAGTAACCAGGAAGAGTAAACTTGTTTTCCTATGTTGATTGCATATATTAGAAAAATGTTTCTTGTTTATTTACAATGTGTGTGGCTTTACTTAGTTCCTGTGCTAGAAATTGGGTTGTTAGAGTAAAGACTTCCTCTTGTGTGGTACATTTTCTTGTTATAGAGTGAAAGCAAAGAAAATAAAACCAACAAAACGGCTATCCTATGCTTGGGTTAAATGTTGTGCCCACACTCCAGAGGCCAGAGCCTATCACAAAACTATGTTCAATGTCAATGAGGCAGGAAGTTGTTCTCCCAAGTCTGGCATTGCAAGTCCTGGGCGTGTGAATGGAGGAGGGTGACCCTTTCACAGGAAAGGGCGAAGTACAGGTGATAGACAGACAGTGGTCACACAGTACCGTCACGTGGTGAGATGCTGCTCACTTTCTTTCATTTGTATCTTAACTCTTATTCTCATTTCTTGTGTTTTGTTCTTTTATGTTTTTTTAAAAAAAAGTTTTAAAAGGTTTTTAAGGTTATAAATGCTTTGTGATTATACATAATACAAACTCACTTGTTCTTTTACTCTAAATACAAAACTTTAAAGTACGTATCTGTATTTTTTCTTTGCATTTCTGCTTTTTGTTGTTGTCGTTGTTGGTTGTTTGAGACAGTTCCACTGTGTACCTTGGGGTGGTCTGGAACTTCTGGTTTTCAGCCTCTGAAAGTGCTCAGCCTCTAGAGTGCTGGGGTTCCAGGCATTTACCTTGGGTTTTTTTTGTTTTGTTTGTTTGTTTGTTTCTTGTGTAAGAAATAGTGTCCTACTCCATAATCACAGAGTTGTATTCCATTATCTTCTGGAGTTTTCATGATTTTTCTTTTTACATTTTAGTCTGTAGTCTGTATAAACATATTTTTTAACATTTAAACATGATCATTTTTAGAGTATTCTGTGAAAGAGTTGCTCAGATGATAATTTTAGAACTGTTTCAACAGGCTGGGCCCAGCCACTGGTCCTCATTGTGTGAGTGAAAGAAATGAGTGACTGTGAAAAGCAGAGAAAGGAAATTTAACACGCACTAGGAAGAGAACCATAAAGAGGGGTCCCCTGTCCGTGTCCATCTTCGTTGTACTAAAATAGGTTTAGATGGAGGAAGCATGGTGGTGGGTGGGCAAGAGAAGAGGTATGTGGAAGCACTGCTGATCTAGGTGTAGTCTGTCTGTTCACTCTTTCTTTTCTGGTTCCGCATGGTGGTCACAGGAGTTCTTATTACTCTAGGGGGCAAGCTGCTTCTCAGATTAGTCATGCTTCAGAGTGCTGCCTTTCCATTATGGACAGTTACCCTCATTTGGGTCATAGTTTGCTGTGTAAGGTTCTGTTGTTTCTGGACTCCTTGGTGACTGCAGGCTTAGGACATTGGAGACCTTTCAACATTTTGTGGGGATCTGAAATAGGACATTATAAAAAGCTGACAATAAGGTACCTCGGGTACTCTTATATTTATTTGTTCCTTGCGCCTTGAAGTGAAATAAAGAGGTTAGTTAGGTATTACCTTTTCCAAGGTTGTGATTAACATGCCTAGGTGCATAATTAAGGTGTATAGTTGCAAAGTGAGAGGAGAGATACCAGGATTTTATCCTGCTTTTAGTTACCTTGTAGGCCCAAGTGAAGAGTTGGTGTTTTGTTTTTTATTTTTTATTTATTTATTTATTTTTTGATTTTTTTTTTTTTTTAAAGCAAAGGCAGGTTTTTAAGAGCCTTTTACCAAACCAGCAGTATTTTAATATGAAACATATTGATACTAAAGACACATATATGTAGAGGATATATCTATTATCAAAATACATTTTAACCAAATTCCTTATTTTAAAACCATGTTGGATACATACATACATACATACATATATGTTTTTTTTTTTTCAAGACAAGATTTCTTTGTATAGCCCTACCTGTCCTTGAACTCCTTCCAGAGAATAGACTGACCTTGAACTCAGAGATCTGCCTAACTGCATCCCAGATGCTGGGATTAAAGGCCTGTGACACCACTACCTGACAAATTACTACCATATTTAAAACTCAAAACCTTAACTTTAACTACAGGTAGACAGCAAGCTACAAAGTTTGTTCATTACTTTTATATCAGAAATTAGGAATTTCTGTGCTTTAACAATCCTGGTCTTTTAGGTGAGTTGGGATTTGAAACTTTTCTTTCATCCTGGTTAGTTAATTCCTTTGTTTTGGGGGGTGTCTTTGTTAAACTTGAGTGAAAAGAGTCAAGGGTTAGTAATTTCTGGATGCTTAAAGCATTTTTATTTAAATAATTGTTTTTGTAGTAATGCAGACACTTTGGAAGTTAGTCCTTCTGCAGGAGCCAAAATGTTTGTAGTAGGAGCTGGAGCGTTGCCTCAGTATCTTTTTTTTTTTCTAGACAGGGTTTCTCTGTATAGCCCTGGCTGTGCTGGAACTCACTCTGTAGACCAGGCTGGCCTGGAACTCAGAAATCCACCTGCCTCTGCCTCCTAAGTGCTGGGATTAAAGGCATGCGCCACCACTGCCCGGCTGCTACTTTAAGAGCTGCTTTTGTAGACAACTACTTTTATTGCCAACACCCACAGTGGGCAGCTCACAACAACCTGTAACTCTGTTTCCTGGGGATCTAAAGCCTCTTTCAGCCCATGTGCCCCAAGCCCTCATAACATACATTTACACAAGGAAACACAGAAGTTTAGAATGAAACTAAAGTATTTGTGGTAGTAGTATTCTAAAATTTATGGTTATTTGAAGATTAAGTTTTATCACCCAATGAACCAAAATACTTATTTTTTTTAAAAAACCAGGGATGAACAAAATTGATTGATTTGAAGTAGATTGGTTTTGCCTTTTATTTCATATTTATTATTCTTTTATAACCTTGGTTATCTGTATTAGGATTATAATGAAAAGGCTTATCTGATACATTTTATCATTTGAGTATTCAGATGTTAAAATAGGACAGAACTCTTGCTTGTACAGGTCTGGTGGCTCAGGCTGAGGCAAGAGCATAGAGAGATCACCACTCAATCTTGGCTATATAACAAGGCTCTTATCTCAGAAAAGCCAAGGTCTGAGGCTGGAGCTGAGTCATGTTTGCCCAGCATGGTCAAATCCCCAGCACCAGGAGACAAAACACTTCTCTCTTACCCTAAAGAAATACATTTCTAAAAACATATTTGCTTAAAAAACAGTATACACCAAAGATAGTTTTTAGTATTAATGATATGGAAATTAATAATTATAAAAAATTTGACCAGTATAGATACAAATTGTGTCCTTGTAGCTCTATTTTTAGAAATGAGTATTGAAAGTCAAGATTCTTAGAATGTTAAATAAATTATTTGCATGTAAATAAAAACTGTCAGAATGTAGTCTCCTAAATACAGTTTAGTACTTCAAACACTGAAGTCAGAGGCATTTGCAAAATTATGTCCCCAGTATATTGCCATATCATCGATATATATATATATTAAAACTACATTGATAGGCATCTGCTGTAATTTTTCCTTACCACACAGTTTGCTCCCAATCTTCTTAAGTATCTTTATACTTAAATAAAATAATGCTTTTGGTAAATTTAATAGTAAATATAAACCATTATTTTAAAACTTGGTTTATTAATTGAGTACTAATTTTGCTTTTCAGCGGGGATCTGATGAGCTTCTTTCTTCTGGTGTCATTAACGGACCTTCTACCATGAACAATTCTACTTCTTCTGCAGGTGTGTATGGTAAGTTTTAACACCCTGTCCTGTGCTTTCTTTCTGTGAGCTTCGTTTTTTTTCATTGTTCTTATGTGTCACTTTTACAGTAAAAATTTGTGAATTTTACTCAGTAAGAGAAGTGGAAAGAGTCAGCTAAGGAAAAAAAGATAGTATTGAAGAAATTTAGGAATGGGTCCACCATGTTGTATATCTACCCCAAAATAATTAATTGGGAAGATTTTGTAGGCAGAGAATTTGTTAATATAAACATGTAAACAGTGATATGGGAGTTGAGACTAGAGCCAACTTTGTAACGAATGCTAAGCTCATATTAGAATCACTGGAGAAGCTGGGGACATACATGCAAGCATGAGGGCCTGGCTTTGATTGCCCATGTCTGTTACCCAGTGTTAGGGTGAGAGGGGAAGGAAAGAGAGAATCCTTGAAGCTTGCTGGCCAGCTAGTCTAGCCAAAACAAGGAGCTCTAGGTTTAGTGAGAGACCCTGTCTCAGAAATTAAGGTGAAGAGTGAGTGATAGAGGAAGACAGCCAAATCAACTTCTGGCCTTTATAAGGATGCAATGCATGCGTAGTTGCCTGTGCACATGTATGCCAGGAAGCAGAGAAAGATGAATGCTAGTACTCATTACCTTTTTCTTTTTATTCGTTCTGGAAGTCTCAGTCATGGAAAGATACTGCCCACGTTCAGGGTGGGTCTTCCCACATCAGTAAAGCCTCTTTGGAAAGCCTTCCTAGACTACACCCAAGGGTTTATCTCCCAGATGAGTCTATTATAAGTGTCTTGAAGTTGACAATCAAGATTAACCAGCATACTCAGAATAACTTGGAAGCACTGAAAACATGCAAACAACCTGACTTAACCCCTAAGGTTCTGTGTGTGGGAGATGTTTGCCTTTGTTTTTAGAGTTCTTAGGTCATGTATCAGAGATACAGACCTAAGGGGTGTTGCTAGGGATCTAATCCAGTCCTTGCAAAACTGTTAGACAGACCCTACCCACTAGACTTGTTTGATTCATGCATCTCTTAATGTTCCTTCTAGATTGTCCTAGATTCCAAGAGGACTATGTCCTATGTCCTGGAGGGGTAGGAGTAGGGGAGTAGGGGTGTGTGTGTGTGTGTGTGTGTGTGTGTGTGTGTGTGTGAAATTAATAGTACCTTGAATTTCCTTGATTTCTACTTGGTAATAATGTGGAACAAACTTTTTTTTCATCATGTTGGGAATTGGACCCAAGACCTCACATATATCAGGATGAAGTTGTATCTCTAGAACCAAAGAAACCTTTAAAAAATAACTTCATTCTTTGTAATAATCCAAACCCAGGTTTGTCTGAACGTGTGGTATTTCCACCTCTGCCTCCAGAATGCTTTTGATGTTACAGGCATTCATCACTGCGACAATGTGAGTGTGGCTCAGTCACAACTGCCTGTAACACCAGCTTCAAATAGTCTAACATTCTTCCATGGGCATCCATATACATGTGACATTCATACACACACACACACACACACACACAGGGAGGGAGGGAGGGAGGGAGGGAGGGAGGGGGAGAGAGAGAGAGAGAGAGAGAGAGAGAGAGAGAGAGAGAGAGAGAGAGAGAGAGAGAAGTCATAGGAGTAGACTTTGATGCTTTTTTTAAGATACACAAACTTTTTTTGTTGTTTTGTTTTTTTGAGACAAGGTTTCTTTGTGTAGCCCTGGCTGTCCTGGAACTCCAATCTGTAGACCAGGATGGCCTTGAACTCATAGAGATCTTCTTGCCTCTTCCTCCTGAGCTCTGGGATTAAAGGTATATGCCACCACTGCTCGACAAGACACAAACATTTTAATAAAGTCATACTGTGCACCAAAGTGAAATCCATGAATGCTGACTTGCTAAGTGGTCTTTTTTTCTTTAGTAGAATCAGAAAAATTTTTGTAGATAATCTGAATATCAATTTAAAAAATACGTAAAGTCTGGGAAACTACTTTGTATTGGAAGAAAATTTTTCGTTTGAAAACAGGAATCAGTCCTCTTGTAAGTACATGGCTGCCTCATAAAACTTTTGCCATGCATGGACATCAGTGATAGGCTAATGATACATGGCTGTAAATTTACCAAAAGACAGAAAACTGACATAGAGAGATTACTACATACACTGTGGTGTATCTGTAGCAGGTAAGCTTCTGAACGGTTTATGCCACTGAGGGGACGGAAGCCTTTTATGTCTGTAGAGGCGCAGGTTATTTAGTCAACTTCATGGACCATTTGTGTGTGATCTAAAGCTGAGGCAAAAGCCACATCTGAAGGCATAGACTAACTTTCTGCTGTCTTGTTAACTATTAAGCTTTACAGCACTAGTTGTTTCTCTGGAGACGGATCTTTGGGTAACAGGTGCCATGGGTCATTGGGACTTTGTCTTGGAATGTTGGGCTATCTAGTAGCTAGATAAGGCTCCATGCAGTTGAATGTTGATTGTGAAAGGGCACAAACTTTAACAATTTGTCTTGGGCCTTTTTATCTCTGTGCTTTTCAGTAAGAACACTGTGTGGCACCAATATTTATAGTTTAGTCATACCTCAAAATGTTATCTTAGCCAGGACTCAGGAAGCCTAGGCAGGAGGATTTCAGATTCAGTGACAGCAAGTTCCAGGCCAGCCCTCACTACAAAATCCTATCCTACCTTAAAATAATAACAGTTTTTACTGTTTCAACAGTTAATGTTGAACTTTTTAAAATGAATTTAAACATTAGGTAGAATTGCTCCTGTAATGTTAAGTTGGGATTCACCGAAAGGATTCAGAAGTATGTCAGTCTCACGTAATAATTGATTTTCTAAAGTTAGAAAATGATGACAAGAGGAGCGTGAAAAAGCTGTGAGTGGGGTTAAGGCGAGCACCACTGCTCACCAGGACCCGCCTGGAACCAGCAGGATACAGGGCCTGAGTAAACTCAGGGACAGGAAACCTCTGAACCTTCCAGTTTCCATCTGTGGGTGGAGACCTCTGCCTGGGCCACCAGGGGTCCATAGCCAAGGAGCACAAGGCGAAAGCTACCCTCCCAGGAGCTTGGAAAAGCTGTGAGTGGGGTTAAGGCTAGCACCCCTGCTCACTGGGACCCGCCCTGAACCCTCGGGACATAGGGACTGAGGTAAAGTCGGGGACAGACACTTTCGGGTTTCCATCTGTGCCTGAGGACCTCAGCCTGGGCCACAGGGCTCTAGGGAGAGCTGGTATCCCAGGAGTGCTGACACACCTTTGAGCACAGGCAAAACCACCACTTCTGTTCAAACTCACTGGATCAAGAGGGACCCTTGCAGAGCTATCAGGACATAGGAAACAAGGGACAGCTGGGGACAAGATCCTTCTGGTTTCTGTCTGCACCCCAGAGCTGACCCTGTGCCACAGCTCTCCAAACCCAAATACCTCTCATAGAGAACTGGTCTTCAAGGAGTATTGGCACAGAGGCCTGCAGGAGGGGCAAGCCACAACCAGACAGAATAAGACCAGCTAACATCAGAGTTAACAAGATGGCAAAAGGCAAGGGTAAGAAAATAAGGAACAGAAACCAAGGCTACTTGGCATCATCAGAACCCAGCTCTCCCACCATAGCAAGCCCTGGATACCCTAACATACCAGAAAAGCAAGACTCAGATTTAAAATCATTTCTCATGTTGATGATAGAAGACTTTAAGAAAGAAATGAATAACACCCTTAAAGAAATACAAGAGAACAGAGATAAACAACTAGAAACCTTTAAAGAGGAAACACAAAAATCCATTAAAGAATTACAGGAGAACACAATCAAACAGGCGGAATTACAGGAAAACACAATCAAACAGACAAAGGATATGCACAAAACTATCCAGGAGCTAAAAATAGAAATAGAAACAATAAAGAAATCACAAAGGGAGACAACCGTGGAGTTAGAAAACCTAGGAAAGAGATCAGGAGCCATTGATGTAAGAATCGCCAACAGAATACAAGAAATAGAAGAGAGAATCTCAGGAGCAGAAGATACCATAGATAACATCTACAAAACAGTAGAAGACAATGCAAAATGCAAAAAGCTTCTAACCCAAAACATCCATGAAATCCAGGACACAATGAGAAGACAGAACCTAAGGATAATAGGTATAGAAGAGAATGAAAATTCCCAACTTAAAGGTCCAGCAAATATCTTCAACAAAATTATAGAAGGAAACTTCCCTAACGTAAAGAAAGAGATGAACATAAATATACAAGAAGCTTACAGAACACCAAACAGATTGGACCAGAAAAGAAATTAGTCCTGTCACATTATAGTGAAAACGCCAAATACACAAAACAAGGAAAGAATATTAAAAGCAGTAAGGGAAAAAGGTCAAGTAACATATAAAGGCAGACCTATCAGAATTACACCTGACTTCTCACCAGAGACTATGAAAGCTAAAAGATCCTGGGCAGAACACACACAGACCCTAAGAGAACACAACTGCCAACCCAGGCTGCTATACCCAGCAAAACTCTCAATTACCATAGATGGTGAACCCAAAATATTCTATGACAAAACCAAATTTACACAATATGTTTCCACAAACCCAGCCCTACAAAGGATAATGGATGGTAAACGTCAACTCAAAGAGGGAAACTACACCCTAGAAAAAGCAAGAAAGTAATCTTTCAATAAACTCAAAAGAAGATAGCCACATAAAAGTAAAAATAACATCGAAAATGACAGGAACCAACAATCACTATTCCTTAATATCTCTT
>CM052702.1:60018636-60048800 GCA_028551405.1 Uromys caudimaculatus | reverse complement strand
TCCGAACCATGGGTCCATACATGTGTATTCTTTGGTTGGTAGTCCAAACTCCAGGACGATGGGGCTGGGGGTGGGGGTGGGAGGTTCAGGCCCATTGATGCTCTTGCTCCCTCCTTGGGGCTGCAAACTCCCTCAGCTCCTTCAGACCTTTCTCCAACTCCTCCATCTGGGACCTCACTCTCAGCTCAATGGTTACTGTAAAGTGAAACTTGGGCATTCTGAACTTTTGGGCTAATATCCACTTATCAGTGAGTACATACCATGTTCGTTCTTTTGTGACTGAGTTACCTCGCTCAGGATGATATTTTCAAGTTCCATCCATTTGCCTGCAAATTTCATGAAGTCATTGCTTTTAATAGCTGAGTAGTACTCCATTGTGTAGATGTACCACATTTTCTGTATCCATTCCTCTGATGAGGGACATCTGGGTTGTTTCCAGCTTATGTTTGAACATCTTGTATTTGCTTATTGAAGCCTTCAGAAGTAGCTGATGACTTAGAGGATGAAATAAATCACTGATTCATTTGACTTCTTGTTTCAATTCATACACTTGTGTGAACATCATTATATCAAACAAACTATTAGTTAATTACTGTTATTACCTTCTGTTTTAGAATTGTACCATTTGTACATACTATAACATTGGTTAAATGTTTGAGTACCTGTGGTGTGCCAGTAACATGTATAGGAATTGAAATAATATCTTAGGCTTGGTTTAAGATATTTTGTACCAGAAATTTTAATAGACAAAATTGTTTACATTTTATATATTAATGGGCATCAAACAAAACACCCCAAAAGTCAAATGATGTAATTCAAATGTCAGCATGTAATGTAATAGATGCCTGTAATCCAGCACTAGAAGGGTAGAGGCAGGAATCAGCCTAGCTTACATGGGCCCTGCAGCAAAAAAATCAAAACTAAAAACCCTGAAAAACTAAGTAAGATTCATAAATCAAGATGTATTTATACAGATACATTAGTTTAACATTTTTCATTAGATTAAATATGAACTCTTTTTTTCCAGATATTTTCTAAATTTGGCACGGTGTTGAAGATTATCACCTTTACAAAGAATAATCAGTTTCAAGCCTTGCTTCAGTATGCCGACCCAGTGAATGCGCAGTATGCCAAAATGGTGATTATACTTGTGTCTTTCATTCTTAGTCACTCTCTTTGGAGACGTCTGAAGGAGCTATCCCGTCTCACTTGCTCCAGTTTATCTTGTGCCTAATTGTGATCTTTGACTGTTGAAAACTGTCATTTCATGTCTTCTTTCTTCTAAGCTGAAGCTTACTGCTTTTCCATCAGAAGCATCTGCAGTCTACCAGTTCTCAGATGGCAGAGACAAATTGCTGTCTGTCTGTCCTGTTTAAATCTGTGCTTACATATAGTGTTCCTGGTGCAATCTGACTGATAAATAGATGTCTGACTTTGTGGTTTCATTTACTTGTTTTTAATTAGCCAGACATTGCTTTCACTACTTTTGTAACCATATTCAGCTTTCATTGTTATTTAGCTCTGAGTTGATAAAGATAGAAAACCTTAAGAAATATGCTACTGTCGACTTATGTTTTTTTAAGTGCATGAATCTTTGATTTTGTTTTAATGAGACAAAGTGACATATTTGGTCACGTTAGATGCATGAGCTCTCCAAGAGAGCTGTCATTAACGTTAATTCTGCTTCATATTGGTTTAGAGATAGAGACCAAAGTTGAACATACTTTTGTTTTTCATATAGTTTGAGGAATACAGCCTTGCATTTCCTGTCCCTCTAGCTTCATGGGGTTTTTATATTATGTTTATGTATCAGATAGTTGTCAACTCTTTAGTTTCTGTGTCAGTTTTTATGTGTTTGATTATTTGTGAAAGTAGGTAGTAGCCAGGTAGGCCACCTGTACATTTTATTCTTAGGAAGGGAAGGGAAGGATTACTAATCTTTGATTACAAGTGACTTCCTTTGTTCCTTATTCAAAAAAGCAAGTACAAAAGAAAATATGACAGTTAATATTTTATGTATTATGACTAATGTACCATACTATTTACAGTGATATTTTATCAATACATTATATTCACCAACATAAATTATACTAAAATAAAATCAAAGTATGAAATTAACATCTTTAAACATACACTGTGGGCAAAATCATAATAATAGTGTCTCTATATTATTCTACAGTAGTTTTCCAAGTCTTTGTGTATTTTTCTTCATCTGATCTGACCACTTCAGACAATTTGGACTGCCACTGTCTCGGTTAAGAGGCTCCTTGGTTTGTCAGTGTGGTCTTTCTCATCTGCTTTAGGCTCTGGATGGCCAGAATATCTATAATGCGTGCTGCACTCTCCGCATTGACTTCTCCAAGCTCACCAGCCTTAATGTGAAATACAATAATGACAAAAGCAGAGACTTCACTCGCTTAGACCTTCCTACTGGTGATGGGCAGCCCTCTCTTGAACCTCCTATGGCTGCTGCCTTTGGTGAGTAGTTCCTTCTTCAGTCACAAAGCAAGTTTCACTTACTTGTATTGGCCTTCTCAGGTTCTCTCTGGATTTCTAAAGGAAATCGTGGAACAAATATGCCCATAAATTAAGCCGTAATGTAGTTCTGTTAGTTCGCAAAACACATAGAAGCCTGAAATTAGTTCTAACTTACTTTTCTAAAATTAGCACATTAATATTACCCCAAAGCTACTTATTTGCTTTAAAATAATTATTTTAATGGTAATTTTTAAATTACCATTTAAAAAATTTAAATGTGTAGATTTCTAAACAGAATTTTGACATTAAGTGCTCTTGAAAAAAATTATTTTTTTCTTTTGAAATAATGATAACTTCTAAATCAATGTCCTAAATTAGCAGTGTCTTTCCTTTATTCAAAGAAAGCTGATTTTATTCTGTTTTACTACTTCAGCAATAGGACTTTTGTCTTTGATTTAGGCTGTGTGAATATTAATGTTTTACATTAAATAAACCCCTTGAAAATATTTGCCTTTCAAATTATCTCTGCAAAAGTAGGTTTAAAGAGCTTGCCTCTCTTATTTAAAGTAAACCGTTAAGATGTCTGAGTTGGAGGCCAGCCTGGTCTACATAGTGAGTTCTAAGACATTCAGGGCTACATTTGAGACCATGTCTCAAACAACAACAAAGTTTTAAAAAAAATACAACAAACCTTTATGTAAAGGCCAAAAAAAAAAAAAAAACTTGGCTACTTTGCATGTGTTATTAGATTAATATGTGCTACTTTTTAGTTTTATACCTCCAAAAAGTGAGGTTTATTATTCAGGAAAGTTAAATTTTAATAGCCTTATGATTTATTTTCCTCTGCTAAGTAACACCTTAGAATATTGTTGGTGCCTATGGTAGTATTACATCCATCCATCTTTTGTTTGTTTTTTGAGACAGAGTTTCTCTATGTAGCCCTGTCTATCCTGAAACTCACTCAGAGACCCACTGTGGGAACAAATGGCGTGGGGTAGAGTGAAGTCCCACGTGTCTGCCCTGGGCGCTGGCGCTGTGGCTCGGGGAGGGACAGGACTCGCAGGAAATTTGGCCTTTCAGCCTCCCACAGTCCACTGGGCGGGTGGGGGCTATATGAAGCTGCAAGGACACCGCCCATGGGTGGGGGAAGGGGCCATCGAACATGGCAGCTGGCTCTCAGATGCCGCTGAATGCCTTGGGAGAGCTGGAAACAAATGGGGCTGCACAGTGCAGCTGGCGTCTCTTCGAAGACCCTGTTAGCGGCTTGGGCAGGCTAGCTGCTTTGACCTGGAAGCGCTGAGATGCCTTCAGCGAGAGATTAGGCGTGTGGCTCCTTAATCGAAGGCTGGATCCCTCGCTTCCTACAGCAGATCAAGATGAATAGAGACAGTCCATAGTTCTAACACATTTATTGTCATTGTGGAGAGTGGCGTGGGTGAGACCATACTCTGTGACCTCCGGGAGGGGTGAGGTAGAAATATTAACTGGGAAGGGGCGTGGCTAAGCCTCTAGGTGTCTCATTAACATGGGGATGACTTGGGGCTGTGTGGCCACGCCTCTACCTGTGGCAGGGCTTGGGAGTGTGACCAGGCCTCTACCTGAGGAGGGATTGGGGGGCGTGGCCCTTTTTTACGTGACCAAATGTCACAGACCTATGGAGAGATACAGGCGAGTGTTAGAAGCTGTGTTCTAGGAGCAAACACCTGCTGTCCCTTATAGGCTGTCCTCCACTTGGTACAACCTTTGGGCTGTGGTTCAAACCTTAGCTCTGCCAGAAAACAGACTTTCTATCATGGCCCCGACAACCCACCTGCCTCTGTCTCCAGAGTGCTGGAATTAATGGAGTGTGCTATCATACCTGGCTCCAGTTTCTAAGCAAGAAAATTAAAGCATTAAAACAACTAATTGATTTAGTTTATAATTCTACTTTACAAAGTAGAAAATAGTTTGTAATTCTATTTTAAAGTTTTTGTCATTACCAATTCAGTAATGAATTACAGAAATTAGGGCTAATTCAAGCTTGCCAGAACTTTGGCTATCAAATGCAGAATGAGTTTTATTGCAATAATTGAATATATATACTGATGTAACTAATATGCTCTGTTAGGAAAGGAGGGGGGCCTTTGAAAAATACAGTTAAGAATTGTTTTTTAGCCGGGCAGTGATGGCACACGCCTTTAGTCCCAGCACTTGAGAGGTAGAGGCAGGTGGATTTCTGAGTTCGAGACCAGTCTGGTCTACAGAGTGAGTTTCAGGACAGCCAGGGCTACACAGAGAAACCCTATCTTGAAGAAAAAAAAAAAAAAGAATTGGCTTTTAGTCTGGGTGTGGTGGTACATACCCTTATCTCAGCAGTCAGGAGGTATGTGGATCTTTGAGTTCAAGCCCAGCCAGGTCTACAAATTGAGTCCAGGAGAGCCAGGGCTACACAGTTTGTGTGGGGGGTGGGGTGGGGGAGGAGGTTGTTCTAAACATAAGTTATTAGTACAAAATAATGTCTATATGCTAAATGTAATTTATCAGAGAAAAGTAGTTTTATGTCTTAAATGAAAGTTAGTCTATTTCTAATATTCGACAATTCCCTGTGCTTGTCTTGGTTTTGGAGACGATGCACTTTCCTTCTTATATCATGTTAAAGATTGTGTGTGCACACACTTGTCATCCTCTGTCACTCTCCACTTTGTTTTCTGAGGCACAGTCTCCCACTGAACCTGGAGCTCACTTTGTTGCTACACTAGCTGGCTAGCAAGCCCTGGGAATTCTCTAATCTCCATCTCTCCCCCTACTCAGGCCTTCATGTTTACATAATAAGTACTTTGTGGACTGAGCAATTTCCTTAGCCCCTGTGGTGGTTTGAATATGCTTGGCACTTTTAGGAGGTGTGGCCATGTTGGAGGAAGTGTGTCACTGGGGGGGGGTAGGCTTGGAGACCCTCCTCCTAGCGGCCTAAGGTTGCTCAGTTGGCTGTTCTTCTTTGCATGAAGATCTAGAACTCTTAGCTCCTCCAGCACCATGCCTGCCTCAAGGCTGCCATGCTCCCACCTTGATGATAATGACTGAACCTCTGAACCTGTAAGCCAGCCCCAATTAAATGTTGTCCTTGTAAAAGTAGCCTTAGTCATGGTGTCTGTTCACAGCCATGCAAACTCTTAAGACAGCCTCTATAATAATATGATACCTTAACATAGTAGTTTTTATCACGATTATTAGCCTTGAGCATATCTTCATTTACCATTTCTTTTTCTTGTGTGTGTGTGTGTGTGTGTGCGCGTTCGCGCGTGCTCACGTGCGCGTGCTGTTTCTTTGTGATGCTTTGACTGTTCTGGAACTAGCTCCATAGACCTTGAGGCTGGCCTTGAACTCACAGAAATCTGCCTGTCTCTGCCTCCTAAGTACTACAATAAAGATATGCACTACTACTGCCCAGCCCTTTTCTTTCTGTTGGTATGACTTTCTTGTGTATTCCATATGTTAGTCCTTTTTTGGCTGTTTCTGTTATAAATAGTTTCTCCCAGTTTGGGCTTATTGATAGTCTAGTTTGTTATTTCCTTTATTGTCGTAATTGTTGTGTGTGAGGAGTCAATTAAAAAATACTTGTTACACTAAAGTTATAAAGATACTTCTAATGGATACAGCAGTGCATGTACCCATTACTCAGGAGGCCGAGACAAGGATTGCGAGTTCAAGGGTAACCTTAGGTATATAAAGAGACCCTGTCTCAAAAAACAATTTTTTCATAACAAAAGAGCATTACTTACAGTCTAAATTTCATAGTATTTTAAGTGTCTTTTTTTAAAAAATAATGTAAGCTGTAGGAATAACATAAATAACTCCATTCAGATTTCTCATTTGTGCCATGCCGTGCTTGCTTTTTCGTTTCCAATTGTATTTGTATATGTTTATAGTTATATCTCTCTCTGGAAACCATTGGAGAGTAAGTTGCAAATGTGTTAGACTTTACTTCTAAATGCTCAATGAATGTTTACTAAGAACAAAGATGTTCTGTGTGTGTGTGTGTGTGTGTGTGTGTGTGTGTGTTTTGTGTTTTTCAGACAGGGTAGCCCAGGATGGCCTTGAGCTTGCCTAAGCTAGGTTTATAAGTTTGAGCCAATGGGCTTAGCAATCAGTATTCTTAAATAAAATTCAGTTTTTAAAATTAGAAAATTAATATCTGCACCACAGCATCTAACCAATAGAACTTTTGAAGTTTTGCCAATTACAAAAATAATATGTAGCCATTTTTTCTAAAAACTTGAAAATTATCAGGCTTATCCACTGAGCCATCTCTAGCTCAGCAATGAAAACTTTCAATGGCACTTAGTATATGTGTGTCTGTCTGTCTTTCTGTATGATCATATGCATGCATAAGTGCATATATTTACTTGCCTGTGGCAGCTATAGAATAAATTTAGGCATCATTCTGTAGACTCCATCTACCTCTCTCACTAGTGCGGAGCTTGTCAGTTAGGCTAGGCTGGCTGACTGATGAGCCTACATATCTACTTCTGTCTGCCTATGGAGGTTGAGTTTCTAAGCATGCACTGTCAGGCCTAGCTTAATGTGAGTTCTGGGGACCAAATGCTGGTCTTCTTGCTTGCATGGAAAGCACTTTACTGTGTCAGCCTTCTTACCTGCCATTAATGCCACTTTAAAAAGTTAACATTTTTAAAAACAAATTATTTATTTTGTAGCTATCTTCAGACACCCCAGAAGAGGGCATCAGATCCTATTACAGATGGTTGTGAGCCACCATATGGTTGCTGGGAATTGAACTTAGTACCTCTGGAAGAACAGCCAGTGCTCTTAGCTGCTGAGCCATCTCTCCAGCCCCCATGTATAATCTCTTAATAAGATGAAAATGTGTAGGCTGCTTTCAACAGAATACTCCACCTGGAGAAACAGATGGAAACAGCTCAGCCTTTGCTTGGTTGGATTTTTTACTAATCCCTGAAAACTGTGCCTTTCTCTTCATTTCTTGTGTGACTCCTGTTGAAAGGTCTACACTTAATTTGGAAGTATTCCACAGGGATCCCAGGATCACTTTTTTCCATTTCTAAGACTTTGTCTTTCTTTTCCCCTAACAGGATATTTTTTTCTCCCTTTCCCTTTAGCCCTGGTCATCTTACTGTTTTGTGCCCTTTTACTGAAGTTTTCATCTGTAGGCACTCAGTGGCTAATTCAGCATAATTATTAAGTCTATATGATGCTTATAATAATTCTAAGTTTGCCTTCTTGTTTCCAGTGTATCTTACAATTGGTCACCTCGCACTTGATACCTCCATTGGAACTACCTTCTGTTTTATTGACACTGTCACAAGACTTCCTATAGAAGATGCTGGCATTGCTTGGCTAGAATGCACAGAGCACTCACTGTGCTTTGCAGTCACATACTGTGTAGCTCAGACTTTCCCCTAACTTCCAGAGATAGCTTCTCTAATCCATCATGGCGAAGCCTCTAGGACTTCTCCATAGTCCACTTGCTGCGTTATATGACTAGAGGACCCTCAGCATGTGAATCTCTGTAATTCATTCTTAATGACAAATATTTCATCTCATATCTGTTTAAACAGAATCACACCATGTAGCTGAGGCTGGCCTTAAATTCATGATCTTCCTGTTTCAATTAATGGAATTAAAAGCATGTATCACATTGTCCAGCTTTATTACTTTTCATTGGCCCAGTACTCCTTCAACACAGTACAGTTTTTTTGTTTTGTTTTGTTTTGTTTTGTTTTTTCGAGACAGGGAACACAGTACAGTTTAACAAGCATTTGATGGCTTTTCATATAGGAAAGAAATGCTCTAGGTAAACACCAGAATCTTAGCCTAGTCCAGACTCCATTAACAGCTAAGCGTCATCCGTGAACCCAGTTGAAAGGTCTTAGCCTCTGGAAGTAGCAGGAGCTTTCTATACTTTTAGGATTACTGACTAAACAACTATATGATCCTATCTTCAGTTCCACTTAATAATATATTTTCACATAGGCATTTCATAGTGTTGTTAACATATATATAGCAGGCAATATCTTTATTGTAGCTTTTTCTTGACAGGTGCACCAGGTATAATGTCCTCTCCGTATGCAGGGGCTGCTGGATTTGCCCCAGCCATTGCATTTCCTCAAGCAGCAGGTGAGTCTTTTCAGGTTGAATTTGAAATGAATCTTTAAATGATATTTCTTTGTTTTCTAGGAGCTCACCAAATTTGGACAATTTAAAAATAAAGGCATTAGGTATAACAACCATAGAGTAACTTGAATGCACAACATCTTTATATTTACAAATTATTCTCTCTTGGTTTTCCGAGACAGGGTTTCTCTGTGTAGCCCTGGCTGTCCTGGAACTCACTCTGTAGACCAGGCTGGCCTCGAACTCAGAAATCCACCTGCCTCTGCCTCCCAAGTGCTGGGATTAAAGACATGAGCCACTATTGTCCGGCAATAATTCTCTTATTCCACTGTGTACTCCAGTAATACCACTGTGTGTTTTGAATCACTTAGTTAACTATAGGTTAACTACATTAAACTAGTAAACTATTAAACCTGTTTGAGGTTGTTAGATAAGGTATATGATCTTCTTGCTTCTTTCTTTGTTGATAAGTTTATTATGTATTGGACAAACCTGAGTTTTACTTATCTTTGTGTCTTCAACACATTTGAAAGAAACATAGCCAGTAAAAACATAAACATTGAACATCTTTGGAGAATGTTTTACCATTTGTGAGTTCTTAATAGTACTTAATAGACATAGTTCTTAATAGACATACATAGGGTATGTATGTCATTTATTTCAGGGGATGCATTTTTTTCCTGGGAATATTTATGGAATAATAATTATTATTCCTGGAATAATTAAGAAATAGGGACTAGCCCTGGCTGTCCTGGAAATCACTGTGTAGAGCTGGCTGTCCATGTGCTGGGATGCCACCACCACCACACAGCTTTATAATTTTTTTCCTCATATACTTTATGATTTTATCTCTGTAAAGAAAGCAGGTTTGTAATTAAGAAGTGGTATGCTATGAATCTGATCTTATATATTAACATTTCTGATTTTCAACTATTTGTGAACATAATAGCTGTATTTTAAATTTCAGAGTAGCTTCTTTCTAGCAATTTTTATATTTTAATGTTTTAATTCTGGAAATTTTAGTTTCTTTCTCTATTGGTCAGAATAGAATTAATTGAAAAGAAGATTGATTTTGAGAATAAAGTTTAGGTCCTAGTCGTTTGATGGTTTAATATATTGTAACACATCTTTTTGTGACCGTTCTGGTTATTTAAAAAAACAAACAAACATAAAAACCCCATAGAGTTTGCTTTTTGAATTTCTTAGAGTTTAATTTTTGTACATCTGGAAGTGAAAGATTTGTTTTCCTTTGTTTCATATATTTTGTTTAGACACACTGTAGTTACTTTAAAACACAATAATAAACATTAAGGGGGTGAGAAAAATCAATGAATGTTTAATTTGATAAGACTTGTAAGGCTAAGTGGAGCACATACTGAAGCTCTCCTTTTAGCTGATGTATAACCCACTGAAAGCATTAGCAAAATTGCAAGTTTAGATTAGAACGGCATGAGACGGAGATCGTATGAAGGAGAAAAGAATTAAGCTAGTTGTGGTAGTACACACTTTCGGTTGAAGCACTCGGGAGGCTGAGACAGCAGGATCTCTGAGTTGTAGACCAGAGATGTAAAGTTGAATCCTTACCAAATGGCATTCAATTGGAGAGTACCATCTGCACAGTCTTAAACCTCTTAAGATTGTCAAGCCAAACAGGATAAATTTCAATTGTACTTACTGTAAGTTAATTACACGGTGTAGAGTAGAGTAGTCGAGTATGAAAAGGAATGTTCAGCTGAAAGAGCAGTTGGAGCTGGGGTATAGGACAGCGACGGTGCTTGCCTAGTACCCAAGGGCCTGGCCTCATTCCCAGTATTGTAAGATAAAGGAAGAAAGAATTGCCTTCTTTTATAGAATCAGAGGTCTCTATACCCTTAAATACTTTTAAAGCAAAGGTATAAGTAGTGGGACTATTGAGACAATGTTGTTTCAAGTACAGTATCAGTATATCAGCGTTTTGAGTACTCTAGGGCATTAAAAGTCTGAAATTCTGTTACAAAATACCATACATTTATTTTAAAAAATTTTTCCCATGTAAGCTATTCTGTAGTACTGCCCAGCATACATATTTGATGCTTCTGTTGAAGGGCTATGCATGTGCATACCACCTTGATATTTTTGAATATGAAAGTTACATTCATTTGACTTAAAGGTGCTGGATAGTGGTTGTAGGCAATAGAGAAGCCTCGGTTTTTGTGGTGGGGAGTGGAGGTTGGAAGGTTAGAGAAGGCCTAGAACTCACAGAGATCCACCACTGCCCAGCTTCCTACCTGGTTGTTAAGACCAGTGAGTCCAGTTACTCTGCAGAGAACAGTATGAACGGTATTAATTATGGGTTCCGGTAGACTATGTGAAGCTGGCTTTGGGTACCTTTAAGATAATCTGGACACTTTTTATGTTTACTTCCTTGGCTTAGGTTCTGTCCTATCAAATGTTATTCTTCAGATGATTAGAATATAAGCAATACTGTTGATGTTTTTAAAAGGTCTGTCTGTCCCAGCTGTTCCTGGAGCACTTGGTCCTCTCACACTTACCTCCTCTGCTGTCAGTGGAAGGATGGCTATTCCTGGGGCAGGTGGTATCCCAGGGAATTCTGTTCTGCTGGTCACCAACCTCAATCCTGACGTAAGTCAGAAAATGTCTAAGTCTTTTAGGAAGTGGGATGGTGGGTTCTTATATCTAGTCTAGCTTTGTGTTATTATGCTTAAGTTTGTTTTAAGGAATTTAAATAAAAATTATCAACAGGATAGCATAAATAGGGCTGTAACAGAATAAACTGCCTTTATTATATTGTAAGTAGTTGTTTTTCAATTGTGCTATATTTAGTTATATTTTGTCTTATCCTTTTCAGTTTATCACACCACATGGGCTTTTTATTCTATTTGGTAAGTTTTTTTTATTGTTTTTAATATTATCTGTGGTTGTGAAATGAGCATATTTTATTCATTTAGGAATACTTTGTTTGCAGAGTGGAGACTGGGAAAGGGGGACAACATTTGAAATGTAAATAAATAAAATAACCAATTAATAAGAACAAAAAGAAATACTTGTTCATTACTTTCATATGCTTTGTAATAGGTTTGACACTGGAGCTAGAGCAAAGATTATAACCAGGGAAATAAAAATTATGAGTGGTAGTACAAAGCAGGGAGTGCTTACCTAGCTGACTGACTAGAAATGGTAATTAAATAGACTTGTTAAAGATGAGGAAGGGTCAGCCAAGTATAGTGGGTGCATGTCTTCACAAAGAGCAGTGAGAGGTTTCCTGGAGTATGGAAGGTAAAGGAAGCCCAGTTGAAAGTATAAAACAAACATGTTGAGCTGGGACTGACGGACTGATGATGAGTCATAAAGCACTTATAAAATATATGAAGACATTTAACTCACTCCCCACCCTCAAATAAATGGGAACTATATCATTTTAAGTAAGACTCTGAGGTATGGTTTTGGTTTTAGAGTACTGGGAATCAAACCCAGGACCTCTTCTGTGCAAGGACCACGCTACCAAATGTCACCCTCAGTTTTCTTTAGGCTAGTGAGACCCTGTTCTTAAAAGAGAAAGAAAACTTTCTGTCAGTCTTCCCTCTCAGTTAAAAGCATACTAATTAAGCATGTATTCCAGCTTCACAGGATCAATTATTTATACATCTGTCTTTTATTATACTCATATGTAGTATAAGCACACAGACAAAAATGGGAACAGTAAAATGAGCAGTACTTGAATTTAAAGAACATAATACAAAACTTCTCCATTAGAAATAGAAAGTTTAAATGGAAATGTTTCATTTTTTGCTGTACTTCATTAATTATTACACTAATATTTTCAGTTGAATCCAGTTCTTTTTGATGTACTTTACCTAGAAAACTTGTGTGTTTTAAAAACTGTTGTATTTAAATGTTTAACAAATAGGGCAGGTGCTTATTTCCAGATTCTTTAAGTGGTAATAGTTGGTTGTTTTTTCAGACCTAGAGATTGAACCTAGGACCTTGAGCTTATTAGGCAAGGCGTCTACCACTGAAATGGAGTCTCTTTGTTTAGCCCAAACTATCTTTCTACCTTGGCCTGCAAAGTAGCTAGGGTTCTGGCATGCTGCAGTGTACTGGGCTGCATGAGGCTGTGGAGATTTAGTTTTAGTTGTGGCTGTTCGAAATTGGAGATAGGATGCAATGGTTAAGAGTGGGTGCTATACCTGCTTGCCTATTGAATTCAGATACTTATTAAATTATTTTATATATATATATGATGTATGTATGAGTACACATGTGCCACTGCATACATATACATATGAATTAAAGAACAACACTAGAGTCAGTTCTTTCCTTCCACCTGTTTTGGTTTTTTGAGACAGAGTTTCTGTGTGGCCTTGGTTGTTTTGGAACTCACTCTGTAGACCAGGCTGGCTTCAAACTGAGAAATCTGCCTGCCTCTGCCTCCCAAACACTGGGATTAAAGGTGTGAACCACCATGCCTAACTCTATTTAGTTTTTAAAAACATGTCTACTTCAGCTTCTTGTCACTTTTGAGAAGGGTAGTGATTCAGAATGCTTGATTTTTTTTGTTTTGTTTTAAATTTTAAAATTCATCTCTAGGTTAAATGTTGTCTTTAGATGCTAGTAAAAGGCCAGAAATTCCTTTGCTTTGTGTACCTTGAGGTATTTGTAGCCAATCTCTTACTGAATTACAAGTGGAGTGATAATGCCTCTCTGCTTTTGTGACACCAGTGATAATCTCTGCTGTAGAAACTGCAGACTGTGATAGTATATGGGACGGGGATGGCGAAAAGGGGCTTTCTTAAATGGTAGGTCCTCCTGTCTTTAATTTTTATGGAGTAAAAGTTCATAAAATGTAATTTTTCATGTTTGTCTTTATTTTCTTTCCACACTGAAATTACTTTCCCTCTTGTGATAGATGACTGACTCTGGGAACCACTAATAATAAACAAACAAACAAATAAATAAATTGTTATGGTAAGATGAGCTAGAAGGTGTTAGGGTAGATCTTGAATCCATAGGATAGCTATGATAGGTATGAGCATCGAAATGGACAGTTGTGAGAGCTGAGAAGGCCAGAAATTCCAAAAGTGCTGGTAATCGGCTGAAAGATTTTAAGAAAGATGTCAGAAGTTGATGTCTGACAGGAGCGATTGTGTGCATACTGTGCATTTATCGTTAGCCATGGTTATCCAACGCTAGAAGTAGAAAGATGTGACAGGGATTGAATCCATTGGGAAATATACTGAATTTGATGAGTATATGTGAAGTCTAGGACAGATAGAGAGATAAAAGCTGTGAAACTTATTAAAGACAGTATATATAAAATTGCCATGGGATGGTATGTAGCAAGAAAAAGAAACCTGTAGGTCCAGGGATAAAATTACTCTACAGCCAGGCACTTAAATTCAGTGCTTTGTGTTTTGCTTTAATTAGGAGTGTATGGTGACGTACATCGGGTGAAGATTATGTTTAACAAGAAAGAAAATGCCTTGGTGCAGATGGCGGATGCGAATCAAGCCCAGCTAGGTACTGACAGTGGTGATGCCCACTTTGCATATCCCTTCCGAATGAGCATTGTAGAACTGGTACGGATGTAATTTTGTAGCAGCACTTCCTTATGGTGGTGTTTTCATTATCATTTGCACCTGCTTTATTTGAGGCTCTGAAGTTCATTATGTAAAACACATAACACATTGTCAGTGCTGACAGCTTGGACTCTAGGACTTTCTCCCATTTACTTTAAGCTTATAACATGGTTTTTATTTTTACTTGTTTGTATGGGTCTTCACTTTTTCCTTTAAAAGCTGAAAAATTATGTATGAGAGGAAATAAGTTCTTCTAAGTTAGATTTTCTAGAACTGTTGAATAATTTAAAAGTTTTGGCAAATTTCCTAATAATGGTATAAGAACATGTTCTTCCCAGCCATTAAAGTATAGCTACTCAGATGTCTTACAAAAATGCTTTGCTTAAGACGAACTCTATAGTCATATAACCATTCGTTGAGGGTTTGTTATGTTCCCTGCCTGTAGCTTCCTGGCACTCTGCTCAGAAGTTACTTAGTTTTTAGTTAGGTTAATTTTTAATTGCTTTTATTATAAAATGAAGTTATTTAATACATTTTCCTATCAGCTGTTGAAATGCTTTTGGTTTTATGTATATGGATATTTTGTCTGCATATTTGTCTGTGTACCACATGAATTCCTGATGCTTGCAGAAGCCAGAGAAGGAATTGAATCCCTTGAACTGGAGTTAAAAGACAGTTTGAAGTTGTCATGTATGTTCTGAGCATTGAACATGGGTTCTCTGGGAAAGCAGCCAGTGCTCTTAACCTATGAGCCATCTCTCCAGCCCCTGAGCTCTTGAATTTTAAACCTTCAAACTGATTACAATTTTAAATGACTAAAATTTTTAAAATGGTCACATATTTTTTGAGAATGTTAATCTTAATGCTCAAAGTTTTCCTATTTTCTTCCTGTCCAACAGCAATGAACCACCTAAGTGGTCAGAGGCTCTATGGAAAAGTACTTCGGGCTACACTGTCCAAACATCAAGCTGTTCAGCTCCCTAGAGAGGGACAGGAAGACCAAGGTCTGACTAAGGACTTCAGCAATAGTCCCCTGCATCGCTTTAAAAAGCCTGGCTCAAAGAATTTCCAAAATATCTTCCCTCCGTCAGCCACACTGCATCTTTCCAACATTCCGTATGTATCTAATAAGTTATTTAGGTGATTAATCTATGATATGTGTTTTACGAGAAGCAAAAGCCATAAAACTTTTATAAACTTAATAGTTATCTTGGTTGATAATTTCTTTTATGTACCGTCACGTTGCAAGGATTCTGTATTTCTAATCGTACCCTTAAAAGTGAAATTATCAGCATTTGAAAATTTCAAATAAGTAGTTTAATTATTTGCTTCTGTGTTTAAAGAGGGCATAAAAATAAGAGAATGCAGGTATTGCTCTGTAGACATTTGTTCGCTGCTTGGTAGAAGAAGTACAGCTCTCAGGCAGTACAGCAACGCCAGTTTGTCTAAACATCTGACTGAAGAATTCTGTGATGTGAGAATGTAACATGAGTAAGGTGTAAATGTGTAAATATACACAGTACCTTTGCTGCTTTGGAACTACATAGAAAACTGAACGCTTACAGCACAGATTGTATAGTCCACACAGCATGAGATATTTAGTCTCTGACCCTTCAAAGAAAATGTTTATTGTAATTCCTTAATACAAAAAAAAATTCTGTACTTTGTCTGTTTTAAACTTACTCATGAAAGGGGAAGCCTTGGGATAGTGCTAAAAGTTGTAGGAGTGTATTCGTGTATTTATGTGTGTACAGTTTAAAAACTAAGGGAATGGATGAGTAAAGCTTGGAACATAATTGTAAGAACATGAACTAACGAGTAAAGGAAAATAATTACTTCAGATAGTATTGACTGCTTCAGTTTTTCTGCTGGTGTACAGTCAGGCTTGATGGGAATCTTTCATCTAAATTAGGCAGTAAAATTAAACTTCATACCAATCGTACAAATGGAGGAGTCATTTTCAGAAACTCTTAAAGGAGTCACTTTAAGAAACATTCCCACTGGGCAGTGGTGGCACACGCCTTTAATCCCAGCACTTGGGAGGCAGAGGCAGGTGGATTTCTGAGTTCAAGGCCAGCCTGGTCTACCGAGTGAGTTCCAGGACAGCCAGGGCTACACAGAGAAACCCTGTCTCAAAAAAAAAAAAAAGAAACATTCCCAATGTACATGGATTTAAAAATATGTCAGGTCTCTGAACAGTGGTAGTGCACAAATTTAATCCCAGCACTCGAGAGGCAGGCCGATCCCTAAGTTCAAGGCCAGCCTGGTCTACAGAGTAGTTCCAGGAAAGCCAGGACTACACAGGGAAAACCTGTCTTGAAAACCAAAAAGTATCAGCCTCATTGCTGTGGACTGTCTAAATGGACCTGTTATTTTTAAGTGTATATTTGTGTATGTGTTTGGCTAGTAGGTTGGTGGGGTTTTTGGCTTGTCTTGTTTTGTTTTTCAATGTCTACACCCGGTTCTCATGTATGTGTGGCCAGCAAGTGCTCTACTGTTGAGCTAGACACCCAGCCTTTTTTTTATGTTGACGCTTCTGAAACTTGAGACCTTCCTATTTCATCTTCTTCTTGTCTAGCTGGGATTATTGGCTTTTACCATTATGTCCAATTTATTTGTTTCTTAAGTATAGCACGTTATGCAGGAGCTGGTCACCAATTATAATTACATAGGACATCAGAGATGAAGAAAGAAATACTAGTATTTCTGAACTGTTTCCTAGGTTGCTGGCTCTATGCCGGTGTTTGTTATACATGTGTCACTTCATTTTATCTCCACAGCAACCCCTTTTTAGAATGATTTGTTATTTTTATTTCATGTGCATTGGTGGTTTGTCTGCATGTTTGTCTGTGAAAGGGTGTTGGATTTCTTGAAATTTGAGTTACAGACGGTTGTGAGCTGGCAAATGGGTGCTGGGAATTGAACCTGAGTCCTCTGGAAGAGCAGTCAGTGCTCTTAGCTTCTGAGCCATCTTCCCAGTCCCTATAACAACCTTTTTTGTTTTGTTTTTTTTATCTAAACTCCATTTAACAAATACATACATTTTGACTGTTGCAAGTCTAAGGTGCAGTGCACATTCTCATTAAGTACATTCATAGATTTTGTAACTGTCCACTCCTGTCTGCATCACTATTCCATCGTCCAAGTTGAAAGTGTCCCGTTAAGCAATCACACTCCGTATTTCTGTGAGCTCTAGTCTGGTAACTAACTACCTTGACTTACCAGTTTATCTATGAATAGCCTTTGAGGCAGTCATTAGGTTCAGTTTATTGATGATACTCACACTCAGGAGGACAGTTCATTAAAAAGGATATACAGGTGAGAAAGGAATACGGTGTAAGCACAGCTGTTTCCTTGAGGAATCACTGATTGTTTTTTGTCATGTGACTCTGTAATAGACCAAACCATTTTAGTTATTATAACACTATATAACACTACTCCCAAACACAGCATAGTAGTAAATATTTATTATCTCATACTTTTAATCAGGAATGTACAGGTGGCTAAGTATGTTTCATAAGGCTGTGGTCAAAATGCCAGGCAAAGGAGCACCAGAGAATATAGCTTAGTGGTAGAGCTTGTACCTGGCTGTGGAAAGCCCTGGTTTCAGTTCTTTGCACATACTGTTCTAGGCTATAGCAGGTAAGCCAGAGCTGGGTGTGTAGCTTTGTTACTACTTGTTAGTTACTAATTCCAGTAGTGTGAGAATAATAACCATTTTGAAAAAATACCTACAGTTATTTTTAGTTTTGCCTTTATATACTTTCCACCATCTCCAGATGTGTGTGTATCAATCTTGACTGCTCTGTGATTCAGAAGACATTGTTGGGGATATAAAGTACTCTAGAGATTTGATGACAGTCAAAGCTCATCCTTGATTTGTTTTCAAGTGGGGCTAATGTAGTTGATACTTTGATATTTTCACAGTCCTTCTGTTACAATGGATGATCTGAAGACCCTGTTCACAGACGCTGGATGTTCAGTGAAGGCTTTTAAGTTCTTTCAGTAAGTCCTTGCTTTCAAAAAGTAATTTACATTTTATTTAACATAGATTGCTAGTTTTTAAAAAGTAGTTTAGCAAAGTCAAAAGAAGGGCAAGGTTTAAAAGCAGCATTAATTCTGAGTATTGTCTATTTACCGTTTTAGGAAAGACCGTAAGATGGCTCTCATTCAGCTGGGGTCTGTGGAAGAAGCGATCCAGGCCCTCATTGAGCTTCACAATCATGATCTCGGAGAAAACCACCACCTCAGAGTTTCCTTCTCAAAATCCACCATCTGATCTTTCTATGAATTTCCTCCTTACACTGGACCATGATTTCTGTAAAATCTTCAGGCACAGACTGAAGCAGCACAAGACCAGTTCTGCCTCTTTCACAAAAGTAACTCTTTGGGAGTTTGATACTCAAGTACATTCAAAACAAGAGATATTCCCTTTTTTCCCCTCATTTTCCCCAACAGTGTATGATCAAAAGTTTGCTTTGCCTTTGTATTGTGGTTTCTATGAAAATAACTTTCAGGAAAAAAAAATCAGGAAAATATTTTTTAAATAATTTAATTCCCTGAATTAGATTTCAAAAGGACAGAGTTTGTTTGTGTTTGGGCCCAGATCAGCCTTACGTGACATTTCTAAACGCCTTTGTACTTTGAGAAATTTAAACATACAGACTTTTACAATTTCTTGACATAATTTAAATCACTTACAACAAGTTTTTTTAACTTTATGATTTAGAAGTTTCCCTGTAGAAAATGACATTCATTCACTTATAAAAATTATGCCAGATATTTGCATCTATTGATAGTTATTATACATAACCACATGGAGTTATATTGGAAACAGGTTTGTAAACATGCATGGTTTCTTTCAGATTTCTTTTTTCTCCACTGTATTACACTCCTTTGAATAATGCATATCTTCTCTTTTTTTAAGACTATTTGGAAAAGCAAAGTGTTGCAATTGTCCCCAGGGTAATAGAAGTGAAATTCAGCCTGGATCTGTTTCAATATCAGCATAATTAGTCATTTTAGAAAAAAAAATCATGTTTTAAATTTCAAAATGACATTTGTCTAGTAATATATGATCTTGGGAAATTTTAAAAGAAAAATAATCCTACTTTTTTATAATTGTTTTCAGAAAAAAGGTTTACAGTCTTAAGGAAAAATATTCAGGTCTATCATATGGTTTGACAGATTTTTTAAAAGTTATTTTTGGTAAGGTCTTCTTTTAGAAAAAAATCTCAAGGGTTTTTTGTACCACTATAATCTCAAATACTCAGAATTACTGTGTATTTACTTAATTTCTTATTATGTGCCTTATTATGTGCTTAAGATATAATAGATTAGAAATTTATCTAAATATCTAGAAAGATAAGTTGTGGGCTTGGTGAGCATTCCTGTTATTTCTTCCCCTGTCTTGGATTTTAAGGATTTTGGTTGTTTTTGTTTTGTTTTTCATTTTTCATTGCAGTTTTAAGTGGTTTTCAGTAAGTAATAGTTTCTATTCAGTTTTGGTGCTTTGGGATAGTGGTGGGTTAGAGAAGGGGAGTGTTTGGGAATAAACAGCTCAGTGTGCACCTGTAGGCCTCTATAGCGAGACTGCTGGTTGCTGCCAGCCGTCAGTGAAGTCGGAGCTGGAGAACTGCAGCCTCAGTTTTGGGTCTGTCTGACCTTTACTGCCCATTAGAATTTGTCTCAGGATTACTTGATTCTTTCTCAGCACTCAAGTGAGAACTTGATTTTCCTTGTTAATGCGACTTCATTACCGACAGCCCACATGTTTGGAGTATGAGAAAGTGGGTTATTGTTTATATTCTGACCCTCTTACTTTTTTGATTGAATGTAAAAGTACATATTAATGTTCCTTCAATGATCATGTCATGTAAAATTATTTCTTTTTAATATGAAACTGCTTTTGTTAGTTATTTCTTTAATACTTGATTGGTTTTTAACATACAGAACTTGTCAGAGGAATCAATTTTGTCCACCCCTTCTCACTTTTAATAATCTCAGAGTGGATCATCTCATCTTTTTAAAACTATCTCAGTCTTTACTTTCAGCCATTAATTTGAACGTTTTTGGATTTTTTTGGTTTTTTTAAAGAAAGGAAGAAAATTTTTATAGAAGCTGAAAGAGATAATTATAGGTTTGTTAAAGTCAAATCAGAATTCCCTCAATACAAAGCAACTGTTGATAGGCTAGGCAGGGCAATGCTAGATTGGCACATTTTAGATGGGTTACCCTTCATGTTGGCTGAATAGTTAGGTGTGATAATTTCCTGTGGGTGTTTTCCCACTTATATTTGAGGTGTATTTTCACCTGAATACTGAATAAGGGAGGGAAAAAAATTAGGACTGTCTCGCCAAATTTGCTCTTTTTTTCCTCACACAGACATATTAATTTTCAGTGGCATTTTAAATTGGGTTGCTTCCTTTATTTTGAGTTGGGAACTACTATGTAATTTATTAATTCATGGCACTGATAACATCCAGCATAAGTGTAGCAAACGTTAATGAGAACAGGAGGAAATCATCCTGGTGGTGAATGTAATCCTCAAGTAGGGGTGGCCTTTAAATATAAGAGAGAACATTGAAATCCTCTTCAGGGATTTGTGTAGATATGTGTGCGTGTGTATGTGTGTGTATAAATAAGTGTGTATACATACATATACTCTTTTAATGTTATATATACATATGCACATTACGTACATTTTAATTTATTGACAAAATTAACAGTGATTTGGGAACGTAGGCTATGCTTGTTTTAAAAGAGCATGTTTGAAGCCATCAGATTGTGTCTAAAATTAGCTGTAGCATATGGATGCTGTCCATATTTGAGCTCTTTACTGTTTGAATTATAGAGGTCTACAGTATTTGTGTTGGCATAATTTTTAAATATCAGGGTGGTGGAAAAATTCGATCTGTGTATTTTTATTTTAGCATGCGCTTATTCTGTATCTTTTAAGCAATGATTTATTTGTGCTGTTGATGCCTTGCTGAGTTAATTTACTTTATTTTTCACTTTTCAAGGTATCCTAACTTTTACAAAGCATATATATTCAGGACTTAAGAAGATAGCAGTACACATTTAATAATAACTTATATATCAAGATGTTTTACTTTGGGATTTGGATGTGTTTTGTGACAGATGAGAATATACAAATCATGCATTCTCTTAATTGACAATTTGTTAGAATTTCAGGATTACCTGGTATCCCCATAGAATGTCAAGAGATCTTTGAGACTAAATACTAGAAGCAGCTCTTTGTAGCAGTGTTTGCACTGAATGTTTTAGAGTCACGGTTGCTGTCTTTTTGATTCCTTTGTCTGTCTACTGTGGTGATTAAGGGTCCTGTTGCGGTTTTGGAATTAGCCCTTATGACCCAGGCGTAGTAGCACACAGCTAGCTGACGCTCCTGAAGCACAGGAGGAAGCTGACGGTTGTGACTTTAAACCCAGCCTGGACTGCAGACCATGCTCCATGCTAGTCTTGGCTATTGCAGAAGGCCCTGTGCCCCCTTTCCCCAGTTAATCTGTTGTCAATTTTAAAGTCTTCATGTTAGCAGGCAGAGCATTTACTTGAATATACTATCATGCAGTTCCTCATCTAGTCCCGTAATGATCCTTTGTGCCTCTGAGAATCTACGTGTAAACCCCAAGCTTATCTCTTAGAAAAGCCAGTGTGTACTGCTATTTTTAGACCAAAAAGCATGACTATGATTGGAGCATTTTTCTCAGCCTTTCCTTTGTATTGATCTATTGTCAATGTGAATAAAACTGCCAGACTTAAAATACTCACTATTGTGCTAAAACAAACACAGTTTAGATTGTACATAACTTTGCAGTGTAACTCAACTGTCTCTTTAAGGATTGTGTTAGGTATAAGACTGTTTGCAGTCCTTTTTCAGAACAAATCCTAACAGGTACTTGTGAATTGTTTAAAAAATAGAAAATTACAGAAATCTTAATTTGGGGCGGGGACTTAAAGGGAGAAAAATAAAACAGGGCCAAAGTTTATGTGCCTTCTTCAGTAGTCTTAATTGACCTTTTCTTCCTAGTTGAGACTAAGGTAGCATTGGTATTTTGGTTTTCAGGAAATATCTACTATATAGGTTAAGAGACTATTGTCCCACAAACTGCTCATACAAGCAAAGAGTTATAACTGAATACAAGTCAGTTACACTTTTGCCTTCAGCACACAATGCAGAGCACTGTCCCGAGCCGAGAGCAGAGCTGCTCTCGGTCTTCATGGTAGCCACCTTAGCTTTTGCAGCTTGTCAGGGACCTTGGTGTCGATAGCAGTCATGACTGAAAGCTGCTTATGGC
Source organism: Uromys caudimaculatus (assembly GCA_028551405.1). NCBI lineage: Eukaryota > Metazoa > Chordata > Mammalia > Rodentia > Muridae > Uromys > Uromys caudimaculatus. Next base: position 60,026,302 of record CM052702.1, on the reverse strand, counting down.
AAACTTCTCTTCACACTGTCAGTAGAGTTTTACTGTGTTCTTTGTAGTTGTAAGAACAGGTATTTTAGGGAGGAGGGTTTGTTTTGCTATCATAAGACTATCATACTCTAGTCTTTTTTGTTCTTGGTTGTCTTTTGTTGTTTGTTTGTTTCCTTGCTACTCATTGTTACCCAGATCTTTAAAAACACATCCCATATCTAGGAAGTACTAATTACAAAGATTGCTGACCACACCAAGTTTTACATTGGAATTTCACCTCATTGCTCTGACCAAAGACTGCTTGTTCTGGTTTTAACTCATTGGTGAAGCATTTTCCCTGAGCTCTTTTCTGAAAGATCCCATTGCAGAGTGGCCTTGACTTTTCATTTCCTATTGGTGAATAGACTGCTTAGAGAAAATGGGTGTTTACTATGAACAGAGTGGGACAGCAAGGATGGATGGTTATTTTCAGTACTGTATTTCAGGGGGAAATAGCACAGGTAGAAGCCTCTAACATTGTCTAGTGTTTTACATGGTCTGTTCATAAAATTCCCTTTTTCTGTTTGTAAGAATGTTCATCTAACAGAAGAAAATGCTGTAAATATTTGTAACAACGTTTTTTTAAACCAGGCCAAAAAGGAAAAAAAAAAAGGTTTTCAGGAACAAGTTAACATATAAAGTCGTTTTATATAAAACAGCAATTGTCTTGTATATTTTGATAAGCAGCAGTACCAGATTTCATTTGTAATACAGTTTGTGGTATTGGAAGAAAAGGATTCTGTGATTGTCTAAGTGAATATGTTTTAAATGCAAAGAGGAGAAAATATTAAAAACCATATTTTCTAACTGTGTAGTGCATGGTTAATTCAAGCTTCTGTACACTACAATATTGATTCCGTTTCCCTTCGGTTTGTATATTTGATAACTGTTCCTTGGAATCTCAGTCTCTTTTCCTAACACGTATAGCATTGTAGCATGCCTTTTAATAAATGTCATGGCATCTGTACTCTCTTAAGATTTTTCTGTGTTCTTGTCTGTACTTTGGGTTCCCTTTGTCTTACCTGTAATCCCAATGATGTCATATTTCTTTGTTTTCCCCACGGCCATCCATCTCAAGTTGTTATACGGGATAGTAGATACTTTTAACAACTTTAAATGCTGGGATTTAAAGAAGAAAGCCAAACTCATCTATTCTTTGGGTATAATTCTCATTTTAATGAACAAAGCACTTCCCCTGTTTTTAAAACACACTGCTTTGTCAGACATCCTCCCGTGCACACACAAATCAATGTGCTTCAAGCCCCCCCCCCCCCCGCCTTTGTACACAGGGAGGCACGGAGTATATGACTTTCAGTGGGGTGGAGTCCTTTTGAGTTCAAGAAGGTTGACAGTTACTAGCTGGCTGTATATTGCTTCACTCCAGACAAACACTGGAGTTGAGGAGTCCTGAACAGTCATGTCTGTTTTACTTTTTTACTCAAAAATCTCTAGGAAGTGGGGATTTATCTTTAACACAATAGAAAATTTTATAACATTGCTCATCATTGTCAGCTCACCCATAGGATCTATTATTTACTTAAATGTTACTCAATAAGTATTTCAGCCAAAAAAGGGCAGAAGAAAAAGATAACCCTATAACCAAATGAAACTTTGATCAGTTTGATTAACTAAAATGTGTATACAGAAGAGGGCTTAGGGTTATTACCAGGAGCCATGCCAGTTTTTAACGTGACAGGACTAAGAGACCATACTTCAATTTTCAGTTGATTGCAGTTTTCCTTACCGTTACTGCCTGCTGCATGCAGGTGCTACGGTTTTAGATTTCCAAGCACTGTTAACAGCATAATCGTGAAGACCTGCTGTGCAAGGGGCATGGGGCGGGTGGGGCTTATGCTTTCTTTTAACCAGCAAGTCCAACTTAAAAGACACTGGGTGTCTTTAAAAGACAACAGGGTGCTGGGAGCATTTTGCCAAAGACCAAAAAATTTAAACACTGTATAGTTTGGCAAACCCAGCCCTTTAAAAAGTTCAGTCCTTGCAGTTTGTAGGGTCTAAAATTTCAAGTTGTTTTTCAACTTCCAGTGAGAATTTGATACCATTTCTCTGCAGTTTTTCTTCTGGTACTACCTTTCTTGCTGTGTAGATCTTGTAGTCTTTGTGTGCCTTCCTGTGGTCTTCTCTTCCTTTGTGTCTGTCCTAATCTTACAGGGCAAGCAAGCTTGATGTAGTGACACATGCCTGTAGTCCCAGCACTGTGCAGGAATAGAGACGGAAGGGTACCACTTGGGTTCTACGCAGAGATGCTGATTCAAAACAGCAGAACAGACATAATTAAGCCCACCCACACCATCTCACCTTGCTTTTCCACATACAGGCCTTGGCTCTAAATACAGTGTGAGATGTGGGGAGTTAAACTTCAGTGTGAGTGGCAATGGGGGTCCACAGTTCAGCCCACAGCACTGTAGGATAGGAATTACTCTGCACTGCATACTGCTTATGCCAACAGTTGAGTTGCATGCTGGAGAAGTAGACGTTAGAAGACACGTGACTTTGGGAGAACGCATTATAGTGGCCATAAAGACCATCTGCTTTCAAATCATACCTTTGAATTTCTGCCTTTAAAGTTCCAAAGCTGGATGGTGTGGTTGCTGTTCTGCCAAAATACATACTGCTGAAGCTGCCATACAGCTAGTCATGTGACTACACAATTTGTAATAATAATGTACTTCTACTCTAGACATAAGCCATTTGAAAACGTTTGTTGTTCAGACAGGTATTATTTGAAGAACAAATAATAGAATAAGAGGACACAAGCCGTGTGTGTGTGTGTGTGTGTGTGTGTGTGTGTGTGTTTTGGGACAGGGTTTCTCTAGCCCTGGCTGACCTGGAACTCACTCACTCTGTAGACCAGGCCAGCTTCAAATTTAAGAGATCTGCTTGCCTATGCCTCCTGAGTGCTGGGATTAAAGGTGTGTGCCACCATTGATCACCCAACCTGAACATGTTTTCTGAAACAAGGTCTCATGGCCCAGGCTAGTTTCTAACTATTTAGTGCTGGGATTGAAGGCATGCACCACCACTTCCTGGCTTCTGGGTCTAGTTGTTGATCCCCAATGTGTTGATTGATAATTAGATGGTGCTACTCAGTAAGATTGATGGTTAAAAGGATTAAAGCTGTCGTGTGTCTGTTTTAGAGCTTTTTTTTTTTTTAGGACATTCCTACGTCATGACTTTTTGTCTATTGTCTTGAAATTAATGGGAATTTGTCTTTTTGAATTTCTAATATAATAATTAGATTTAAATGATAAAATTAATGGTTTCATGATAGATAGTTAACTCCATTTCTGAACCATTGAGTTTCAGCATAGAATTCACAACTATTCTAAAGAAATAGGAAAAGAATGACTGAAATTCTGTGAAGTGGTGGTAATAGTTCTTTTGGAAGAAATTGCCCTCTGTTAAGTCAGCACCTGTATCTTTGTTCTTTACCTAAAATCCTGGAATTTGCAGAGTTCTTGATCTTGGGAGGATACAAATGCCAAGTTGTAATCTGCTTATAGAGATTGTCCTTAACCAAAAGGAAGCTGCTGTCAAGTATCTACATGTTAGCAACTGTACACTTTAGAATAAAGTGAAGATAAAGGGAGAATAGAATAGTTTAAAATGGGGCTGTACGGAGATACAAATGATCACTACATACTACATAGAAGAGTCTCACAGTTGGTGTGCCAATCAAAAGAAGCAGTACAGAACTTACGAGGATGTGTTTGCATCAGGTTCAGAAATAGGACCTTGGAGTTAGCTTGGCAGAGGAAGTGGTTGAAGTGACGAGGGTTTCTGGTGTCTGATTAACAGTTTGTATCTCACATCTGTACCAGTTGCTCAGAAGTATTGACTCTCTGATAATCTTTGTATAATAGGACTTGTGTTTCGGCGTTATACTTTAATGAGGTTTTAAGAAATTATTATATCAAGCCAAAGACTATATAATCCAGTCTGTGTTGCTTAAATCAGAAGAGTACCCTGTCCATTGAAGCTGTCTTAGGAAGAACTCAGATGCCATGGACTAGGTTTACTGTGAAATTCTAACCATATGTGTGTATGTAAAGTTTCACTTATAAAAAACTTTGTTTCGGGCTGGAGAGATGGCTCAGTGGTTAAGAGCATTGACTGCTCTTCCGAAGGTCCTGAGTTCAAATCCCAGCAACCACATAGTGACTCACAACCATCTGTAATGAGATCTGATGCCCTCTTCTGGGGTGTCTGAAGACAGCTCCAGCGAGCAAGGCTGGAGCAAGCTGGGGCCGGAGAGAGAAGAAAAAGTGTCCAAACACAGCTACAGTGTACTTACATATAATAAATAAGCCTTTAAAAAAAAAAAAGACCTTGTTTCAAGTAAAATTAATCTGAATGGTTTTATACCCAGCTAGATTCAGAAATGTTACATTTCAATACATATTAGCTTTGTATTTGCAACTCTTAAGCCTGATCTGGTGGGTTGTTCTCAAAGCAAATGTATTTCTATCTAGAGGAACTAGGCAGACTACCTAATTCTAGCATCCCAAGAAACTGTAGTAAGAAGCTTAATTAAACTTGTCACTAATATTCTTAAACACATATACATATAATATGATAAAACCCCGTGTACCCAGGATCTAACTTCAGTTACTTAGCTGTGCTTGTAATCAAATATTGGGCCTTATGCATCCCAGGCAAGTATTCTATTGCTGAACTATATCGCCAGCTTTCTTTTTTTCTGTTTGTTTTGATATGCCGAGGTTTGAGCCAATGCCAACATGTTTACTAGGCAAGTTCTTGACTGTGAAATACGTAACTCAGTCTCTACTCTCTGACCAAGCAGTCACTGCTGGCCAGTGTGCTTTCATTTCTCTCCTTTTTACCCACCTCCAGGGTGATTTTTAAACCATTCAGTCCATATTAAAGTGTGGTTGTCAATACCACAGCTTTTCTTTCCATTATTTGTGTTTTGTTTGTTGTACTGAGCTCTTGTAGAAAGCTTTCACTGTCTAGATTTTGCTGATTGGGTTTCCCAGTGATACTAATTCCAGTATCTTCTGAAAATTAGTTTCTTTCCTTCCCTGCTTCTTCCTTTTTTGTCTGGCAAGAATACTTCATGGATGACAGTGTATACTGTCTTGTGACAGCAGTAACTGTTGATAATCATATCCTAGCTTCATTAATTTTTAGGGACTACAAATTGGTAAAACTGTGGTGTTGAGGATTAACCCCATGCGTGATCTTGCACAATCTAGGTAAGTGCTCTCCTACTGCATTACGTCTCCAGCCCACATAGCTCCAATTCTGTTGCTTGCTTGCATGTATTAGTTGAATTGATTCTGTATAAGAGAATTGTCTCGCCGGGCAGTGGTGGCGCATGCCTTTAATCCCAGCACTCGGGAGGCAGAGGCAGGTGGATTTCTGAGTTCGAGGCCAGCCTGATCTACAAAGTGAGTTCCAGGACAGCCAGGGCTACACAGAGAAACCCCATTTCGAAAAACCAAAAAAAAAAAAAAAGAATTGTCTCACTGCCATGTATTTGGTATTCTGAGACACAGTTCTAGTAACAAATTCCTGGAGGGTTTTTTCCCCTTTTTTGTAAATTATTTTGGATCCTCCAAATGCCCTTTTTAAAAACAAAACAACCAAAAAACCCAAACTGTGTTCCTTTGAAAATGTTTCAATATTTGTGATAACGAAGAATTGCATAATGAAGCCTTGTTTCTCTCACTCATCTAAAGCAATTCATGACCGTTGTTTTATATACCCGACATTCCTCCCCTTACTAGGAGGAGCAGGGCCTCTTGCAGAAGACCTGTACGTGGTGGATATCTGTTGATACACAGTTACTTGCCATGTGCTTTGAGTGTTAGTGCTTCTGGTCACATCCTCCCTTCTTTTTCTTGGCAGCCGCCAGTCACTACCTCTGAAGTCAGAGAAGCCATAGGCTTTTCTGAATAATAAGACTTGAGTGACCCCGTTAAGTTGGGCTCAGTTGTGAAAGGCAGCCAGCTGAATGGACACTCAGAGAAGGAAACAGATTGTATCTCAGCCTACCATGATACCTCCTCTTTGGGGAGTTTGATAAACAAGAAAGCAGAAGCATTTTTTAAGAGTGTACAGACCCCCAGATCCATGTCCTCACTACAACTATTGGGTCTAACCTCTGTATTTTTCTTACATGATGTTTCCCAGAGACGTCCCAGGTTTTCCAGACTTGGACAGTCCCAAGGATGTCAGAGTATTCTGTATATTGTTTTTTAAGGCTGTCATAACAACATCACAAACTTAGATGGTTCAGATAATAGTTGACTGGGATGTAGTCATGGCCCTGGGTTCTCTCCTTAGCAAAAACAAGATGAAGAAGTTCATATCCTATGTTCTTGAGACTGCAAATCTGAGATCAAGGTGCCAGTGGGTTTAATTTCTTCTGAGATCTTTTCCATTTACTTTTGAGAGGCAAAACCAAAGGGATGGATAATGGAGTGAGGATTTGGGAAAATTGGTCCACACACAATCATGGATGTCTGTGCTCCCTGCTCAGTGCTCAGGCTTTGTTGAAGCCCGAGGCCTCAAAAATAGGCATGTATTAAATTCCTTGCCAAACAGAAACACTTCTACAAGACTTCTGGAAATGGTTTTAAGGGCAATCTGTAAACCAACATTTTCCCCAGAATATCTACAAAATGTAAGAAAGGTCGGGGTCTGCACCAGGATAGCTCTTCTCTCTGCCGTCACAGCCCTCAGTGCTTCATCTCTGTGGCTGAGGTTAAATCCCAGCATGGTGGAGGTAGGAGCATTGTTTGGCTTAGATCCTCCTCATGAAATGGAGCTATTTATTGGGGTATAGTTTCTCTGGGGTCCAGGTCACTTCCATGTCAGCTTATGCTGTGGTTTTGTTAATAAAGGCAACTCCCTCCAGACCCCAGCTGCTCCCACTACAGACTCCTAGACATGTTGAGCCAGTCTGCTCTAAATAGTTTCCTTCCCTTCCCCAACTTCCCCCTCTTCCGTCCCTTCTCTCTTCTCCTCCCTCTTTTTTCTTTTGTTTAAATTTTTATATTGGCTTCATCCTTGGATTTCAGTTTTAGCAAGAATCCTCAATTAGAATTTCATATTCCTAGAAATGCTCTCCATATTTGGTTCAAGTCCCCATTTCCCACTGTTGGTATGGCCTGATCTCAGCAAGAATTCCTTTCCCTTGATGTGTCCTCTTCGTAATTGTCCTTGGTTCAACCTCCCCATGCCTTGATGGCAGCTTATGTGTGGCCATTACTGTTCCTGTATCAAGAGTTTGCTTTGAGCCCTGCTGATTTGTGTCTTGAATGATTCCGATCCGAATAGTTCTAAACAAAGTTCTCTTAGTGCATTTGGGAATAACTTTCCCACCAACCAGGGGCTCAGACGGTCACTCAGAGAAGCACACTAGTGTCCCAACTCCAACGGGACGCTCAGAGATGATGCTTCAGGAAAAACAACAAAAACTAAACAAAAAGCCAGACCATAAAACCATTCCTAGTCTGTAAGAAGGATCTGCCTTCTGGGCTGCAGACACCTCTCCGGTAAAGAGCACTTGTCTAATTTTCTTTCTTTCTTTTTTTTTTTTTTTGTCTTTTTTTTTTTTTTTTTATTTACATTTCCGATGATTCCCCTTTTCTTTGGAAACCCC
>CM052702.1:59974679-60018136 GCA_028551405.1 Uromys caudimaculatus | reverse complement strand
GGGGGTTTCCAAAGAGGAGACCTGGAAAGGGGGAAACATTGGAAATGTAAATAAAGTATCAAAAAATAAAAATAAAAAAAAGAAAAAAATGAAAAAAAGAAAAGAAAAGCACAAGAGAAAAACAAACAAACAAACAAAAAACAAAACCAACCAACCAATCAAACAAAATGTTCCATGACTTATTTGCCCTTTAAAAAAATCAGTGAGAGGGTTAAAGTGACTGCTCAGTGGTTAAGAGCACTTGCTGCTTTTATAGCAGACCCACATGACAGCCCATAACCACCCATGACCCCAGTCCCAAGGCATCTGATGCCCTCTTCTTACCTCCATGGGCAACAGACACACATGTGGTGCACATATATTCAGGCAAGGAAAAGCACTTATACACATAAAATAAAAAATAAAATAAACTATTAAAATAAAATGATGAATCAAAAAGTTCTATTTTATACATTAATAATTTGTTTTTTAAAATGCTTTTAATAGACAGGGTCCTCTAAAAAACAGAATTCGGAGTAGAAGTCCTACGCCAGGTGTTAGAAACCAGGTGCTCCCTGGCCAGCCTCAACACCACAGCTATACCTTTGGCCAGCCTCCAAAAGTGACGATGTGTTTACCCTTTTAAAAGGCCCTGCATTGCAGCCTGCTCTTTCCATGTCTGTCTCTCTGTCTCTGCCTTTCCCTCTCTATCTCTGTCCATCTCTCTCATTGGGTCCAAGGAGGTCTTTGCTCCCCCTGCCCCAATAAATCTCTTGTGTGAGATCTGTTATGTGGTCTGATTTCTGTGGTGTTCCTTGGCCCTACTCCACCAACATGTCCTTCTTTCTGCCAAAAACCCTAACACCAGGTTTGGAGACATTCCCTGGGACAAGTTCTTTGTGAGGGTTGGGGCTCATGACTGGGTAGAAACAGCTTCCTCCCTTTAGGTCACCCCTGTCATTCTCTCCCAATCTAGACTCAAAAGCCTAAAATACCCCCCAGGAAGCATGCTTTCCCACCAAAGCATCCCCCAACCCTTGCTTCTTCTGTATTCCTGACTTTCTTCTTCAGATTCCACAACAAATCTTCATCTCTTAACAGTTTTTTTGTTTCTTCTTCTAATTCTCCTCCTTCTCCTTCTTCTTCTCCTTCTCCTCCTTCTCTCCTCCTCCTTCTCCTCCTTCTCCTTCTCCTTCTCCTCCTCCTCCTCCTCTTCCTCCTCCTCCTCCTCCTCCTCCTCCTCCTCCTCCTCCTCCTCCTCCTCCTCCTCCTCCTTCTTCTTCTTCTGACAGAGTCCCCATATTTATTCAAAGCAGACCTTAAACTAGGGCATCTACTGCTTCTGCCTTTTAAATACTGGGGTGACAAGCCTGTACCACCACTCCCAGGGGCAGGAGGAAATTTCTTTGCATATAATTACTCACAGAAGGCCTTTCCTCTGCTATTTTGTGATTTGGAGGGAGGGAGGGTCCCATTTTACTTGAAAATCTACCCATCTGTTAGGATCTATCTTGAAGGTGTCTTAGATCGTGACATCTTCCTGAGCTTGATGACCCCAGGTTTTTTCTTTTACTGATGATCCTTAGACCTTTGTTTTAGTTGGACAGGAATGCTTCTAAAAACCTGGGGGAGGTTTTAACCTCAGTGGATAAAGCACTTGCCACATGTATGTGAGGACCAGAGTTCAGATCCCCGGAACCCATGTCAAGACTTGGTGTGCACGGCAGTGCATCTGTTTTCCTCACTTGGGAGGTATTTACAGGGAACTGCCAAGTTCTCCACTCATTGAGAAAGCCTGCTGCAGTATCTAAGATGAGGAGGGATTAAAGGGGGCACCTGACATCAGCACATGAGCACACAGACCTATGTGCACATGCACCCCAACATGGCTGAATATGAATGCACAGTCACACCATCCCTCACTCATATGTGGTCTTTCTTATCTCTTTGCAGAAGCTATGAGGCAGGTATGTGGGTTCACTAAAGCCAGGCATACCCTTGCCCAATTACCACACCTGTGACCCCACTTATCAGCTTGTCATGACATTAAAACACCATTCCTGGACTAGAGAGATGGCTCTGTAGTTAAGAGCACTGGCTGCTCTCCCGGAAGGCCTGAGTTCAATTCCCACCACCCACAGGGCAGCCCACAACTATCTGTAATTCCAGTTCCAGGTGATTCAATCCTCTCACACAGACATACATGCAGGCAAAACACCAATGCACATAAAATAAAAATAAATCATTAAAAAAGCCATCATTCCTAAGTGAGGGCAGAGTCTGTCTCTCAAGAGTCATTCAGGATGTGCCCTGGTACAATTATGCTAAAAGAAAAAAGAAGGTGATTGATTGAGTCTCACAATATAAAATATAAAGGGAATTAAAGTTCTGTGTTTGAGATATAAAAATAAACAAGTAGCCAGGTGTGGTAGCTCATGTCTGTGATCTCAGTACAGGTGGCAGAGGTAGGAGGATTGTTGCAATTTTGAAGCTCTCATGGTCTACACAGAGAGTTCCAGGGATACTTAATGAAAGCCTGTCTCAAACAAAACAAACAAACAAACAACAACAACAACAACAAAAAACAAACAGCATTTTGCTGGGTTTTAAGTGTCAGTATTTGTGGGAAAAGAGCCACTTGATTCTACTCTGGTCAGACAACCCCTATTATATTCAGTTTTAGCATAAAATAACTTTATATATACGAAGTTACAGGGAGCCCACCAGAGATGACCACTCAGACAGTTATAGCCAATTGAAAGTCTTTATTCAGCCTGCTGGGACTGCACTTAGGTATTTAGGATCCATAAGGCAAAAACCACATCCTGGTATCTTTCTCAGCAGCTGCATGGGGGAAAGTTTGCACAAGCAATCAGTTTAACAGAAGCTGAGATAAGTTGTGTGGCATCTTGACCTTGGGTTCCTAGAATAGAGTTGAATAATTTTCTACAGACTTTTCCTTCAAGGAGAGCAAATTCTAGGTAAACCTGAAATGGCCTCAGAGATAATACAAGATGGAGGAAGCCCTGCACTGTCTTGCCCTTTCACACATATAATTAAAACAACAACAACAACAACAACAACAACAACAACAACAACAACAACACTGAAACAGGAGTTAACCAGAGTGATGAGAGACCCAAAGCCATGTTAGAATCCCAATGGAGAAAGATTTGAAAATTCCTAGCCCATTTATCACACCTGAAAGCACGTGTGAGCTAAAGCAGGAAGGGCAGGATTTGAGCAACTGGGAAACTGAGCTCAATGCTGCCTGCAGACTTACTGCCCAGCATCCCTGCACCCTTCTGAGAAGACAGGAGCTAGCACCTGCAGCAGAAACCACTTCTTCCTCTTGCAGTCCTGGAGGTTAGAGCAGGCTGACCCCATAGTCAGGCTCGGCCCTGGTTCAGGTTAGCTAATAATTGGTCTTAGAATCCATTACAGTGGTTTGACTGGTTTAGTTGTGAGCACCAGCTCCAGGGACAGTAGGCTCTGGACTTGCTCCCTTTCTGTCTGCTGGATTATAAACTGAGAAGACAGAAGAACTGTGGCTGCTGCCATCCTACTTGAGAATAGGACCAGAGATGCTGAGAAGACAAGCTGGACTCTGGTGACAGTATGTGAGTCACTGACAAGTCACACCTGAAGTCACTGAAATTTGGGAGCAATGAGCCAAGTTACAGCTTGCCCTTCCTCGCTCCCTTCCCCGTCTCTGCCTGCCTGTCTTCCTTCCTTCCTTTCTCTTTTGAGACAGGAATGACCTGAACCCCCGGTTTTCCTGCTCCTGCCTCCTGAGCTCTGGGATTACAGCCATCCACCACATGGCTTGGGCAGTGCTGAGGGTCCAGAGCAAGGGTTTTGCATACTAGGCAAGAACTCTATTAACTGAGCTGCATTCCCAGCCTGATTTTTTAATGTTATTTGAACATAAAGTCTCCTAAGCAAGCCACAGTAATGCTATGACAAAGAAGAACCCAGAACAGATGGGTTTAGAGAGAGACAAAGAGAGCTACTGAGCAGCTGGAACGTTGATAATAAGGGGGAACCAGCCTGTTTGGACAGGTGCAGTCTGCTTCATTTAAACGTGTGGCAACATGTGTTTTATGTGAAGATCTAAGGTTTAGAACTTCTCCTCCTGATATTGTGTCTGATACTAGCAAATTGTATTTATGAAGTAGTTGCCATGATGCAAAAGCGTAATTTGATTAGAAAATTACCCATGAGCACTTAGCATTCATCCCACAAACCTGCCAGAGAAAAGCAAAGCATTAGAAATCTTTTGAACTGGCTAATGTGTGCTTCTTTTTCCATCATTCAGTTTGGTACCACGTCAATATGTCTCATCCTTTTTAAAACACCCGTGTGAGCAAGTCAGAACAATGGAGGGCCCAACGGAGTTTCGGAGACAGCCCTGGGGGCTAGGTCATCCTAGAAACACTGATCTTTGAAGGAACAGGAAATGAGACGTGTAAAGGGGTGACTCACCGCATCTTCTCCACATGGCTTGGCTCCATGAATGTTTAGCTGAGCAGCATATTAAAGTCTTCACCCAAGACTACTGACTAGTTCTAAGGAATTTTACCAGGCACCATGATACTTGTCTAATATGTTGGGGTTAACTATATTGCTCCCCAGGGAGGTGATGGAAACTTGGGGAGATGGGGCCTAGCTGGTGGAAGTGGGCTCCTGGAGGTCTGCCTTTGAAGGTTGCAACTATGTCTCTCTTATAGTCTCCGCTCTGTGTTTTCCACGAGATAAAGGCTGTTGCTGCCATGATATTGTGCCTGAGGTCATGGGACCAAGCAACTTCAGAGTAGACTTGAAGTTGTGAGAAAAACAAATACTGGTATTAAGTTACTCTGTCAAGCATTTGGTCACAGGTTGGCAAAGGTAACTGGCATCGTGACACATTTCCACGCCCTTATGCAGTCTATAGTCTAATGAGAGAGACACACATAAGTGCCAACCATGAGTGTTGGAGGCTTTGGAAGAGAAATGCAGAAGGAAAACTGAGCAAATTACAGAGAAGCTAGTGTGGTATAGGAAGGCATAGAAGGCTTTAGTGGAAAATGCTATGAATCGTATTTACCAGTTGGTATACCCTCGTTTCCAGAAGTCCCCTACCAATCCACAGTGATAAATCATCAGCAAACGTTTGGGACCAGGAGACCATTTGTCTTTTAGCCAAGTTATCAAGCTGACCACTCAAGACTGGACCTAGACTGGGAAGGTCAATAACACATTAGTCATTAACTCCAAGCCACCAACAATGCATTAAGGAAAGAAATAGAAGCATCCTGCTGGACTCATATAACTAAGAGCACATCCAGATTTGAACTCTCTGCTTCAGGCTCCCTGAGTCTTCCATCCTCTGTCTGTGTGTTGTATGATCTGAATCTGCCTGCCTGAAGGCAGTTTTATGAATCTGTTTGTCCCTGTGTCTGTGGGTGTGTATCCTTGTGTGTCTGTCTCTTGTTGGAGCTGTATATATCTGTGTGTGGGTGGTGTCTGTCTCTCACAAAGGGCTTCACTTTATATTGATTGATCAACATAGAAAGCATCTCACTGGAAAGGAACAGAACAGTTTACAGATCTTTAACAGAGTTTACAAGGGTTTAAATCACCGGCTCCAATTGATCCCAACTGACGCAGACAATAATCATTGTTAGCCAGTTTTCCATAAAGTTACTTTCAACCTTTATGATAAATTTTAGCAAATTGCTTTCAACTTCCGTGTTTGCTGCTTTCAGCAAACGATACACATGCATTATCTGTGTCAGGGGCATGGAAGAGTGTATAACCTGAGACACCATTCTGCATTAGCTTAGGTTGTAAAAGTTGATGGCACAGGAAATCCAAGGTTAGTAAGATTGGTTATGGCATTGTTCTCGTAAAGGCAAGTGAACAGTTTGAGTACATAGCAGGGTAGTAGTCAAGTTTTAAGTGACTCCCAGGTGTATTATTAACTCTGGCTGTGAGATTCAGCAAAAGTTTCGGTTTCTTAGAACGCAAGGGAGATTTCAGAATATTGCATCATCCCAGGTCAAGACAGACCAGTCACTTCCACACAGCAGGGCTTGTGCTAAGGAATCTCATGGGCTGCTGGTACCTGTGGTGGTTTGAATAGGTGTGGGCCCCAGATTCATGTGTTTGAATGCTTGGCCATAAAATTGGCACTAAGAGGAGGTGTGGCCTTGTTGGACAAAGTATGTCACTGTAAAGGCAGGCTTTGAGGTCATATATGTTCAAGCTACGCCCAGTGTGACAGACATAGTCTCCCTTCTGCTACCTGTGGATCAAAATATAGAACTGTCAGTTCCTTCTTCAGCACCATATTGGCCTGCAGGCTGCCATGCTTCCTGCCATGACAGCAATGGACCAAACCTCTGAGCTATAAGCCAGCCCCAGTTTAATGTTTTCTTTATAAAAGTTGTCTTGATCATAGTATCTCTTCAGAACAATGAAACCCTAACTAAAACACCTTGAGACAACCTCCACAGGCCTTGCAACCTCCTTCCAAAGAAGGAAAAAATAAAAATAAAAACAAAACAAAAGAACAACAATAAAAACAAACAATAGCAAATAGCACACAGTCTCATCGTGGAATCTGCAGTATGTTAGCCATAGTCACATTTACTTGCAAATGCTCACTGTGATGAGTTATTGGTCGGGCTCAAAACTCTGGATTCTGCTACACTATCCAGTACTGGATCCTCGTCTGGATCCAGTTGTTGCCCTGTGTCATGGAGATCCTGCAGTTTTGGATCTGTAGGCTCTGTAGAACATGCTCCTTCATGTTCTCTAGCAGTTCATAGGTGGGCTAGGCATTGGGATGGGCCAACTCAAAGCCCTGGATCTGGGCCTGGGTGGTAGCTGAGTTGGTCAGCCTGCCAGATCTCTCCTGTTCCCACACCACTAGCATTCACCCAATCCCTCAACCAGCTGGGGGCAGGGCCAGCATTCCCATTCTCCAGACTTTGAGGCCCACTCACCCTTGCCCATACCACCGGGGCCAGCTCTACCCAGGTGAGGTACAGAGCCCTGAGTGCTGCAGCCAGTAAGGGGTGGGGCCAGCTCTCCCTCTCTGGCAAGTAAAAGGGTCCCAATTGTACTAGCCTAAGCAAAAATTTTTAATTCATCTTATGAAAAGAGTTTCTCATGGAACACTAGCAAAGAAATATAAGACTTGGGGACAGATTGTAATGTAAGGGATTGGGACCCGTTGGGGAATGTCTCCTGTCCCTTTCTCTGTGTGCTTTATCACCCTTACAGCTCAGTTTCCCCTACTAAAACTGGCTAAAAAGGTTGAGTACTGTCTTATTTAGGGTTTCTATTGCTTTGAAGAGACTGTGACCATGGCTTATAGCTCAGAGGTTCAGGTCATTATTATCATCATGGCTGGAAGCATGGCAGTGTGCAGGCAGACATGGTGCTACAGAAGGAGCTGAGAGTTCTACATCTTGAACCAAAGGCATCCAGAAGGATACTGTGTTCCTCAGACAGCTAGGGGAAATCTCTGATTCCATACTGGGCAGAGTTTGAGCATAAGAAACCTCAAAGCCATACCCACAGTGACAAATTTCCTCCAATAAGGCCACACCTACTCCAACAAGGCCATCCTTCCTAATAGTGCCACTCTCTGTAGGCCAAGCATTCCAACACATGAGTCTACGGGGGCCAAACCTATTCAAACCATCACACAAAGGTTATAAGGATAATGGGTATCTGGGAATGAAGGAAGCCTGTGAACTGGAGTGGAGGAGTTGGGGGCTTTAGAATGTATAACAAGTACTGTGACTGAGGCCTGCGGAATCCTGAAGGTGGGCATGGATTTTAATATGCTGATAAGTGCCATAGGCATAGGTCATGGGAAAGCCAGAAGTAAAAGAAATGACTCCAGTCTCACAAGTTCTGAGGAATGCTGGCTTTTATCTAACCACCAGACATCTTTCTATAGTCCAGATTGAGCTGGCCTAGAGGTAATTTTGCACCAGTCAGGTAGCCTGCTCTTCTGAGGAGGGAGTACTCGGCTCTGACATAGGTGTGTGGGGGTGTGGAGGTTGGGGAGCAGTGTTGCGCACTAGTGAGTGGAAATGCCCATGGAGGCCAGAAGACTCATCAGATGCCCTGGAGGGGTGGAAAACACCTGATGTAGTTGGTCGGAGTCAAACCCAGGTCATCTGCAAGAACACTCTCTTAACTGCTGAGTCATCTGAGTAGCCCTTGGCATACTTCCTGCAATACAGAAAAACTTAAAAAGTAAGACTGAGTTCAATAAGCACCAAATGAAAATTAAGAAATACTTTTTAGCGGCTAGAGAGATGGCTCAGCAGTTAAGAGCACCTGCTGCTCTTCAGAAAACCCAGATTTGAGTCCTAATTTCAATTTCCAGCACCCACATGTATATTAAATAAAATTATACATATATGAAAGAAGTACTATTTAACCACATAGAGACGTGTACCTCCTGAATGTTCATAGAAAGATTAAACGTTAGAATAAAAGTTGAAGCAACCTGAATGTTCACCAACAAAGGTGTAGATCGTTTAAATGTGGCATGTTCCTACAACAGAATATGTGGAGCAGAGAATCTGGCCTTGTCCAAATGAAGGTCGGGCCTTTGGCCTTGACTTTAGGGTTGTAATTCTGCTCTGTTCTTCTGGAATGTTATGGCTGATGGGAGAGTCTTTGTTTGCCTTTGGGCCTTGGTTCTTACTGAATAGTCTCAATAAGGTGATTTAAAGTGGGAGTCGGCCACCCCCTTACTTGACCCCCTAGATGAGGGCCATATCAGAAATCAACAGTGGACCTTTGGACGGAACCTCGTTTGTCGACCTGGAGGCTGAGATAAACCACACAGGGAATTGTCGAGAATTGGTTCTAATGCTTTGTCTTATTTCAGCTCCCAAAAGCCACACTTCCAGACCTGAGGGTCCCTGCCCCCAGCTGGCTTTGATTGATAATAAAGAACTGCTGTACAGCCATTGGCTGGGCAGGGAGACAGAGTGGGACTTTTAGATTGCACAGGCTAGAGACCTAGAGAGAGGAGCGGAGAATTGCCATGACACAGAAGAAGAAAGATGAAGCTTAAAGACCCACCACATGCAAGAATCCAAGAAAGGGGCCCTAGAGGCCACTTCCCTGATTGGGTCTGGGGTAAAAGACATTAACTCAGGAATATTGGGGGGGAGGGGAGTATTTGTTAGCTGTAGGGAGGTTTAGAAATGCTCAGCCATTGAGCTAGTCAAGGCATTGCAAAAGTGTGTGTGTCTGTGTGTCTGTGTGTGTGTGCACACGCGTGCTATGTAACTAATTCACTGCTACAAGGAATAAACCAATCAATCAGTCATGTGTATGTAGTGAACTAAAATGCTGGACACTAAAGTACAGTGTCCATTCCCACTGTCACACATTGAAGCTAAGAGCTGAGGGTGGCCTGACTCCACGAGGAGAGGGTAGAAGAGGCTTGTGTTTGGAGTTCTGCTGAACTCCACTCTATACATTGTTTCTTAATGAGTGTTATCTGTGCCTTTGACCCAAAATAAAACCTCACCGTGGTGTAAAAGACTTCAGAGAGGCCTGTTAGTCCTTCTAGTGAATTGCCAAAATCCAAGATGGTTTTGGGATCCTTGCGAACCTGTGGTAGGTGTCAGAGATGGAAGCAGTCTTGAGTGGATACTGGGTCCCCTTACCTTGTAGCTGGCTCAACCATTCACAGAATGTGGTGCAACAGTGGAAATAAATGTCCTTGTATACAACAGTGCACAGGAACCTTGGACACGTTGTGCTACAGGAAAGAAGGCAGACAGGAGAGGTCATGTGCTGTAGGTAATAGCACTTAAAAGTAGCTAAGAGGAAACAGGAGGACACAAAGGGAGTGATAAAAATATTAATAATGATCAAAATTGTTCTGAAGTTTGATTGTTCTTGTTCATAGCTATGTCATATACTAGAGACCACTGAATCGTACAACTTGAAATGATGAAGTTTCTGCACTGAGTTCCATCTCAATAAAGCTATCACTTAAAAATAACATTCGCAATAGCATCAGAAACGTAAATGGTTCTTAGTCATCCTTAGCTGTGCTCTACATTTGAGGCTACCCTGGTTTAGAGATTCTGTGTAAAACAGTAACACACACACACACACACACACACACACACACCACAGTAAGGAATTGTCCAGGGAGCCTGAGAAGTTCTGATTTTTATTGCATTCATTTACTTATTTACTTAGAAGTGCATGAAACAGGTCGAAGGACAACTTTTGGGAGTCAGCTCCCTTTCCACCATGAGGGGCCTTAGATCCAACTCAGGTCTATACAAATTGAAATCATGACTGCTTCAAGGTATGGTGGAGGGAAAGCCAGGGGCTTCAAGGCATGGTCCTGAGCAGAGAGAGAAACAGGTAGATTGTATGAGGCCAGCAGACTGGACTTGGCCCTAAGAGGAGAGAGAGAAGGGAGAGTAGAGTACATGAGGAAGAGACAGGGGACCAAGAGAGGAAGAGAAAGAGAGGACCAAAAGAGCACATGGCAGCAACAGCAGTTATACAGAAATGAGAAGCTGGGGAGGGAACCCAGAAGCTGAAGTGGCTTAGGGTGGGGAGTGGGGTGAGGGGAGCTGAGAAGAGTCGGGAGGAGTACTGGTGAACCTAGAAGCCTGCATGCTCTGTGGTATGCTGATAGGCTCCACAGGCAGCCACCTGCCCCTTAGGACAGTCTAGAGGAATGGCTCCTTTGACAGAGGGAATCTGGGGGAGTGGAGTTTGCATTGGACCTGGCAAGGCCATTAGGCGTGATGGCAGGTGCCTTTACCCACTGAGCCATCTCCAGGTCTACATGGTCTGTATTTTGGTCTAACTGGCAGCTGTCTATAAACTCATAGAGCAATAGACATACTATTTACATATTTCACTGTTTATATCTGTCTTACGGCTCTTGGCTCCTAACTTTCTCCTTAAGACAGGTTATACAAAGTAGAATTTCTCTCTCCCAAAGTGGGTAAAGCAAATTTTAATTCCCTTCACCCTCCCTTCCCATCTTTTAGCTGACCATAATCAATTCTCTGACCTACTCTCATTCAACAATAGGTCGACAAACTTCCTCATTCCAGAGCACGCCTGCTGCCTAGGCACAAGGAAAAGAGTCCTAAAGAGTCTGGATAGACAGGCTTTGCTGGACCTCCCCACCCAGTCTAGCATTCATGCCTGCACAATGAAGTCTCCCAAAAACCCCAAAAGAGTTCAAAGTAGCTGATCACATGAGGGTTCAAAGGAAAAGGGACAACACTCCCAATATGCAGGCAGGGTGGCGCACGCCAGCTCTGTGAACAGAAGCTCCTGGGACTATTCCAGATCTTTCCTGCACATCTGCTCATCTGGCTGATCAATTGTATTCTTTAAAATATGCTTTATAATAAACCATTAAATATGAGTATACTGTTTGTCTTAGTTACTTTTCCATTGCTGAGATCAGACATCAAGACCAAGGCAATTTATGAAAGAAAGCATTTACTCTGAGGCTCGCAGTTTCAGGGGATCCATGACCATCATGGTGGGAACATGGTAGCTTGCAGACAGGCATGGTGCTGGAGCAGTAGCTGAGAGCTTACATCTTTAGACCAATCACAAAGCAGAGAGAGCTAACTGGAAGTAGTGTGGGCTTTAGAAACCTCAAAGCCCACGCCCACTGACACACCTCCTCTAATAAGGCCACACCTCCTAATCCTTTACAAACAGTTCCACTAACTGGGGACTATGTATTCAGATATATAAGCCTATGGGGGCTATTCTCATTCAAACCACTGCAGTGTGTTTTTACATTTTATTTTATTATGTGTGTATGTTTGTGTGGTGTGCATGTGTGTGTGTGTATGTCTAGGAGAGCATGTGTGTATGACGGTGCCTGTGCATGTGCGTGAGCATACCTGTAGAGACTGGAGGCTGATGTCCATCTAGTGCAGCAGTTCTCAACCTGTGGGTCCCAGTCCCTTTGTGGGGGTCAGGGTTGGGGTGGTGGTGGGGTAGTCAAACAACCCTTTCATGGGGGTCATCTAAGACCATCAGAAAACAGATATTTATGTTACGATTCAAAACAGTTGCAAAATTACAGTTATGAAGTAGCAATGAAATAATTTTATGGTTGGGGGTCACCATAACATATATTCAATCTAGTATCATTATTAGTGGCTCTCCATCTCTTTCTTTGAAGTAAGGTTTTCAGTTCAACCCAGAGCTATTCAGCTTGCTTGTTTCTGTCTTTCAAGGAATTTCAAGTGAGTTACAGCCACCTGACATATGTGAGTTCTGGGGATCTGAACTCTGAACGGCAAACAGTTTGTCTGTTGAGTCATCTCCCCAGCCCCTAAGTGGGTCAGTAATGCTAGGAGATGAATATCTCTCTCTGTCTCTCTGTCTCTCTCTCTCTGGAGCTCTCTCTCTGGAGCTCTCTGGAGCACTCTCTCTCTGTCTGGGGCTCTCTCTCTCTGGACCTCTCTCTGGAGCTCTCTCTCTCTGAGGTAGATTCTTGCTATGGAGTCCAGGATGGTCTAGGACTCACAGTGATCCCTGTCTCAGTCTCTGAAGTGAAAAAAAAAAATCAATTACCTCTTCTTAAATATTTTGAACCCACTAATTCTATATTCATTATATAATTAAATTAAGGTTAAAACCAAACTTGGACATGCAAAGATTCAGAGAGTTGCTATCCAGGGATTCTTTCTTCAAGGGATACTCAAAGATGTATCCACAGAAGACCAAGAAAGAGGAGAAGGATATGGGAACAGAACACAACAGTGGTGAGCTAAGAAGCCATTGAAACCTGGAGCTAGGCCTGCTGTGCAGTAGTCCAGGCATGCATTTGTGTTTTGAAGATCATACAGTGTGTGAGGTTGGCACCTCAGGCCTTCACTGTCAGCTGACATTTATCAGCAAAGATCTATGATAGGCTGTGCCTTGGGCTTCCTCAGTGATTGTGCTGGGTGCTACTGATTGGCTTCTGCTGCCTGGCTGGTTTCTGCCCAGGATAGCGGGTAGCTGCAAGGCTCCTCAGCTGATCCCAAGGCCGGAAGTGGCTGTCAACACATTTCCTTTCACGCTTTGTAGAACAAACAGACTAACAGATGAAGCTTCCTATAATGGGACAGGTGAGGTGTGTGTGTGTGTGTGTGTGTGTGTGTGTGTGTGTGTGTGTGAGAGAGAGAGAGAGAGAGAGAGAGAGAGAGAGAGAGATATCACCTCTTACTTGGTGCCCCTTACACCCTCACGTAAGGTCAGAATTGCTGTGTTTGCATATCTCACACCTTCCCTTAGAGAGTAAGGTCTGTTCCCAAATCCAGATCCTCCAGGGCACCTGAGTCCCTGTGGAGTCTGCTTGCTGTGTAAGATAACCAGGAGCTGAGGGTCTCTGCCTGCTGTATGGAGCAGTCTCCTTTCACCTCTGTGGCTCTGCCTTTCTGAGAATGCTGGTGTCAGAGTGGGCACTGCAGTTTGAATGTGGTTTGTCTCTCCTGAAGTTATCGGTTATTTTTATAGGATTTATTTATATGTGTCTGCATGAATTTATGTGCACCAGATGTGTGCAGGTGCCCATAGAGGCCAGGGAGGATGCCGGATACAGATGGTTATGAGCCACCTAATATAGATGCTGGGAACTGAACCCATGTGCTCTGAAGAGCAGCAAGTGCTTTTAACTACTGAGTCATCTTTCTAGCCCTCCTGTTGGGATTTAACGGTCAGTGTGAAGTACTATCAAGATAGAAAGGTACCCTAGACGCTGGTGTTTACGGGTGGGGTCTTTGTGAGACCGTAAGCTCTGTTGGCTTTCTAAGAAGGAGAATGAGCCGAACGCACAATGGACATTCACACTTTCACACACATGCATACCACACACCACACATACACACCACATACCACATACTGTCTCTTACTATGTAATGTTCCTGTAATAACTCAGTACCCTGCTAATGAAAGGTCACTACTAGATGCTAACCTTCAACTTTGGACCAGAACTATGAGCCCAAATCAACCTCCTCTTATATTTATAATTTAGCCAGCATGTAGAATTGTGTCAATAACAATGGAACAGTGTCAGAGATGGCATGGGCTATGAATTAAATTAGTTGGTCCTAACACAATTGCACACTGCAGCTGAGACTGTGTTTGCTGCTCAAGCCCCACACACTCACCCCAGGTAAGATATTTGGCTTAGGTGGGTGTTTGTGGGTCTGTGAAGAGGCTGATGGAGCCTTTAGTGCCTCAGAGGGCAGCAGTGTCAGAGTCACCGAGCTTTCAAAAGGGGGAAGTCTAGGTTCATTACTTGGAGGTGGCACCTGGGCCGTTTCTCCAGAGGAGCAAAGCCCTGTTGTGAGTTGGAGTCTCATGCTGGAGGTGGCTTAGTGGTAGAGCGCTGGCCTAGCATGTCTGGGGTCCTCTGAACTGAAAATGAATCAACATGAAGACAAACCCAATCTGCTAAATTGAAGACACTTGTATGATGGGCCACCTATCTCCTCTCAAGGTGGTCTTTGTGTGTTTGCAGATGTGGTTGGCAAGGGGTACATGTGTGAGTGGGGTCCTTATAAAGGACTTTTACTTTCATTAGATTCAATAACACAATTTTTTAGCCTGTAGCATTCAAAAGCCTCAAATATACAAACTTCATGTAAACAAACAAACAAAAAGAGTGGACCCTGAGAACACACTGAGTCTGGCATCGTTATAATGCTCCTGAAACAGCCGTGAGCACGGAGACACAGGTGGTTGGAAGCCTGCTAGTGACCTTCTTCAACCAGTCTCTTGGAATAGCAGAGCATTAACTCTTGTGAGGAATGCAGTTATTCAGTGGATTTTTCCAAGAAAGTCCCCAGGATATTTGATATCTAGCTCCTTGCCCTCTGCCCTTCTGCCTTTTACCTGGACGGAAGCCACTATACAAACTCCAAACTCAACCATGGCAGCAGATGCTTTGAATGATAGCCTTGGGGTGGGGGTGGGGGGACCCTAGAGAGAGGACTAGTGCTCCAAGTGGAATCCCTCTATTTTCCTGCCTCCCCTCTCCATACTCTTGGTATCAAACTCAGAATTCTCCAGGAATCCCATCATCGATGGAGGTGGAGGTTTTCAAAGGACCGTTCCTATAAATTTAATACCGCATTAGCTTCTCGGAATCTAGAATTTATTTGTAAAGTCCTGTGTACTCATGCCTGTTTGGTAGAACAAAGTTAGAATGTAGGTTTTTCATTGATTCTTTTTAAACGTATTTAATTTATTTTATGTGCATTGGTGTGAGGGTGTCAGATCCCCTGGAACTGGAGTTTACAGACCGTTGTGAGCTGCCGTGTGGGTGCTGGGAATTGAGACTTGGTTTTCTGGAAGAGCAGCCAGTGCTATTAACTGCTGAGCCATCTCTCTGGCCCCTTCCACTGCTTTTTTGTTTTTGTTGTTGTTTTTGTTTTGTTTTCTGAGACAGGGTATCTCTATGTAGCCCTGGCCATCCTGGAACTCACTCTGTAGACCAGGCTGGCCTCGAACTGACAGAGATCCGCCTCCCTTCTGCCTCCTGAGTGCTGGGATTAAAGGCGTGCGCCACCACTGCCCAGGTCTTCTGATGATGTTTTAAACTGCCATTTGAACCATCGCGTTCTTTCTTTTAGTGTGTGTGTGTGTGTGTGTGTGTATACAAGTGCACATTTTGCACATGTGTGAGTGCACATGTACATGTGTGTACATGCATGTGGAGGGAGCCTAAGCCAGCCTCAGGAATCATCCTCCAGCACCC
Organism: Uromys caudimaculatus; assembly: GCA_028551405.1. Classification (NCBI taxonomy): domain Eukaryota; kingdom Metazoa; phylum Chordata; class Mammalia; order Rodentia; family Muridae; genus Uromys; species Uromys caudimaculatus. The sequence goes on along the minus strand of CM052702.1, from coordinate 60,002,379 downwards.
TGCTACCGTATTCATTGAAGCAGGGGTCTCATCGAAGCTCCGGGGTACCACTAGTCCTGCTAGCCAGCTCGCTCTGGGGATTCTGTGCCTCTGAATTTAGAAGTTAGAATCCTTGGGGACCACCCTACTTTCCTAGCAGTTCTGTGGATTCTGGGCAGACAAGCTGCAGTCTTCCCGCCTTGGCAGCAAGCACCGTAACCACCGTTCCATCTCTCCATTCCCTGGATCACTGGAAAATGTGCAATTAGGTCATCACCAGGCTCCGGCACACTGCAGTACAGCAATCACCATCACCCATCGGTGATCTCTACACAAACCTCCAACGCGGCGCCCATGGATACCAATTTCTTCCTCCCCGGACCCCTTGCCATGCAAGACTCTACGCTGTCTCTATGTTACAGGATTTATTAAGTGGATGCACATACAGTAGCGTCTTTTGCGACTGGCCTCTTTACCCTAGAATAAGATCTTTAAGTATGTGGCCTATTTCAGATTTTTTTCTTCTTCTTTTTAAAGACTGATAATATTCCACAGTATGTATGAGCCACACATTCTTACCCACTCAGTTCTAATGACCTATGTTTGCTTCTGCCTTTCTGGTCATCATGAATAATGCTGCTACAGATACTTTCATTGTCACTAAATGTCTTAGTTGCATACAATGTGCTTTAGAATGGACTTTAATGTCTTGTAACCCACGATGACTAGCAATTCTAGAATTATCAGGGATTCCCTTCTTGCCCTTATAAGGGTTGAATAATTTTTCTCTGGTGTCTTTGGAAGGCTCTCTTGAGCACGCATACCTGTTCTGGCTTCTTTATGATCCACTTCAGTTAGGTAGGCTTTAAGTATTGTGTATGCATTGTGTGCGCTCATGGTGGGCTCATGCATATATAGGCATGCTTGCTTGTGTATGGGCATGTGCAGGCCAAAGGTCAATTTCAGGTGTCTTCCTCTATCATTCTCCACGTGACTTTGTTTTTGTTTGTTTGTTTGTTTTGTTTTGTTTCCTGGACTCTGAGTCTCTCGCTGAGTCTAGAGTTTGCAGTGAGCTTTCAGGCTCCGCCTGCTTCTGACAGCCAGCGTTGGGTTCCAGGTATGTGCTTCTCAGCCTGGCTTTCGGCGAGTGTACCAGGGATCCAAGTTCATATAGGACAGAAGGCTTGTACAGCCAGCGTTTTGCCAACTGAGCCAGCTTCCCAACCTAACCACATGGATGTCTTCTGGTGAGTAATCAAAATAGAATAGTCTTTTACTTTTTAAATTTGAAATAAAGTGGAGATTAGTGTCCCATGCCATTCTGAGCAAGATCTTTTCTAAAAATAAAAAATAAAAAATAAAAATGATATTTTAATGGTGCAAGAATTATTCTTTTTAAGCCAGGAAACTAGCATTTGTGTGGTTAGGGAAGTCACTGACTGTACTGAACAATGTAGGTAACAAAATAAGTCATTTTGCATTGGTAAGAAGTGTATTTTCCATTTTCTGCAGTGGTTCTTATGCAGTGATTCTGAGTTAAAATTTAATACATGATGAAGACTGTACATTGTATTCATGTATACACATAATAACTTGTGTGTATGCAGTTTTTTATTTTTATAGGGTTCATTGTTTTATTTTTCTCGCTCCAGTAGCCGCTGTTGTGGAGGACTCGTGGCAAAGCTAGTGCAAGGCATCCCACAGAACCAGCTGGCTCACTGACAGCTTGCTTTCCTGTTGAAAAACACTGCTGCATACTTAATTGTGAGCGTCTAAGAGGAAAGCAAGAACCCCAAACGGTACTTCCTTTTGTACTCTCTAATTCAACACAGAACCCTGCTGTGTCCAGATGTGTGGGAGTTTTTCCACATACACAGTCAGAAGAAAAACACGGGGGCAAATTAAATCGAACAGCTACATTGAACCAAACACAGTGAATTGGGCAGCCCCCGGAACCAGAACAGGGTCCTGGTTACTTCAACGGTTTGATAATATTTATAAACAGGAAAAAGAAAGCAAGGAACAGAAAATGCATGTGACTGTAGAAAAAGGAAGTGGGGTACAGAAAAAGGAAGTGAGGTGCAGAGACGGCTGGATTGGTAGGAGCTTGGCACTTGCCCGATGCAAACATTGGCTTGAATAGTTGCCACACACAACTGACTGAAGCTTGGCTCTGGTGACTGGCAGAGACTCAATGACTTGAGGCAAACTCCTCAGGTTTTTGGTTTGTTTACAGAGTGAATTAGCTGAAGTTTTGTCAGTGGGACTGGCTGACTCAACATGTCTAACACCATGGAGCACACAAACAAAAGATGGGTGCCATAGAATTCAGTTCAACCTGACAGGCCACCCCACTGCACCCCACTTTAGACGAGCATTGCCAAGTCCCAGGTTATGGCCTCTGCTTATGACTCTGAGTTGGTGTCTCATGTTTTCATTCTGGGGTTCAACCATTTGCTAGGTTGGTTCACAGAATTCAGAAGAAAACTTTAGTTATGTTTATTATGGGGTATAGCATAAAGAATATAGTGAACAGCCAGATGAATTATGTAAGGCACGGAAGGCACGAGGCTAGGGAGCACAGCTTCCTCCCAGTCCCTCGCCTAGCTTACTAGTCCACTAATAAATTCATCTTTTTTGTGGAAAATAAAAATAAAATTTATTATCCTTTAGGAAATAGGAGCCCTGTTGTGGAAGATAGGACAAAGCCCAACACCAGGTCTACCACAGTATAGTCCGTTATTTCACCAGGATTTGGGAAGAAGGATTAGAGTGCTTTCAGGGCTGAGTACCCCATCTTGGAACCAAAATTCAAATTCATGAAGTCATTAAAGTTAAATTCATGAAGCCATTCGATCAAGGCTCCTTCCGAGCTCCCTTTTAGGAAATGTGGTGCGCTGGCTGCACCCTCTTTGAGGAATATTTTTCTTTTTTCTCCATTTATTTATTTACTCACTTTACATCCTATCCTGATCACAGCCCCCTCCTCTCAGTCCCAAGCTGACTCTGTTGGTCTTCTCGTGGAGTCCCTGTCCCCTCCAGGTCTCTCAATCCTTCCCCCAACTCTTCTACAAGACTCCCCAACCTCCATCTAATGTTTGGCCGTGGGTCTTTGCATCTGTTTTGGTAGCTGCTGCATGGAGCCTATCAGAGGACAGTTATACTTGGCTCCTGTCTGAAAGCATAATAGAGTATCATTAATAGAGTATTATTAATAGAGTATCATTAATAGAGTATCAATAATAGTGTCAAGGATTGGCTCCCCCGTGGGATGGGTCTCAAAGTTGGGCCAGTCATTTGGTTGGCCATTCCCTCAGTCTCTGCTCCATCTTTGTCCCTGCACTTCTTGTAGGCAGGAAACATTTGGGGGGGAAGGTTTTGTGGGTAGGTTGGTGTCCAAATCCTTCCACCGAGAGTCTTGCCTGGCTACAGGAGGTGGCCACTTCAGGCTCCATGTGCCCTACTGCTAGGAGTCTCAGCTAAAGTCACCCTCAGAGACTCCCTGGAGCACCCCCCCATTCCAGGTCTCTGTCGTGTCCTAGAGATCCCCACTCTTCCTATACCTGGCACACCTCCCCCTGCAAACATTTTTCTTAAGCCAAATATTTTCACAGCAGCCATTTTACTGCTCCAAATTTAAAAGTGGTTCACTATTCTCTTTTGATTCTTGAAACAATACTGATGAAATAATCTTTCATGTTGTGGCGCAATGTGTGGATACCAGTGCCGGAAGTCACATGTAGAGGCCAGAGGAAACCTTCAGCCACTTTCCCCATTATTGCTTTGAGAGAGGTTCTCTCAGTGAACATGAAGCCTACTGTTTGGGTTAGGCTGTTTGTCCAGTGAGTGCCTCGAATTTGCCTGTTTCTGCCTCTCAGTGCTGGGCTAGCAACATGTGTAGATTCTACCTCATATTTACGTAGCAAGTGTTCTTACTCACGGAACTATCTCCCTAGCCCCACCCTGACTCCTCTTTTAAATATCTGAAACATTCTCTCAAGTAGCCCAGGCTGGCCTTCAACTTGTCTTATAGTTTCAACTCCTGATCCTCCTGCCTCTACTTCTGGAGTGCTGGGATCATGGCTTGCACAACTATACTCAATTTTATGCCTAGGGCTTCATGCATGCTAGGCAAGCATGTTACACCCCCAACCCCTGGTTACTTTTGATCTTAATTAGTGGTCCTGGGTGAGCCGACAACACAAAGAGGAGATGGTTGCTGGAAGCCTCGGAAGGCAGCAATGCCACAAAGATGGCGCAGCAGCTAAAACGTTCCTGAGCACGGTAGATAGCGCACGATAGGGAGACAGGCAATGGAAATACAGAGTCCTGTGAAGAGCTGAAGACAAAAATCTGTGTGTCTAAGCCACGAGAAGAGTTCCAAAGAGTGGTCAAACTTCTCTGGCCACTGGGCTGCAGGGCTGTAATGGCTCCTGCAAGGAGCTGATGGTCCAAACCCAGAGTCCTTTGCGAAGTTGCAGTCCCAGTAGGAACGTCCTGCTGCTCCCTTATACTGTTGTTGGAAGTCGAGGGTCACAACAGTTGCAAACGCAGGGGTTTGCTGGTGGTTAAAGTCCAGAGCAATAAGCCTCCAGCCTGAATGCCTAGTCATGTGTCTAGCTTCTAAAGCATGAAGCAATAGGCCCCTCGTTATCAGTTTGGAGCTGTGAACCTCTTCGTCCTTTCATCCAACCCACAGGCTCTCCAGACACACAGCCTTGGGGCACCAAAGTCAGAAAAGCCTCTCTGCTTGTCTCAAAGTTTTTTTGAGCCAGGATCTCCCTAGCTATCCTGGAATTTGCTGTGTAGACCAACGTGCTTGGAATTCTTGTCTCCTGCTTCTGCCTCCTGACTGTTGGGATTAGAGGAATGCACCCCCATGTGTGGTCTCTCAGGATTTCTTTCTATCCAGGTAAGGTAAAGGACCCCAGACAGACAACTCTGATTGATAATACTGTCATCAGGGTTATTTAAGTGAACATATACTCTTATAAAGCCACAAATAAGCCTAGTCAATAGGACATTCATAAAAGTACACTTTTGAATTGGATAATTCACTGAAAGTGGATTAGGAGCACCTACCCCCATGCCGTGCTAAAAAAGACACCCAGTAATTTCCCTTCCCATTTCCAAGTTTTGGATAATTTTTTTTCTGGCATCACGTTTTTGTTTTAAGTGTATATACATATTTATTTTGCAGAAGGACATGAGGAGTGGAGGTAAAGGTTGTTTTCATAATGTCTTGAATGGTGGATTTGTGAAAATAATGACCTGTCAGAGTTCATGGAGAGCTGGTTTTACCAAAAAGTTGGCCAAACACCCAGAGACATTTTCACACTCGCACGGTCCATCTATTACTTCCCAAAGCAGGCTTCTCTCTTTGTTGGACAAAAATAATCTTCAAGAAAGCTTCTTACAAGAGACTAGGAAGTTTATTTTTAACAGCTTCTTCCTAAGGCAGCCCAAGTTCAGCCCTTATATGGACGTATTTGCCTGTAGTTAGAGGTAGGGCTAGTTCACTGGTGAGAAAGCAAATGAGGGTACCTGCCGAAGTGGGGAGTGCCCCCTGCACTCAGATAGCACCTCCAAAACTGATCTTATTTCTTCAGCCCCCCTCAACCCCAATTCCTAACTCCCCTGTTAACTCTCTGCCCCCCAGCCTCCCACCACAGCCCACCCAAAGCATAGGTCCAAGCGACATTCGCAGTTTCTCCTTAATCAAATATTGTCCTTTCTCTGATATTTTACTAATCTTAAGGTACGGTGGACTCTGTCCCTGGACACTCGATTTCTGCTTCTTCCCAAACTTCAGAGAATCACTTGTCCCCCTCCAGGATATCCTCATGCCCTGATGCTGACCCTACTGTTAGAGCAGAGTCCTTTAACTCTGCAGTATAGTTCTCTAACCTTTTGTCCCCACCCTAAAACGATCCCTCAGTTTCTAGGGACTCTTCATCCCTATCTTTTTCACCACGTGTCTCTCCCCTTTCGATTCCTAACGTGCCAAGGAGGAGGCTGTCCATCAAGCAGCTGGAACTTTTGCTTTGTCACCTGTTCCAGCATGTGCACCCTGGCTGGACTGGCCAATGACTTGTCGCCCTCTCCTCTCTTTCCCTCCGTGCAGCGGCCACCACATCCCAGCTCTCTGACCATTCCAGTAAGAGACCCTCTCCTGTGGCTTTTGCACTTCTCTGGTCTCCCCAGGGCTCACACAAGTCACACTTGCACTGCGATGTCGTGTCTCTCCCCCCAGCCCCCAGCACAGTCTGCCTTCTTCCCCGTGGCGCGGCTCGCGCGCAGCCGGTGCACCAGGCGCACCTAGGTCCGGGGACCCGGGACCGCGCTCCCCGCCAGGACCCGCGCCACGCTGCCCGGCGCCGGAAGCCTCTGCACCGCCCCTTCCCCTCGCCACAGGCCTTATCTCCGCGCATAGGGGCCTCCGGGGAGTGGCGGGCGCTGGGAGGGAGCGGGCGGCATGGGCCAGGGGCCCCGGGGCAAGCACCGCTCGCCAGGCGGCGGGTTGCAGCGGCTGCTGCTGCTCGTGCTGCTGCTCAGCCTAGCCCGCGGCGGCAGTGGAGAGCCGGGCACCGACGGTGAGTGCGGGGCACCGGGCGCGCGGGACGCTTCCCGCTCCGGATCTGGAGATACAGAGTCGGAGCGTGGAAGGATCATAGAGGCGGAGCGGCGAGGAGCACGCCAGGATGCCCGCCCCAGTGATCGTGGGGTGTAGTGGAGGCGGCCCTGCTCCGACTAGCGCCTCCCAGGGTGGGTGGGGGTGGGGACTGGACTCGGGTGGGGGCCTGGAGGAGCAGTGCGCTGCGTGGAGAGCGTGGCAGGGCGACCCGTTTCCAGTCGCCCTGGCTTTTGCAGGACAAATTCTTGACCTGTAGCCGCTGTTTTTTGTTTGTTTGTTTTTGTTTTTCCTCTTTCCATACTTTTCACCTCCGCGAAGAACTAAATGTTAAAAATGTGAAGCAGTACAAGGAAGTTTATAGGAAGAGTTTATCCTTTAGTTCATTCATCCATTCGTTTATTAGTCTGTTTATCCATGCATCTGTGTATCCATCCATCCATCCATCCATCCATCCATCCATCCATCCATCCATCCATCCATCCATCCGTACAAAGCCCTTTAATATCTTCTCTGGGTCAGTTGTAACCGTGCAATGTTGACGTTCTAGCGGTGCATAGCCCCAAGGAGATAGAGAAGCAAATAGTCCGTGTTTTAGACAAATTGAAAAAATGCAACAGAGAGGGTGGTGGGATTTACCCAACACGACGGAGGATTCAAACAGGAAAGTGAGGTGAAGTCGGCCCACATAATAGCAGAATGGTGTTAAGTGTTCTGAGAAGGAGTACTGGTCAGAAGAGGGAACAACTATGTTTTACTGGGCAACCATTATGCATGAGATGAGTCAAGCTGAGCCTTAGAGGCTGGTGATACTTGGATTTAAGAAAAGGGTGTGTGTGTGTCCCATCCCATAGTAAGAGGGGACTGACTACTCTTTAGAAATGTGTGTAAAAAGTGAATCCAACTTGTGAGTTAGGCAGGAAGATTGCCCTGAACTCGAGGGCAGCCTGAGCACATAGTGAGTTCCAGAGTAGTCCAGTCTATAGAGTGAAACACTCTGAACAAACAAACAAACAAACAAAACAAAAAAACCCAACAAAGCAATGGATGAATTTCAGATGGAGATAGCATGGGAAACTGGGATGCAGAATACAGAACTGGCTAGAGATAGGAAAACAGACTGGATTTTGCAAGAGGGACTCAGTCCTGACTGGCAGAGGATAGTGTTTGGATTTAACTGTTCCTTCGTGGTGAGAAGCCACCAGAAGCCATTGTAGGACACTGTGAGGGAGTGATGTCAAACAGTATATATAAGGACACCCAGCCTCTCACTGGCATTTCCTTAATAAAGCCAAGCACTGAGCTCCAGAGTGGTGGTGGTTCATGCCTTAATCCTAGAATTTGGGACACTGAGGAGGGAGAATTGTCTTGAGTTTGGTCTCAGCCTGGACCACAGAGCGGGATGTCTCAGAAACAAACATGCAAAACCAAATAGGCTCTAAAAGTAGAAACGAAATAAGAGTGGACTTGGAGCAAATCCTGTCCTCCCAAATTCTCTTATCCTGCTACTTTGTTGTTGTTTGGGTTTGGTTTTTTGTTTGTTTGTTTTTGTTTTTTCTGAGACAAGGTTTCTCTGTGTAGCCCTGGCTGTCCTGGAACTTTCTCTGTAGACTAGGCTGACCTTGAACTTAGATATCTCCCTGCCTCTGCCTCCCTAGTGCAGGGATTACTGGTTGCCTAGTGAATTTCACCATTATTTTGGGTATTTGATGTCTTAGCTTTCTAGAATGGCTCCAGTAGGCTTTCTTCCTTTCCCATTGGGTCTCTGTCTCAGGGTTTTTTTTTTTGTTGTTGTTGTTGTTTTTTTTTTTTTTTTAATTGTTGTGATAAGACAGCACAGCCAGAAACAATTTGGTGAGGGAAGAGTTTATTTTAGCTTACAATTCTCAGATCACAGTCCATCCTGAGAGAGAGGTCTAAGGCAAAAACTCAAGGCAGGAACATAGAGGCAGAAACATGGAGGCAGGAATTAAAGCAGAAGCCATGGAGGAGTGCTGCTTACTGACTTGCTCTCCGTGGCTTGCTCAGCCTGCTTTCTTGCAACACGCAAGCTTACCAGCTCAGAAGTCGACCGTCCACAGTGAGCTAGACCCTCCTACACCAATTTTCAATAAAAAAAAAAATGCACCACAGCCTTGCTACAGGCCTATCTAGTGGAAACATTTTCTCACTTGAGGTTCCCTTTTCCAAAATGACTCTAACTTGTGTCAAGTAGACATAAAACTAGCCAGTACAGTCTCCGGTAACAGCATGAACAAAAACCTGTAGATAATTGAAAACTGTTTTAGGATCTGTGTAAAGACTCTAGCCTAGGAAAGTTATCATGTGTGGTCCATTTAATTATTGGTCTAAGATGGCTGAACATAACTAGCAGTCACTCTGTCTACACCTTCTTCCTTAGATGTTTTTGGTGCTGTGGGTTGAACTCAGGCTCTTGCATCTGGGAATTATAGGCATGTTCTACCATGCCCAGTTCAAGGATGGGTTCACAGGGCAGAGCTAGTTTAGACGGTAGATGCAAGGAAGAGAGAAAGATGTAGCAGCCAGATGGCTAATGTGGCACTGAGGAAACCAGAGTTGGAGCTCACAGCATGCTGAGAAAAATCCTTTGGACTCAGTGACTCTGGCTAACCACGCAGGATCTCTCTGACAAGTTAGAAGAAAAAGCAGAGTGCTCTTCAGCTGGGCTGGTCAGGTCAGAGTTGGATTTGGGGAGGAGTGAGTCCCATCTACTCACATGTTAGACCAGCAGGCATTATTCAGCAGGGAGAGGTGGGAATACAAGAACGGACATGATATTTAATTGAGCCCTTGTAAAGCTGGGCCTCAGGTGGGAGAAGTTAATCCCAGGAAGGAAAGACCAAGAAACTGCCGTTTCCTCCTCCTCCAGTCATCTACCTCAGGAGTGCTGGTCAGATTTCAGAACCAGGCTGGCTGAGCTCAGTGGAGTCCACTGGGCACCGTCTACTTTTCCACTGCCCACTTCTGCATGTTGTGACTTTGTTACTATGAATGTGACCTGGGAATAATCAGGGACCACCCAAATAGGAACAAGCAAACTCCTGGCTGTAGCAAAGGAGTAAGGTGTCATCACCCGATTTTGGGGTGGGGTCACTCCAAAGCTAGCTTTGGGGCTGGGAGAGCCTTGATGGTACATGTAAGGGAGAGCTTTAAGGAATGCCCAGCCTGGGAAACTGGTGGCTATTTACTAGATATCTTGTGTGGTTGTTTAGGGGCTTACTTGCCTTTCTCTGGTTGGTCTAGTTGTGTGCATGTATATGTCTGTGTGCCTATGTGTGTATATGTTTGTGTTTCTCTCTGTGTATATGTGTGTGCTATTTGTATATGTGTGTTGTGTGTATATGTATGTATTGTGTGTCTGTGTATGTATGTGGGGTGTATGTGTGTGTATGTGTTGTGTGTATGTGTGTATGTGTATGCATGTGGTGTGTGTGTGTGTGTATGTATGTATGTATATATGTTTGTGGTGTGTGTGTGTGTACTGTTTTCCTGAGACAGGATTTTTCAGTGTAGCCACAGTTGGATTCAAACTCCTGATTCTCCTGCCTTGGTCTCCTGAGTGCTAGATTGCAGGTATGTGCTGCATTCCTGCCCTCTCCGTCACCCCTGTGGATTCCCTCACTAGCCTGTGCTGGGTTGCATTTAATTGGTGGAAGACATTTGGGAGAAGTGAACTGAAGGTTGAGTTTGAGGAAAGTGGGAAGTTTCAACTGAGGAGCAGGAGGGTGCTGGTGAGCGGGTGTTGGTGGGTGGGTGGGGTGCCTGGCCCCGGGGAATCCAGAAGTTGGTAATGGGTGTGGAAAGGCCAAACCAGTCAGTCCTGTTCTCAACCTTTCTGTGGCTTTCCTCTGAGTCTGGGAGCGGCTGTGGGACTTGTTGGCTCAGGCCTGGCTGGGTTCGGGAAGCCAGGAGAAGGACAGAACCAGGGGATCATGGTGAGGGAAGGATAGGCTGGGGAAAGCCCAGTGTGTGAAGTGCCTCTGTTGTGTTTCCTCAGTGTGGTTCCCACTGTCTTCATGAGCAGGTGGCCTGGTGGACGTGGGGAAGGAGATCTGGGGAGAGTGGTTAATTTACAGGGATGGAAAGTGGCTCAAGACGAGGAGTGAGAGGAGACTTAATGAAGTACCTCCGCTGTGCCTTGCCTTCCACCCCCGGGAACTTGACCCTGTGCACATCTGTGATCTTCTGGTCAAATCTAGGATGAGCTCCCTTGTGTCTATGGCTCTAGCTAACAAGCTGTTGGATTTACAGAACAGTGCACAGGTCTCGGGTATACCTCAGTGTGGTTGCGTGCTTGCCTAGTATTTGGGAGGCCCTAGGTTCCATCCCCAACACCACCAAAAATAAAAAAAAAAGTAAAAAGTTCACAGCCTGCTGGAGAAGGTGTCAGGTGTGAGGCAGTGTGAGAGAACAGAATGGCTGAAGGAGGTGACCACTAGACATGACCTTCAGTGTGGGCCCCAAATTAATGGCTGCTTAGCTTTAGACTCAGAGTTGGGATTGGGACACTGGGTATATTTAATATGGATTTAGTTTTGATCTGGAGGACAGGTGTGGGGTCCACTGTGGGTTGATCTCAGTCAGACAGGAAAGTGAGTGGGAGATAGCCAAAAGAAGCCAAGGCTCCTGGAAACATTTTATACAAGGAAAGGTGTAGGGTTCCAAATGACCAGGGTTAGCTGTGTGTACAGGCTTCAGATCGCCTGTCATGACCACTTGACTTGGGAGAAAGAACCCTCTGTCTTGGATGCATTGAAAGTGGAGGCGAAAGCCAGGATGAAGACCATGGTAGTGCAGTGGACCAAAGGAAAGGCTTGCTTCCTTCCTTCGTCCTTCCTTCCTTACCCCCTCTCCCACTTTCATTCATTCTTTCTTTCTTATATTTCCATCATAGATGATAGAGAAGAGAGAATATGATATTTCTTGGGTTTCTGGATTCCATCTCTGGAATTTGATGTAGTTTCTTATAAACAGTGCAGTTTGGTGTAGTATTCTGGACTTGCTTCTAGATATTTCTCTCTCTCTGAGTTTTGGACTCTATCGGGTACCCCACTGGGTTACTTAATATATTTCCACATCTCCATACGTTTGGGGAAGGGAATCTCATGGAAGTTGTGCAGTGAGTTTGTCAGATTTGTCTGGTCATCCTGGCATGGCTGGAGTTAGGTGAGGGCAGATGTTAGGTTCAAGGACCTTCAACAAACTTCTTTGCATCCTTGATGTGAACAGGTCTCTCTGTCTTCCAGGCATGCTCTCTCGGTGTGTTAAAGGAGTGGCTGTGCTGTTGGGTTTTGTCAACTTGACACAAATCTAGACATATCTGGGAAAAGGGAATCTTGAGAAAATGCTTCCATAAGACTGGCCGTAGGCAAGTCCAGCGGACATTTTCTTGATTAATGATTGATGTGAGAGGGCCCCACCCACTGTGGGCTGTGTCATGCCTGGGCAGGTGCTCCTGAATGATGTGAGAAAATAGGAGCAAGCCATGAGAAGCAAGCCATGAGGAGCAAGCCAGAAAGCAGGACTCCTCCATTGCTTCTGCCTCAGCTCCTGCCTGGTGTTCCCGCCCCAGCTTCCCTGGATGATGTAATAACCCTTTTCCGAGTGGCTTTTGGTCATGATATGTTATCACAGCCACAGACATCCTAACTAAGACAGCTGGAGTATTAAAGAGCAAGAGTGGGTTCCTGGAGCTAGGGTATAGATTTCTTGGATGACGTGGGCAGGAGGGCAGTAAAAAACCAAGAGGACTGAGAAGGCACTGAGGATGAGCTTCAGCTTCCCAGTCAGGCTGTGCTCAGAAGGGAGGGAGGACATGGGGAAGGCAGGGAATAAATGCATAGGACTGTGTATACATAATTTAGATATTATGGTTTGCAGAATCTACCAGTCCATGCCTAGGTAGACATCTGTCCACACAAAGGTCTTGCTTTCGATTTCTGCATCAAGTAGTCATTCACTGCTCTTAGTATAATTGGTTGCTGACCCACTAACCATCAGGGCTGGTTCCTGTCAATAGAAGCTGAGATACTGTTACAGTGTCGAATGGATGTATTCTGATTGATTTCCACATTTCGTACATTCTGTAATCATCACAGAAACCAGGAGATGGGTTTGATATCATCTTCATTTTACAGACTTATGGGACACAGATGTATAGAAGTTATCAAGGCTAACCCAGCTAGCAAATGGCTAGTGAACTCTATGCCTCAGTTCATAACCACAGCTGTTCTAGAAATAATAAGATATGCGAACATGGACATATTTGTGTGAGCTATCTCTTAATTTAATAATGCTTTAGAATACACTCAGCATTTGTATTTCTCATCTTTTCTTCCTCCTCTTATTCTTTTCCTCCTCCCCCTCCTCTTCCTCCTTCTCTTTTGCTACATGGTTTCCTGTAGCACAGGCTGGTTTTGAACTCTGTGACCTTAAACTTCAGGTCCTCTTGTCTCCGCCACCTGAGAGCTGGGCACTCATGAAGTACCTGAAGATCGAGTACAGGGCTTCATGTATGCTGGGCAAGAATTCTACCAACTGAGCTGCCTGATATGGGTGCTGGGAGCCACACTCGGGACCTCTGGGAGAGCAGAAAGTATCCTTAATCGGGGACCCACTTCTCCAGTCCTTGATTTTTTTCTCTTTCTATTTCCCTTCACATTGTGTGGGTAACATAGTATCAGTATAACGAGGTCTGAAGGAGGTACATCTTATAATTGTGGCATCAGTAACTGCCAAAGGAGCTGGCCTTGTTTCCAGTGCTGTGTGTTAAAGCATCAATCTATTAAAATGATTAAATGTTTTTGGGGGATACTTTCTTCTGCTCTGCAGGCCGCCTGTTATCTCTCTGATCTGGAGTCTTTCTGACTTTTTTTTTTTTTTTTTTAACAAACTGCATCATGCATCAGCATCCATGAGGGGATTTGGGCCATTACTCCTTATAGAAATGTTTGCTGAGAGGCTGGAGGTGGGGCTCAGTGGGGTAGCATGTGGTTAGCTTGCAGGAGGCCTGGTTTCCATCCCAAGCAGCATCAGAAAGGCAAAGCAAGAATTAAGCCTGTGTAAGCAAGTCCTTGTGTGTCCCATACCTGTTTCTATGCCTGTCTCTCCAGCTACCCGGGACTCTTTGTTTCTTCCTCTCTGAAAAGTAATTGCTATGTATTGACCTCTTTTCCACCTGAAATATTGTGAGCATCCTTTGTCTGCTGTTGTCATCTATTTTAAGATTTATACTTTTAGGAGCTGGGTAGAGGGGATACCTGGGGCTCACCGGCCGCCAGCCTAGCCTACTTGTTGAGATTCAGGGCACTGAGAGATACTGTGTCAAAAACAAAACAAAACAAAACTTGCAGACAAAGCCTGAAGAATGATACTGAGGCTGACCTCTAGCATTCACATATAGGTGTACACACACACACACACACACACACTCACACACACACACACGTGCGTCCACATGCATCCACATGCACCTCCTCACACAAATACAAAAAGATTTATATCTTTCTAATCATTTTATTTTATTTTTTGTGGTGTAAGGGGTTTGGAAGTATTTGAAACCCTCAGTGTTTACCCAGAAATCTTTCTTTTGCTTTTAAAAATAATCTCTTTGAATTCTTAAAACTCTATCTTCTTTCTTTTTTTTTTAATTAAAAAAAAAAAGATTTATTTATTATGTATTCAATGTTCTGCCTGCATGTATGCCTGTACACCAGGAGAGGGCACCAGACCTCATTACAGATGGTTGTGAGCCACCATGTGGTTGCTGGGAATTGAACTCAGGACTTCTGGGAAAGTAGTCAGTGCTCTTAACCTCCGAGCCATCTCTTCTGCCCTCTATCTTCTTTCTTGTTTCCAAATTTCTTTCATTAAAAGTCCAAGTCTCTTCTGTGATTGCCTGATTTTTTTTTGTTTTTTTAATTACTTTTTAAAAAATACAAAAACATAACAAACTCAGATTTTCTGCAATGAGTCTTTATCATCAAGTGGCCATTCAGTGTCTTTGTCTGGAGAACGCTTTAGGAGAGTGTTGCATAAGAGAGTTTCTTCTGAGGAAACTACACATAGGTTTTGCTTTGAAGTTTTATTCCATTCTTACGTGATGGTCAGATAATACACCTCTAAAATTTTTATTTGATTTTTTTTTTTTTTTTTTTGCATTTTTTGTACTCATGAGGTATTTATAGATCTCTCGTGGTTAATTTGGTATCAGTAACCATTAGTGATATGTGTTTGTTTCTATGTTATCTTTGCTTTTATTTGATATTATCTCATGTAGCCTAGGCTGGCCTTGAATATGTTGTCTTTTGTTAGTAAAATGAAAAGCAAAAGCAAGAAATATGATTAAGAGTATTTTGGAGTCTCCTGGTTTCTGTTGGTCTTATGCCTGAGCAGCCTGAAGGCAAGGCTGTGTTATCTAGCTACAGATGAGGCCAAGGCTAGGATGAAATTCTATGCTGGAACATTCTCTTTACGAGGCTACTCCTGAAATTACAGAGACACAGGCAGGAAACTCAATATTCTACATAGCCTTGAGTAGAAATTCTTGTTTGGTCTTAGGTTACATATCACCATTTCGGTAAATTTAGGTATTTCAGGAGTTTTAGTCTCAAATGTTTCTGTTGTTTATCTAAGTAATGGGGTCTGGCCATCCTGTCGGAACTTGGTGCTTATCTCCCTGACATCTTAAACACACTTTTTCCGTGAAGGGAAAGAGAGGAGTAGGCAGTTGTATTCCCCTCTCCTGCATTTGCTTTTAGAACTGTAGCAGTCACAGTTTGGATTTATTTTATATGGGTGTTTTGCCTGCATGTCCATCTGTGCACCAAGTCTGTACAGTGCTCATGGAGGCCAGGAGAGCACAAGAGAGCATTGGGTCCCCTGAGACTGGAGTTACAGATGGTTGTGAACCACCACATGAGTGGCAGGAATCAAACATGGCTCCTGTGGAAAAGGAGCCAGTGTTCTTAACCTCTGAGCCATCTGTCCATCCCCTATTTTAGACCTCCTTTTCTAGTTCATAAAAATATGTTGAGTGACCCCCCCCACCCCGTCTTCCTGGAGGCTGGACCACCAACCAAAGAATACACATGGAGAGACCCATGGTTCGGACCACATATGCGGCAGAGGAGGGCCTTGTTGGCCATCAGGGGGAGGAGAGGCACCAGTAAAGGGGAATGTCAAGGTGGGGACATGGGAGTGGGTGGGCGGGTGGGTGGGAGGTGGAATTCCCTCATAGAGATGGAGGAGGGGGAAGGGATAGGTGGTCTCCAAAGAGGAGACCTAGAAAGGGGGAAACATTGGAAATGTAAATAAAGTATCAAAAAAAGAAAAAGAAAAAAAATATGTTGAGTGTCTATACTGTGCTGTAAAAACATACTGGACAAATGTCATAGTCCTCATCCTTGTGTGGTTCATTTGTAGTCTCAAAATGGGATTAAACATAGATTAACATGATTGTTATGGGAGTGTACGTGCTTTATGGGAGATTAGAAGATGCATACACCTTTCCTTGGGAGTGGGGGGAGTTCAGAGAGAATGAGACACTCTGGCTAACTCTAGAGAGTAAGAGTGGGCACATGCATTCCAGCTGACCATGGCGAGGAGGGTAGCAGCTCGTCTACTGGGAAAGCGTGGTTGTCCCTTTGCCTGGATGGCACTGTGCAGTTAGAGTTTGGGAATATGAAGCTGGAAGAGCTTGTGAGAAGACAAACACCGACGAGTGTTGACTGATAAAGGAATTTGCATTATATTTTGTGGCCAGTGAATCATTATTGAAAGTCGTATGGATGAGATTTGAACCTGACCTGGTTTATTTTGGAACTGAAGTTTTGGTTCTCTGTGACACATGCACGTTGACTAAACATTTCTCCCCTTCAACTTACTGTTTCTGAAACGTGTGATCTTTGACTCAGATTTAGATGTCTGTGCCACTTGCCATGAACATGCCACATGCCAGCAAAAGGAAGGAAAGTGGATCTGCATTTGCAACTATGGGTTTTGGGGCAACGGGAGGACACGGTGCGTTGGTAAGTTTCACTGGTGGGTTAAACTGAAAATTTGAAAAAAACAAAAAAACAAAAATAGAAAAAACAAAGGTTTTCCAGTTTTAGAGTCAGTGTCTATGTAGGGCAAACATTGTTGTTTTGTTCACATGTTTTTCTCAGTGGGTTTTTGCCAATTACAACAAAATCTTGGTCTTATTGTTTAGATATATCCTTTTTTGTGGTGTTTCTAAGGAAGGACCTCTCATGTTAGATGCTGTTGAGCTGAACTCTCTGGAAACTCCTTGACTTACGCAGATTGGAAGTCTGTTTTATGTCCTGAGTTTAACTTAACAACAAAAGCAAATATTACATTTCTTAATTTCTTTGGGATGACTTCAAGGAATACTTTAAGATAACTGAAGGTTGTTTAGAGTAGATGCAGATGAGATTATTTATCTATTTCGCCTCGTGATATCTATGCAGGAACAATCAGATAACATTGACATTCAAGCACAATTCAGAGAGTGTCACAACAATTTAACTGTAACAAATATAACAATAACTTCTCGGTTTCCTCCTTGCTATAACTTGCTATAAGTTTTGCCTTGTAGCCGTGGATAGACAGTGTCTATATCTACCCTTGTTATGCTTTCATGTTGATTTTCGGGTATGAGTATGTGTGTGTTGCATGTGTCTTATGTACACACGTGTGTGGGTGGAGGGGCATTGTAGAGGCCAGAGGAAGATGTTGGATGTTCTTTCTCACTGTTTACCTGGACACAGGGTCTCCCATTGAACCCGGAGACAGGCTGTCAGCCAAGAAACCATAGCGATCTCCATGGCCACGCCTGGCTCGGCGCTGCTCTCTTTTCTCTTCCTTCCTTCCTTCCTTCCTTCCTTCCTTCCTTCCTTCCTTCCTTCCTTCCTTCCTTCCTTCCTTCTCTTTCTTTCTTTTTTTTTTCTTTTCTTTTTCTTTTGAGACAGGGTGTTCCTAGATAGCCCTGGCTGTCCTGGAACTTACTCTGTAGAGCAGGTTTGGCCTCAGACAGAGACCCAGCTGTCTCTGCCACCTGAGTGTGAAGACTAAAAGGCATGCACCACCAGGCCTGGCCATGTCTGGCTTTTTATATGACTGCTGGCAAGGGCTTTGAACTTAGGTGCTCGTGCTTGCATGCAGCCAGTGCTTTTCCCTGCTGACGATCCCCCTAGCCATTTGTCCTGGTGTACATTTTCTCACTTTTAGTTCTTAAAGAAAAATAACAATTCAATCCTGCATTCAAAGAGTCATACTCCAAAGGTTGGGTGCATCTCATCCATTGCACAAATTAAAGCTGTCCCTGTGACCCCCCATTGTCCATTCTGCATGCTGGACTCTAGAGGACTGTCCTTACTAGAAGTGTGGCCGCTCTGTAATCAGAGTCCTCTCCTGCTCTTTCTTCAACAATACCTGATCCTTTGCTAGCAACTAAAGTTGGAATCAGGGGGCTGGACAGGTGTCCCCTAAGGCAATGGTTCTCAACCTGTGGGTTGTGACCCCTTTGGAGCTCGACTGACCCTTTCACAGGGGTCACCTAAGACCATTGAAAAACATAGCTATTTACGTTATGATTCATAACAGTAGAAAAATTACAGTTATGAAGTAGCAAGGAAAATAATTTTAGAGTTGGGGGTCACCACAACTGTGTTAAGGGGTTGCAGCATTAGGAAGGCTGAGGACCGCTGCTCTAAGGAATTCTTCCTCTCCTGGGTGCTAACTGTGCTTCAGTTGCCCTTTGCCTTCTGAGCAATAGATGCATCTCTTAGGAGAGTAGAGGGCTTCGCAACATTCGTGCAGTTGTCCCACTGGTCACGGCCTGTTCTAGTACTTGTACAGCTGTGTGAATGACACAGGTTACTAGTGAGGTTACACATGTGCCAAAGGTACCTTAATATGGTATTGTGCCAAACGACTTAATTCTAGAACTTTTTAAAAACATAAATATCCCAATTGAAACCTTCAAGGAGGCATTAAATGTCTCCAAATGACACCAAATATACCTGTGTGTGTTGGGGCAAGGAGTTGTAGTGGTTGTTGCTGGGTTTTGTTTTGTTTTGTTTTTGAGACAGTTTCTCTGTGTAGCCCTGGCTGACCTGGAACTCACTATGTAGACCAGGCTGGCCTTGACTTCACGAAGATCTGCTTGCTTCTGCCTCCTGAGTGGTGGCATTAAAGGCGTGTATGACCATGACCCACAATATTTTATGGCTACTTTCAAGGTCCACAAGCATGAATGAAATGTAAAGAAAACATTTTCTGATCCCTGCCGGAAGTCAGAGATGGAGGCTTTAACTTCATTTCAACCTTCCATTGTCTTTAATTAGTGACACTCACGGCAGCCATCGGCCTTCCGTGCTCTAGATGCTCTACACTAGAATGTGTGACCACCGTTGTCCACACAGGTTACTGACAGTGTGAGCATCTCCTGCCTCTGTATGAACCCTGCTCTGAGGCTTCACTGCTCATTTCTTTGTGTTTCCTGGGAGCTGACAATTCTAATTTTCCAGTTAAATAATTGGATATAAAATTCATCTTAGGGATAGGAAAGACGATTCGGTGGTTAAGAGCACATGCTGCTCTTGAGTTTGGTTGGTTCCCAGCAGCTCTATCAGACGGTTCAAAACCACTTGTAGTTTTAGTTCTTCTAGGGGATCAGATGCCTCTCGACTCCCAAGGGCACCTTCACTTATTGACATAAAGATAGCCAATACATCATATTAGCATCAATTCTCTAATACTGAAAAGACCAAGAAAATGACTGAATTGGAAAATGAGATTATTCTAGGCTTGTTTCGCCTGGCTCATAAAATTTATAGCAAATTAATTTGTGTGCATATATGATGTGTGTTTGTTCATGTGCACACATGTCCTTGTGTGTATTCATGGGGTGTGTGCATGTGCTGACCGGAGGACAACCTCTTGTGACGGGTCCTTACCTTTCACCTTGCTTTAGACAGTGTCCTTTGTTGCTTGCAACTGTGCACCCCGGGCATGCTGGCCATGAAGGTCTGGGGACTCTCCTGTCTCTGTCGCCCATCTCTCCCTAGGAGCACTGGATTGCAGATGCATGCCACCATGTCTGGATTTATGTAGGTTGTAGGGATTTGGATCATCTTACCCACCAAGACATCTCCCCGGTCTCTACATTTTTAAATTTTATTTTTACTACATTTTATCTGTGTGTGTGAGTCAGGGTGTCACACTTGGAGATCTTGGAGGTCAAAGGAAAACTTTCGGGAGTTGGTTCTCTCCCTCCCCATTTAAATCCTAGGGATAGAACTGATGTCATCAAACCTCTGGCAAGCACCTTTATTCTATGAGCCACCTAGCTGATCCACCAATATTTTATTTTAAAAGTGTTATTACTCTCATGGGACTGAACCCAGAGCCTTGTGGTTACTAGGCATAGCGGCTTCCCACAGACTTGCAGCTCCCACCCTTTATGATTTTCTTTCTTAAATGTGAAAGAAATTCAACCTCCTGCCAATCATCAAGTAAGATGGATTCTGAGAGTGGAAGGTTGTGCTTCTCCTGTGGTTTCCAGGTATGTAATTATGAGTCCAGTTCCTTCTGACCCGGAAAGCATAGTGAAAGGAAAAGAAGCAATTAGATCAGTAAACTGTTGTCACAGAGTAGAGGTCCCTGGTCTACAGTGAGGGAGGACTCTGGGCAAGAACACATGGTGTAGATGGAAAGCCTTTGTGAGTTGTTTCCATCTGTCTGCAGACAAAGATGAATGCCAGTTTGGAGCCACCGTGATCTGTGGGAATCACACATCCTGCCACAACACGCCTGGAGGGTTCTACTGCATTTGCCACACAGGCTATCGGGCCACAAACAACAATGAGACGTTCATTCCCAATGACGGCACTTTCTGTGCAGGTACCAGAGGGGGCTGCAGTGACGGCTACTTGGTGACGGTACTGGTACTCCAGTGGATGGATAGAGGGTGGGATCATGGTGGAGAGCCTTGAACTTGGACACAGACTGAGTACTATTGGTCAATATTAGGGAATTAATGCTGGTAATATGAGTTGGCCAGCATTATGTCAACTTGATACAAGTTAGAGCCATTTCAGAAGAGGGAGCCTCAACTGAGGAAAATGCCTCCATAAGACTGGCCTATAGGCAAACTTGTCAGGCATTTTCCTAATTAATGATTGATGTGGGAGGGTCCAGCACACTGTGGGTGGAGCCACCCCGGCAGGTGGTCCTGGATACTGGATAAGAAAGTAGGCTGAGCAAGCCATGAAGAGCAAGCGAGTAAGCAGCATTCCTCCATGGCTTCTGTTCCAGGTTCCTGCCTGATTTCTCTCAGTGACAGAGTGTGACCTGAGAGTTGTAAGACAAAAGTAAACCTTTTCCTTTCCGTGGTGTTTGTATCACAGCAATAGGAACTCTAACTAAGATGTATGGTTAGACGGGATAATGTTACTGCAGTCCGTAGAATGGTATTATTTGGAGAGATGCATGCATGGGGCATTATTATAAAGTATTTTGTGTTATGATTTCTGTGAGATATTTTAAATGACAAAATGTGAACAGTGATTGAATCATTTATGATATATTGCACAGTTTTTCTAGTTTTATGTGTTTAAACATTTAAAACGTTATGTGTTTATATGAGTATGTGTGTTTGTGTGTGATTATAAGCTGTGTGTGTATTTGGTGTGTGAGTGTGTGGGTGTGTGGGGGGGGTGGTCCCGTTTGCCACAGTGTGTGTGGTGGCAGAGAACAACTTTCCAGAGTTCCTTTTTTTCATTGCAGGTCCTGGGTGTTAGCATTTCCTCTAGGCTCCACCCAACAGTTACCTAGCAACAGCCAGGTGTGAGCCTGGCTCACTATAAAGGACAGGTTGGCTTCTCTAGCCCTCCTCCTTCCTCCCTGTTCCCCTCCTCGCCCCTCCCTCTCCCCCTCCACCTATTCTCCCCTCCCTTCCCATGTGTCCCTAGTCCGTCTCTTTTCCTTTTCCTCTTTTCCTCCTTTCCCTTTTTGTCCTCTGTCCCCCTCCTTTCTCTGCCTCTACCCCACTCCCCAGGACCCCTTCCCTTCCTCCCAAATAAACTCCCCTTTATATTAGGCCTGTTGCATGGTTTGACTGTTCAGGGGGACACCTTGGCAGGACCCACCAGGGCCCTCCCTCACGTTTTATAGAACACAACAATGAGGACTGAACTCACATGTCACTGCGCTTGAGAGACAAGCACTCTTACTCGTTGAACCATCTTGCTGGCTCTTTTTACAATGAACAAAGAGGCTGGCACTCTCTGGAGACAGTGTGCCAGCTGCATGTTCCTGTCACTAAGCAAAAACACCCACTAAGTTCCCAGGGCTTCTGTGCCTCATTGGAGGTCCAAGCTCTGCCGTGCTTGCCACGGAAGGCCTCAGCTGAGTGAGGAATGTGACTTTGGTCACCACAGTGACTTTGGTAGTTCGATTCCTGGGTGTATGTTGATTGAATGGAAGCCATGAGCTAAGCCCTCCTGATATTCAGTGACTCTGGGTGAGCTCTGTTTCTAGGGAGCATGTCCTGATAATACAGCTCTTTGGTTCTCTCAGATCCCTGAACAGTCACAAAGGGGAGAGGCCAGAAACTCCTCCTGGTTCTGAGAGGCTTGGCATAGACTCTGTGGCTGCTCGAAAGCTTGGTGACATTTCAGGGTTTTCAGGGAAGAAAGGAAAGCAGAGCATGTTTACTTTTTCTATGGCTTGGAACCACAGCTTCTGACCTCTGCCAATCTAGCTGCCCTGGGAAGAGGAAATTCCTGGAAGGATGCATTCATACCTTCAGCTTGTTCCTAGCAAGAGTGACTGTATTCTCTCAGAGAACACATAGTATCCAGTGTCCTATTGTCTTTGCAACGAGTTACTGGCTATGTGGTTTTAAAACTGATGCTGACGTATTAAATTAGGCACATTAATAAGAAAGGAATGCTTTTAATTTTTTTGTTTGTTTTTGAGACAGGGTTTCTCGGTGTAGCCCCAACTGTTCTGGAACTCACTCTGTAGACAAGGCTGTCCTCAAATTCAGAGGTCTGCCTGCCTCTGTCTCCTTGTGGAAACAGTTGCTGGGATTATAGGCTCACTGTGCCTAGTGAGATGCTAATTTTAGAAACCATGTGTCTAAGTCAGGGTTTCTATTCCTACACAAACATCATGATCAAGATGCAAGTTGGGGAGGAAAGGGTTTATTGAGCTTACACTTCCACGTTGCTTGTCATCACTAAAGAAAGTCAGGACTGGAACTCAAGCAGGTCAGAAAGCAGGAGCTGATGCAAAGGCCCTGGAAGGATTTTCCTTACTGGCTTGCTTGCTTCTCTTGGCTTGCTCAGCCTGCTTTCTTATAGAGCCCAAGACTACCAGCCCACAGATGGTGCCACTCACAAGGGGCCCTCCCCCCTTGATCACTAATTGAGAAAATGCCTTAACACTGGATCTCATGAGGCATTTTCTCAACTGAAACTCCTTTCTCTGTGATAACTTCAGCTTGTGTCAAGTTGACACACAAAACCAGCCAGTACACCATGTATGGTGATAATCCATTACCTAACTCATTCAGATACATTTCTCATGTTTTTCATCTTTGCCAAGGCAGTGCCAGTGGGAGGTGACAGAGGTGACAGGCAGACAATTCCACTGTCATGTGTTAGTGAAAGGTCAGCAGAGGGTGGCTCTCATTTTCACAGTGAGGAGGGACCTGGGGGATATTCTAGGAGACATGATACCTAGTGTTGCTCTTTAAAATGGTGTCAGTATTGTTCTGAGGCATGTAGTCAACTTTTAAAAGAAGAATGGCGAGGTGTGCTTTTAGCCTCAGAGCTTGAGAGGTAGAGGCAAGTGGATCTCTGTGTTCAGGCCAGCCAGAGCTACGTAGCAAGTTCATGGCCAGGCAGGGGTATATATAGCAAGTTCTAAGACAGGCAGAGGTATACTACACAGTGAGTGTCTGTCTCCAAAAGAAAAACACAAACAACACAACAACCAAAACAACAACAACCAAAACCACCCAAAAGATAGGAAGGAAGAGTAGAGCTGGGGCTGAGGCTGGATGGTAGGTCTTTTACCTAGTGTAAGCACCAAACAAGCAGAGGTTAGAAAGGTGGAGAGTAGGAAGGGACAGGGGAGGGGCAAAGAGCAGGAGGGGAGAGAAGAAATGTTTTCTTCAAGGGTCAAATAGGTGTCAGCCAAACAAGAGCCACCTTGCCTGGAACAAAATCCTGTGCGGTTCCTGCTGTATTTATTCTATTTCTTGCAATTATTTAGTGACTTTCCTTTAAGGGGGGGAGGGAAGGGGGAGAGGGAGAGGGATGGGGGACGGAGGGGGGCAATTCTTGTTTGCCAAATTTCCCTCCCTATCCCTATGAAACGTTTACTCCAGTGCCTTTAGCATGTTCACAGAGTCACATGCTGTTACCAGCAGACACAACCCCTCAGGGAAACCTATACTCATTGCCAGTCATTTTCTGACTTCTCATTTTGAGGCCACTAGTGGCCCTTTGTAAAATGGTGATTTTTCTTACTAGTGCTGAGAAACCCAAAACTTCGGAATCAGTTGCCAGAGAGACAAGAGAGCATGCTAATTGGGGTGTGGATCAAGTCTGGGGGTACCAGTGTTTGCTGGAACCTCAGTCCCCAAAGCCGGATCTCTGCACTCTGAGGAATCTCTGTCCAGGAATCTGTGATAATTAGCCAAGTTTAAGTCAGGCTCAAGAGCTGGTAACAAATAGACCTCCAGTGGCAGAGGAGGGCTGAGCTGCAGTAGTGGTTCTAGTGTGGGCTGATTCCTGTCAATTCTGAACCAGAAAATGTAGTGTCCAGAGAGGCCCCTTCAATGACTCTCGCAAGTCACAGATGAATGAATGAAAAAAGAAAAAAGAAAGGAAGGAAGAAAGACAGAAAGGAGAAGGAAGGGACATGACTGTTCTTAGGTATGGTGGAAGAGAAGGTTTATTGTAGATAAAAGGGAGAGCATAGCAGAGGCCGGGACAGGGATAGCCCAGAGCAGTCATGACCAGATTGAGCTGTGCCATGTGGGGAGAGGTCAAGGGGAAGGGAGAAGAGAGGGAAACGGGAGCCAGGTGCAGCAACCAGGAGACCCCACGGTATAATGGAGCTGGCAACCAAACTGGTTGGATTATACAGGGAAGAGCAGCCCAGGGTAGAGGGTGGGTATGCCAGCCAGGAGGACCCTGTAACAGGTAGGGACTGAAGGATGCAATGAGAACTTGGAGGCCAGGTCCGCTTTGATATGTGGTATAGGCACCTCAGCCATTTGGCCTGAGTTTGAAACTAACAACGTGAACTGCCATGAGGCAAGGTCTTTAGCAACAGCAAAGTGAGGTGATCAGAGAGTAAGCCGAGAGACTGAGACCCCGGTAGAGTAAGCCTGGGTACTGCCATTTCCCTATGCAGGGGCTTGCAAGCAGGCACGGGTCTCCTAGGGTCTGTTGAAAACTTCAGGGTGACTTCCCTATGCCTTCGAGTTCCCAAGTCTTACAATCTGACATGCAACAGCAACTTTGTCACAGGAAGTTCCTGCATCAATAGACCGTTGTACTCTTGCTTCAGGAGAAATGGAACCCCTCAGCTGTGACTGAGAACAGGGCATTCTGCCGCTCAGCAGCTCGGTTCCTGAAGCCAATGCCCCTGAAGTCTGCCTCACACTTTCATGCCCAGATATTGGTTCTTACCCACTTCCCAGTCCAGGTTAGGTTTGTTAGCCTTTCCCTAGGGCAGGAGCCTCTTTCGAAGAAAGCCACTGTTCCCAAGCTTCTTTGCTCTTGCTGTCTGGTGCCTGAGCCTGCCCTGGCCTTCGGCTCAAATGTGCAATCCCAGAAAGATTGCCTGCCCTCTGTGGGGAACCACCCATTTGGCTTGCCTCTGCCTTAGGGTTTCCCCCAGGAATTTTTCCAAGTGGAATTGCAAAAAAGTAGATTCACTGTGAAAAAAAAAAATAAGTGTGATATTTCCTTAAAAATTAAAAAGAAAATGACTACATGGTTCTGGGGTTCAACTTCTGGACGTTTGCCCCTCAGACGATTGAAAATGGCATCTTAAAAAGATATTTTTATATTCTCCCATTCACAGCAGCATTACTCATGGTAGCAAAGAGCATCACTGAAGACATTCATCTGTTCATCCACAGATGAAGTATAAAGACAGTGCATACCAGAGAGGGTTGCTCTGCTTTAAAGGGGAGAAGGGCCATTGTAGGGCACAGGCTTAGCACGAGCAACGGTCTAGAGTCAATCCTAGCCTGCTTGCTTTCCCGTCTCCCATTCCCCCCTTTCCCTCCCACGTGCTGTCGTTGTCCATGAACTTTAAGGACATGATGGTGAGGGACCATTCCACTGAGGTACGGAGCTGTCAAATTTATAGAGACAGGGAATAGAGAGGTGTTTGTGGGGGCATGGGAAGAGGGAACATGGAGCATTAAAGTCTAATGGAAGTAGAGCTTGACTTTTACAAGACAAAAGGAATCCTAAGAATGGCTACCAGGGACTGTGGCACAACCCTGTGAATATTCCTGGCACTGCACTGCAGTCTTAAAAATGATTAAAATGGTAATTTCTATATTATTTTATCATCAATAAAATGTTATATATATACTCGGATGCTCAGCTACAATGCTCAAGTGCAGTACAAATCATCAACAAAAACATAGTGTACCATTAAATGCAAAGTCTTGGAGGGCATAGAATCTTTCCCAGGGAGGAAGGCATTCTAGGAAGCTCCATATGGCCAATCAGCCAGGATTCCAGGACGGGCTAGAAAAAGGATAGTTTCTAAGCATTATAAGGCAGCAGGTGATTAAAAACCAAAATCATGGGACTAGAGAGACAGCTAAGGAGATAAGAGCACTTGTTGCTCTTCCAGAGGACTTGAGTTCAGGTCCCAGCACCCACATTCGATGGTTCACAACTACTGGTAACTCTAGCACCAAGGGATTCAACATCCTCTTCCGGCCTTCAAGGGCACCTGCATTCATGTGGCACACACAGAGACACACATACATATAAATGAAAACAAATCTTATAAAAGTCAATACCACAGTAATATCAGTTGTATGTGATAGGTTACCGCCTCAGTTTCATAAGATAAGGGACTATTGACTGCAGGATGCACAGCCGGATGATAGTCCTGGCTGGTTATGGGTATGAACTTTCAGGCAGGTACTCGGCTTCAAATCCTGGCATTGCTATTGCTGTCTGGACCAATGGCTTAGCCATTTTGTTAGCTTTAGTTACCTCAAAATGGGCTATTGTGGAAATTAAATAAGATGAATATAGTATTTAATAAATAATGAAGTGTTTAGGACAGCACTTCACATGTGAAAGATGACACATAGCAATTATTGTTATTAGCATAATTATGACAATTATGGCTATTAGGTTATTGAGTGACTGTACACAAAGCTAGCTAATAATGTCTGTGGTGACTCCTGCAGAGTTGCTCAGCATCCAGAAGTCCCATGTCTTTTCCATACACCAGCTACTTACCCATGTTTGGAAGTCCAGTGAGAAGTCCTGCATTTATTCTCGCTCGATAATTTTAAAGCTGTCTGCAGAGCAGGCGGGATGGCCATCTCCACTGCTGTGCTCTGTTGAGCAGCTTTGTCCATGGCTTGGGTAAACGATCAGATTTTCCGATTAAGTTGGCAGAGGTGAGGAAAAGGAGATGCCTAACTGGCAAAGAAACCTTGCCAAGCTAGAATGAGTCAAAATGCAGATGTCTTCAGGGATAAAATCATCTTAAAATTTGTCCTCAGGGCTGGAGAGATGGTCCATCAGTTAAGAGAACTGGTTGCTCTTGCAGAGAGGACCTGAGTTCAATTCCCAGCACCCACGTGGAGGCTCAGAACCCTCTGTAACTCTAGTCCCAGGGGATCTGGTGCCCTCTCTGGCTTCCTCAGAGCCCAGCCCCACTCACAGTGCACATATACACATGCAGACAAACACGAACATAAAATATAAAAAAACCAAAAAAACAGCTTTTAAAAATTAATTAATTAATTGATCTAGATTAATTTTGGTTTATTTTATATTA
>CM052702.1:59973531-59974579 GCA_028551405.1 Uromys caudimaculatus | reverse complement strand
CCCCCCCCCCCCCCCCCCCCCCCCCGTCTGCTAAGCACATGCTCTGCCTATGAGTGACCCCAATCGCTTCCCTTCTTGACACTATTTATTCTGCACTGATTCACTGCCTAGAGTATTTTCTCAGCTCTTCTTTTTTGGAAGAGAAATGTCAGTGGTGCAATTCCTGAAACCATTCGTATTCTGAACCGCTGAACCGATGTTTCGTTGCTCAGCCAGAGCACGATATTTTGTTCCTTTTCTCAGAACTCTCAATGTTACTCAGTTACTGGGAAGCCCTGTGTTCCAGACAGGAAGTCCTGGGTCAGGTTGAGTGATTGCTCACAGGCTACTCTTTCTTTTCTCAAGAAGTTTCTTATTCTCTTATTTATGGATTTTAGAACCTCCTTCATGTTTTGCTTCCCCTTTTTTTTTTTAACAACTACGCCTTACATAATACATATTTGTGTGTATGTTTCTGATGATACATTCTGAGTCCTGTATATGCAGGTCTGCCTGCCTGCTTGCCTGCCTGCCTGTCTGTCTGACTGTCTGCCTGCCTGCCTTTGCTTCCCTCCATCTTCTCCTCCCTTACACAGACTGGATATGAATCTATAGCCAAGGCTGTTCTGAAACTCGCCGAGTATCCTTGGCTGCCCATGAACTGGTGGTAAGCTACCCACCTTAGCCTTCCAAGTGCTAGGATTACAGGTGGGACCCACCAGACCTGGGTTGTTCTTTCTCTACTAAAACTAGCTGTTTCATTAAGTGTCCTAAAGTGTGTGCTACCTACTTAAACTATACAATATAGTGGTAGTATTATATTCATAGAACCCCACAATATCACCACCGATTTTTGAAGATCTTCCGTCTTCCCACCAAAGCGCATTGTCTCTCCACCTCCACGGACAAAGCAACCGGAAACCCATTTTTGTCTCTGTAGTTTGCCTCTTCTGGAGACTGCTTTTGAATGTGGACATGGCACTTGGCCTTTTATTATGCTGGGGTTTTGAAGTAGTTCTGTTAATTCTATCAAAGATTGTTCTTTCTGCCAGCTGCATCATTGTCTTTC